>OX453046.1:3265872-3865872 GCA_949699805.1 Tromatobia lineatoria
CGCTTACAGGGAGGATTATGGGCCGGCAGAACCCCGAGAGAATCTCGTCAGAGACTGGTTTCGGTGAGGGAGACTCCTCAGCCTGAAAACGGGCGCACACAGCGGAGAGTCCGTGGCACAGGGCTTCGATCTACTGTGCCTTGCTCCTTTAGTCAGCCCTCCTAATATGCATAAATGTATTATGGATTTGCGATACGTCAACGACGTCGATGGCTTTACTTGGACACTTGACGATTGCACGCCCATGACCGACTATCCACGCAGACTTCCCAAGTCAACTTGACTTTACTCAGTCGTTTTGGACATCTGCATGGCTTAATGAGTCAGCTAACCAAAGTTACAAAAAAAAAAAAAAAGAATTCTGTAAGGTTTCTTTTTTTTTAAATATTACATTTCAAGCTCATTAAATATGTAATAAGCATTATAACTCTGCAATATTGTAAATAGATACGGTGCACTGACAAATTGTTTATCAACATCAAAATGTTGTGAGGTAAATAGTAAAGTTTATAAGTTGTCATAGCTTTTAAATCAAACCGGTGAACACATTGTAGAGTTCCATGGATTATTTTGTCTGTCACAGAATGCATTCTCTATTCCATGCATTTGATTGCTTATTTTATTTGTCGAGGTTTATGAGTGTAGCAATCTTGGATGCAGTGGAAATTGGATGTACTGTATTCAATTAATTAATGAATCTTTGGTAACTAAATATTGAAACACACCTTTAAAATCATATCGTTTATCATAAAGGGCTGGAATAAAAATTTCTTCACTTATACTAGAATATCCTCCCAGATAAATGAAATGACTTCGAATACTACAATTTGTTTGAAACCTAGGAAATGTTAAAAATTTTACGTTCACCTCACACTATTTTGGTGCTTTGTATGTCTACAAAATTGCTGGATTATGAAGAATAGACTTAATTGGGTTCAAGATTAAAATTTTTTTAAAGCAGGGCATCATTTACGATTTTTTTTATCGTGATTTGGCTTCTTAAGCACAGAAATGCACAGAAAAATCTAAAATAATTACCGCGTTTTCAATAATTCATAAAAAAAACTCACATGAATTTTTTGGGAATTTTCGTCTACATCGCTTACACAAAATTAATTTTTTTATGCATACATTTTAACATGGGCTCTTATGGCATATTTACAAATAGAATTTTTTTTTTAAATGAAAAAAAATTTTACATCGCAAAAAAAAAATTGATTCCACCGAATACTTAAAAATTCAACGATGTAAAAAATTTTTTCAATTATTATTTTTCGTTTAAATTCGTAATGCCATAAGAGCCCATGTTAAAATGCATGCATAAAAAAATTAATTCTGTGTAAACGATGTAGACGAAAATTCCCAAAAAATTCATGTGAGTTTATTATGAATTATTAAAAACGCGGTAATTATTTCAGATTTTTCTGTGTATTTTGAATGTCACTGACGAACCTCCTTAAGCTGAGTGTATCATGATGAAAATGTTGGTCTGATCGACGAGGTGATAAAGTGACCGCGACTTGGTGACACGTATTTTCGGTCAGATTGACTTTTGTCGAACAAAAATCCACGGGAAATTTCAATTGGATTATTGGCAATGAGAGGGAAGATTGACTGTCGATTTATTTAAGGTTCATGGACCTACTGCTTTATTTTAGTCGCTTTAGGACGTCCACATGGGGGAAGTGGTCTTTTCCAGCTAGGACCATGATGAAAAGCGTCCTCTTCCCTTTAGGATGACAAAGCGACCGCGACAACGTGGTTCGAGGACGTTTAATTTGGATTCGATGGAAGGACTTTTGTCGGCGGAAGGACATTTGATTGAAAATTTCAAGTAGAGAAGTGGAATAGAGGGAGAGGGAGGATAAAGCTTATGGAGAATAGGTTAGGGTTATTTGGATATTCATAATGGCATACACACGAGCGACTTCGCACCTCTCTTATTTATCTTCCCCTTTCCGAACCTAATCGGACCTTCCCTTTCTTCCTTCGTTCGCAATCGTGTTCAGGTAAATATTGGCTTAGCGAACCCCAACCCAGCTCAGCCAGTTTCATTAATATTGGCGAGTTCTTAGAATTCTCTGACCAAACGCCCGAGGGTCGATGCTCCAAGAACACACACACATACAACGAGAGAGGAAGAGAGCGAGAGCGAGAGAGGAAGAGACGGACACATGTTTCGTCGAGGGTGAGAATATTATCAGCCATGGCATTCCACGCCCTTTTCTTTACCTTACCTTGCCAATGTTGCAAGATATTTGTCGAAAGACACATACTTATTACACAGAAATAAATCCGCGAAGGTTATTAAAATATTTTATTCAAATCCTTATTTGTTTTTGTTAATGTTAGTAATTTTGTTTATACAGCTATGTCGTGACCCAATTTTCAAGTAACAATAACGGTTCATATTTATACTGTCTTCATTCAGGATACGTACAGTCCCGTCAAAAGTGAGTTTCAGAGACAATTTCGATCACTTCCCGTTGGAATAACAATCGGAAAAAAATAATGCATATAAAACGTGCTGAAAAGATTGGTTTCGCATAATAATAATCCCAAAATGTTATTAACAAATTGGTGAAAAAAACAATTCTATAACAAACAATCAGATTTTTTCCTTTATTTTGATTTTGATTTTTTTTTCATTTTGAAAAATGCACAGAATATAATAAATTTTGGATATGCGTTTTGCGAAAGTATCTTGAGTGAAAAAAACAATTGTTCAACAAATAAACAGTCAACCTAACTTTTCTTTAATGAAAATGATATGTTAATTTTTTTGAATGCGTAAGATTTTTTTTAGATTTGATTTTTTTTATTTTTTTATTTTGAAAAATGCGCAGAAATAACAAATTTTGGATATGCGTTTTGCAAAAAAATCTTAATTGTAGTAGATAGTTTTATGCCGAACACACATCCAAACTTTGTTATTTCGCGCACATTTTTGAAAATACAAAAAATCAAAATCAAAGTAAACAAAAAATCGGAAAAAATTCGTATGCATTCAAATAAATTAACGTATCATTTTCATTAGAAGAAAAGTTAGGTTGACTGATTGTTTGTTGAACAATTGTTTTTTTCACCAATTTGATAATAACATTCTAGGATTATTATTATGCGAAATCAATCTTTTCAGAACGTTTTATATCCACAATTTTTTTCCGATTTTTATCCCATCGTGAAGAGATCGAAATTGTCTGTGAAACTCACTTTTGGCGGGACTGTACGTATCCTTAAATACTTTCTTCAATAGCACACGAATCCTATTTCAACACTTAGACTATATTTCTTTTCGATTTCTGACGTTGGAAGTTTGAAAAGGGCGGAAAAATGTCGTCGTGCGTCGATAAAACTCCACCGAGACCATGAAATGTTCTTCCCTCGCATTGGCCGTCTGTAAAAAGTTTAGAAGCTTCAGCAGTCACCCTATTCGTGCAGTATCAAAGGCCAGTGCGTGGTCAGACGTCGAGAACCTCTTTGATAGAACATAACCTCACCAGAAAAAAAATCCCAAACCCCATTCCTTCGTCTGTAATGTACGCACCAATAGTTCATAACGAGATTTCAAAGGGATCGTGAAAAAAATGTATATCAGGGTTTACCACGAGTTGGGATATACGAGGGGTTCACCGTAAGACCAGGCAAGCGTGATAAGGGTATCTGGTCCAGAACTTAGGGCCCAGAAGATGCAGACTCAAAAAATATGAGACCAGCGTTCGTGATGCAAGCCTTGTCGATATCTTAAGGACTTTTGCGGCCCGGTAGATGAGATTCGAGATACCTTTTCCACTTTTCTTCATGCACGGATAAAATGACTCGGTTACGGTAACGAAAAAGATAGTTGGGCCCAACTAAGTGACTTAGTGGTCTGATAGACATACGATTGCTTGGTTAGATCAACTATTCTCAGGTTGTTAGCTCTGATCGTTGCTCGAACTAAAAAGTTGGTTTAGCCAACTACTATTTTGGTCCCAACAACCTTACTAAGTTGGATCGCGAATAAAATTCGTTGTGTGACCTATTTAAGTCAACTAAGTCGGAATGCCCGGAAAAGGCGCGTTTTCTACATAGCAGATATGTATTGAGGTCAAAATACATATTTTCGCCTTAAAAAATGATAGAAAAAAAAAATATATATTTCCTACAAACCCTCGTGTACATCCCTTGAATACTGCTAACCGGATGAAAAAGGGAGTTAGCCGAATGACCAGAGGCTCTCCGTAACAGTAAGTGAGTTTGGCCAAAGTTTAATAATCAAGACAAGACATGAACAAAAGCGACGTGAAAGCCAAGAGTTCAGGAAGCGATCGCTTCGTAAAAGAGAAGGGAAAATGGAAGGGAAGAAAACGAAGGGAGTGGAAGGGGAGCGAGAGGAGAAGCTGTAGGGTGTGTAGGTGGAATGGCAGGTTGATGGTGGTTGTGTAGGCGGTAAGGGGAGGAAGGGCGCTTGATATTGCTAAGGGCTAAGCGCGTCCGTAGTGCGCGCGCCCAAGTGCTGTGTTGACCCACTTTCGTGGCTTGACCCAGTTATTACGGTACATACATATATATATATATATCTTCGTCAGGTGCGTTTGGTTGATGAAACCGTTGCCCACATCAAGCTCGTGCATTTGTTATCAACTGACCAGTGATTGGCACTCGCTTTATAATGAATCATATCGTACACAAAGAGACACGAGTACACATACCAAGAACTCCCCTTTTTTTTTTCACCGTTCTCCTCTAGCGGCCAATAAGTGTACCAACCACGAGAAAAGCATCACTCGACCAACAGCAAGTTGGCCTTCGCTTCATCAGACAGTGTTCTCCCTACTTCATCCTGTATAGTACATACAACAATATATAATAGACAGTATATGTACACATAGCCGGTTAAAGTGGAGGGGGAAGCAGAGCGAGGAGGACAAATGCAACCAACAGGTAGCACCTAACCGGATGCGCGCGTCCATCAGCTTCCAGCAGTGACCGTAGTATAAATAGATACAGCTAGGATCATACCCGGCGCTAGCGAACCGACATCGCGAATGTTGTTCCGAGAATACTGGTTATATAGTGTATACAGTATACGTTGTATATATAGGCTTCGATATATAGTATATTGTTGCGTATGTGACTAGGAGCCTCCTCTCGGTGGCTCATGGAACCTCATCAACACTCTGTTCCATCACTATTTGTTTATGTACTATGGTTCACTCGCTATCGGCAATTTGCCCTCTTTTCACCTCTACAGTTATCGCCCCACCACTTGACTTTCGTTCATCGTCAGTTCTGGCTGTATTCCCAAGCTTTTGCTGAGTTTATATGTAGATACAGATGGATATTCGTATGAAAGAGTAAAAGAGAGATGAAAATCTACCCGGTGACAGTAAAGCCAGAAAAACTTTTGGTGCGATCCCTTGCTTTCACCGGATGAACCTTCTCTTCGTTGCTTTACACGTGTCAAACTACTGCGCTGTTGAATATCGGTGGATATGTTTTTTGCAGAACTACGATTGGGAATTCTACAGACACGTGTATTAATAGTGGTAGTGATTGTCGGTGAACGGGGAGTAAAAAGTCGACTATATCATATAAGGTATCCTGTGTCAAGTAGAAAAACGTCTTTTTAACGTTGTTGGTCGGGAATTTTTATTTGTTTTTGCGATACGAAAAATGATATCTGGGGAACGGTGCATTATATTTATTTTTGTGCTTCCACATAGAGGAAACTTTGTTTTCATGAACATTTTTTAAAGATTTTTATGTCAGGTCACTTAGAATGGTTCGAAATATCGAGGAAAGTTATTTAGACGGAAATATCCGTGCGTGCGCGTGTCCATGTGTGTGTGCGTGTGCGTGTGCGTGTGCATGCGCGTGCGCGTGCTTGTAGTGATTGTCGGCGAGTAAAAAGTCGTCTATACCATGTAAGGCATCCCGTGTCAATTAAAAAAACGTTTTTTTAACGTTGTTGGTCTGGAATTTTGAATTGTATTTGCGACAAGAAAAATGATATCTGGGGAACGGTGCATCGTATTTTTTTTCGCTTTCACATAGAGGAAGCTTTGATTTTATGACAAATTTTTTATTTTCGTTTTTATGTCAGCTCACTTAGGATGGGCCAAAATATTGAGGAAAGTGATTTGACGAAAATATCCGCGCGTGTGCGTGTGTGCGTGTCCATGCGCGTGCGTGTGTGCGCGTGAGTGTGCGTGTCCATGCGCGCGTGTGCGTGTGCGCGTGCGTGCGCGTGTGCGTGTGCAGGCCTTCGAAATTCGAGTCACCCATAACTCAAGAACCGCAATTCAAGAAGCAGTCCGGTTTTGACTAACGCATTTTTTCCGTTATATATGCAAAAATTTTTATTTCATAGCTTATTACATCTTTTTCAAAGAACGACGTGCGTGCGTTAGTTCTTGTATCTTTCTTAAATACCGACATTTTCTATAACATATAAGAAGAAAAAATCATTGAGTCTTATTTGAGAAAACGTACCTTCATTTTTTTTTAGGAATTTTCCTTCACTAAAATTTTGGAAAATGTTCTGATAAATTGTGTAAGAAGTATGTATTGAAGTATTTGATTTTTTTTTCAGAGAATTTGCATCTTGTCTCATATGCTAAAATTATATGAAGGGATTTTCTCAAATAAATTACTGGACAGTTTTTTGGTTTCTAAATTGATATGGAGGACGTTATATATAACAACTTCCAGAGGATACAAGACACCTCGGGGAACCGACACTCGACTACCCCCCCTTTTTCATCCCCCCCGAGACTTTGAGCTTCAGTCAACGTTCTCTGTCCGCACTACGTGAGTTTAACGGTTCACTTCTCTTATAAACGCGGCCATCAGCTGCACGATGAAAGCTGGTACAGCAACGGAGGCTTTGAAAGAGAATACAAGACTATGACGTCCGTATACGCGTTGGAGATTACCATTGGATTAATTCTTGCACTCACTAAGCTTAGCGTAAGCTTGTCTTTCGTGATGCAATAGACAAATGAAAAGTTGCAGAATTATTTTGAGCATCCTAATAATCGGTTGTATATTCAACAATTTATCTGGTGGTCCACGATGTTGAACTTTTGTTTTTATATCGGCTTCAATTAGACAAGAGTTCCATGCTCTGACATTTTTCAATGTTTCACATACATACGCAATGCAAAAATTGTTTCTTAAAATTTAATTGAGATGTGAATCACCATTAACTCAAAAAATACAGTTTTATCATTAATTCGTAATAACGATCAGTGGCAATTATAGGATTACGTTTAAACTTTAAAATAGAAAATACTTATTTCCGTTTAAATATTGAAAAAATTAGTAGAAAAAAATTAAAGAGCACGATTCTCACTTCTTCGTTATTTTTTGAATGCATTCATTACGTTTTTCCATTTTTTTTTCAACCACGTCACTAAAAAGTTTCTTTTTAGTTTTTCACTTTTTTTTAAGTTTTACTCGTGGTTTTTAGAGTGCAAACAACTTTGGAATCTAGATTTTTCGACGATGCCCGAAAATCTTTGAATAATCGTCTCCGGAAATATTCAGAATTTCAATTGAAATAATAATAAGAATGTCTTCACCGAATATTCCATAAATTTATTCACCGCGTTTTGATGAACAATTGAATAAAGAAAAATGTGTCAACCGTTCATTTTGAGTGGCTCTTATATTCTTCTCATTAATTCTGTTCAAGTAAAAAAAAAAGTATTCAAGATAATTAACTGCGGGTTATTTATGAATTTTTCTCGGAAATTATTTTTGCAGCGCAATTTCAAGGGGGAGATGTTGTCGTACACGAGAGAATCACTAGAGCCTCGGGCTTTTCACTTTTGCGTCATTGAACCAACGTTCCTTAATACCAATTGGAAGTTGGCGGCGCAGTCCGTATATTTATTAAAATGATAATGATAAATGAATTGACTAGTTGTCACAGTAGATTTTTTTTTTAATTTCCCATTCCATTTTAGTTTTTTATATTCATTTAAATTTCTTTACAAGTAGAAATACATATTTTCGTGGCAATTAACTGCTATTTATTTATTATTGTTTCAAGGAAATAATACATAATGCGTAATTCGAAAAGGTAGATATTGTCGTACAGAAGGATATCGCTAGAGCCTCGGGCTTTCCACGTCTGCGTCATTCAACAAACGACCCTTAATACCGATGTTCTAGTTAAGTAAATATTTTTCGATCCTTTCTATCGGAAGTTTCCGACGCAATACGTGTTTTATTGCTCGAGTGATTTCGATTATCTGTTCCACGGGCTGCGCTTATTTTTTTTTCACCTGAAACGAAGCCGATGATATTATTTGCACAGACTTGATCAGACTTTCTCAGAGAAGTACAACAAGCATGAAAAAACTGACGCTAACGGCGTTTTTTTTTTCAATTGAATTGAACATTTGAATTTTTAATATGGCATAATTTGTGACCTGTTAGAATGACACGTGAGGATTAGTCTTTGACCTCGGCAAAAAACAGCTGACCTTATAATATAATAAACGATCGATACACTCTTTAAATTGAACTGGGGATGTTTTATACGTTCATTTCGACATTTTCGATCAAAAGTTTGTTTCGATGAAAATAATAAAGGGACAAAACGCAATAACAAACCTCCAAAGGATATTAGAAAATATTTAGAAAATTAACAAAAATTCAAGTCATTTTTATTCGGAATAATCATAGAACATTTTATCTTATAAAAGTATCCTATCGAATTTGTTGAAGCACCTTTTCGAATGAATTGAAAGTGACTTTAAAACGCATTTTTAGTCATGCGACTGTGAAAGTTGCATATTTCTGAAATTGGAGTATCATAATTTTTGAAACATTTTCGAACATTACAAGCCGAATATTTAGAAAAAATTCGCTAACCTGCATAAAAAAATGTATTTACATTTAAAACTTGACATGGAGGATTGAAAAACATATTTTTCTACTGTTCAATTCAGAGAAGTATCGAAAACTATTGTTTTTGACTCTGCAGTAAAACATCCCATTTAATAGCATACTAAAATTTGCATTTTTCATAGCAGCTACAAAATTTCAATGAAATTCAATCATAGAAAGCGAGCCATAAAAATCAGATGGAAAGATAATTGTACTGGAATGAAGCAATTAAATCCGTATGTCATCTGGGAGAACTTTGCGTCCGGAAGTAGATGAAACACAGATATCCATGTCCCGGTATCCATCGGGGAAGGCGATTTATGAGTCAGGTATGAATTAAAATTGCGAGTGGGCGAGAATAAAAGCTCGTTTTCTGATCGATGCTTTGCAATATTCTTCGTGGAACGTTATAGCATCCATATCAGCTATATATTGTTGTGTTCCGAGAATGTAAGGAAAGGATATGAAAAGAGATATTTTTCTCCCTTCCTTTCAACTAAAAGCAGACTATTGACATGTCCTTATGTATATATATATAGATATATGTATAAGGGCTTTTAGAAGGAGGCAAAGTCGTAGCGGAAATTAAGGGGGACACTTATCGGAAACATCTCTTTACTGTTGGACGATTTCTGTCGCAGCAAAATATCAGGATAAAATACGTCACGTCGAGGGCCAGAATTATAATAGTGGAAATGAGAAAAAACGAAAAAGGGAAAACGGAACTGGGACGATTTTTCTGCTCTTCACAAAAACAGGTTTTTCAATTAGGAAGGAAAAAAAAAATGGAAGTGAAGAGGCGAAGTGAAAAGAGGTTCAGGTCGATCAAAGTAGAAGAACGAATGGAAAGTTCCGTTGCTTTATAGTTTTGTCCTCAGTACCTCTTCGATTTTCACCGAAGGCGAGGCAGTGAATTTCTATGTGACACTATTAAAGAGTTCTCTTCCAATTTAAAATTTCATCTCACTAACCCTTTGCTCTGCGTTCAAAGGATCATCCTAATTGAGGATTTTTCTACTGGCCGACAGACCATTACGCGAAATCGTGCGTACCCCTTTTTACCTCTCTGTGGCCGTACTCAACGTTTTCCTTGTGTCTGTTATTTAAATATCAAAAACTGCGAGGGTGTTTGAAGCGTCGAAGCGAAGGGAAAAAGAGAAAATATATAAGGGCGTCGAAAGTCGTTTTCTGAAAATACTGTTTGAACTTTGATTAAGGAGGTTCGTCAGTGAAATTAAAAATGCACAGAAAAATCTAAAATAATTACCGCGTTTTTAATCATTCATAACAAACTCACACGAATTATTTTTGACACGAAATATCTCGTAGAGGTAAAGGCAAACGTAATAATTTAAAGAGGTTCGTCAGTAAAATTTAAAATGCACAGAAAAATCTAAAATAATTACCGCGTTTTTAATCATTCGTAACAAACTCACATGAATTTTTTGGCAATTTTTGTCTGCATCGTTTACACGAAATTAATTTCTTTATGGATACATTTTAACATGGGGTCTTATGGAATATTTACGAATAAAAAAACAATTAAAAAAATTGAAAAAAAAAATTTAAATCGAAAAAAAAAATTAATTCCACCAAATACTTAAAAATTTAACGATGTAAAATTTTTTTTTAATTATAATTTTTTTTTGAATTCGTAAATATGCCATAAGAACTCATGTTAAAATGCATGCATAAAAAAATTAATTTTGCGTAAACGATGTAGACGAAAATTCCCAAAAAAATCATGTGAGTTAGTAATGAATTATTCAAAGCGGGGTAATTATTTCAGAATTTTCTGTGCATTTTAAATTTCACTGACGAACCTCCTTAAATTATTACGTTTGCCTCTACCTCTACGAGGTATTTCGTGTCAAAAATACACTCAATTCCAATTTATAAAAATGTTTATAGAGGAAATAGTTGCAAAGCTCGAGAGTCTGCTCTTGCAACCTTTATTTTTTCAGTTAAAACGCAAAATGTCATGTGTCGAGATGCGGGGGCAGTTTTCTCAAACTATATAAACAAAAAAGGAATTTTTCGTATTCCGTTTCTTACAAAATGTAAAACCTAAAAGAAAACCTGTTTCCAATTTTCCTGATAAGCATTTTAGTTCCAAAACCATTCTAATCTACATTCGTACGTCAGTTTATTGTGAATTTCTCTACTGACCCACAGACAATTACGCGAACTCGTTTCCAACGTCGAATGGAGTGAAAAAAAAAACAGAATATGGATTTAAACCATTGAGAGCCAGTTTGTAATGACGCTGTTTCAACGTCGCTTCAATTTTTACTTTTGGCTCTACAGGCAACTCTATTTCATGCCCAGAAATACATCAAGTTATATTGATCTTTGTACGAAAAAGAAAACAGACATAACCTTGAAAAAAAATGGAGCGCCCGGTCATCAATAATCTAAACAGACATGCTAAGACTCGTAAAATAATATCACAACACCAACAACGACATAACACCATAAAATCTATCTATTTCTCTTCATTTTACGTTTCGCCCTGGCGTAAAATGAATAAAGATTAAAATTAAAAAAGGATAAAACCAAAAACCGTTATTCGCCAAAGCGAATTATAGCGACAAAGCGTAAATTATTAATTAATCAATTTATTCATCTATTTATTTATTAATCAATTACGGGCAACGCCCAATTACAGATGAGGTTTTTTACCCCACCAATTAATACATAGGGGGTCCGATGAAAATGTCGTCACCTGTAGTGACAATAATAACCGAAAGTAAAAGTAAAAAGTAAATTATGTGTTTATTATGGATTTTTTTCACTGACGCAGAGACGATTACGCAGGTTCGAGCCTTTTTACTTGGCAGGTTGGTGCGTTCGTCTGAGCATGCTCAGCGTTTTCCCCTTGCCAGTTATTTCGATATCCAAAGCTACAAGTGAGTTCCAGCCGTTCAGCTTGTAAGCGTGGAGGGAGTTGAAAAAAGAGGGAGAAAAAGAGGAAATGGATGGAGAGCCTCGAAACCCAATTTTCGGATATACCGTTTCAAACGTTCGGGTAAATTCCTACAGCCTACAATACGTAGGTAGTATCAGTGTATCTCTGTGTCTCCCTCTGTTGATGAAAAACATAGAGTAACAATATGGGGATTGAAAAAAAAAACCTGTTGGGTTTTTGGAAAATTGTTAGTATCTCTGTGTTTCTCTCTGTTGATGAAAAACATAGAGTAACAATATGAGGATTGAAAAAAAAACCTGTTGGGTTTTTGGAAAATTGTTAGTATCTCTGTGTTTCTCTCTGTTGATGGAAAACATAGAGTAACAATATAATGATTTTAAAAAAAACCTGTTGGGTTTTTGGAAAATTGTTAGTATCTCTGTGTCTCTCTCTGTTGATGAAAAACATACAGTAACAATATGAAGATTGAAAAAAGCCTGTTGGGTTTTTGAAAAATTGTTAGTATCTCTGTGTTTCTCTCTGTTAATGAAAAACATAGAGTAACAATATGAGGATTGAAAAAAAAACCTGTTGGGTTTTTGGAAAATTGTTAATATCTCTGTGTCTCTCTCTGTTGATGAAAAACATAGAGTAACAATATGGGAATTGAAAAAAAACCTGTTGGGATTTTGGAAAATTGTTAATATCTCTGTGTTTCTCTCTGTTGATGGAAAACATAGAGTAACAATATAATGATTTAAAAAAAAACCTGTTGGGTTTTTGGAAAATTGTTAGTATCTCTGTGTTTCTCTCTGTTGATGAAAAACATAGAGTAACAATATAAAGATTTTGAAAAAAACTGTTGGGTTTTTGGAAAATTGTTAATATCTCTTTGTCTCTCTCTGTTGATGAAAAACATACAGTAACAATATGAAGATTGAAAAAAGTCTCTTGGGTTTTTGAAAAATTGTTAGTATCTCTGTGTCTCTCTCTGTTGATGAAAAACATAGAGTAACAATATGAGGATTAAAAAAAACCTGTTGGTATTTTGGAAAATTGTTAGTTACACCGCGGAAACCGATTTTTTGAGTGGGGGCCAAAATAGCGAATACCCTAAATAGTAAATGGTTAAAATAGCGAATTTCGAAATTAAGAAAGTCTGAATCTAAAACTGTCATCATTATGGAATTCGCTTTTTCAGCCATTCGCCATTTTTATCGTTCGCTAGTTTGATAGGATTTTGATGAGGTGGAGGTCAAAATAGCGAATGGTCAACATAGCGAATGGCTGAAATAGCGAATTCCATAATGAGTACCATCCCCCATGGAAAATAACTCCACCCGATTTTTTCACAACGCGATAAATAAATCCATGTTATTTTAGAAGGACAGAAAAAGTCATTAATTTCTGACTTAGTGAATTCCCTATTCGTTTACTAGTAATATTATTATTTGAGAAAACATT
The DNA here is from genome assembly GCA_949699805.1 of Tromatobia lineatoria. Classification (NCBI taxonomy): domain Eukaryota; kingdom Metazoa; phylum Arthropoda; class Insecta; order Hymenoptera; family Ichneumonidae; genus Tromatobia; species Tromatobia lineatoria. The sequence continues at coordinate 3,279,128 of OX453046.1, forward strand.
GTAACTGTTGATCTTCTCATTCGTTGAACGCTTGTATGCAGAGCGACAGCTCGTTTTCTTTTAATATTTTTTTTTGTGCAAGGTCGATTGGTTGGGGGTTCTCTTCCAATAACAATTTCAACCGTTAACTGCATGCTCGATTGCTATCTGCTCTCTCCATCCATTACCTGTCACTTTACCTCTTTTCCTCGTTTTTTCTCACTCATTTTCGTTCTCCGATAAGCCATTATCTGTCTATCTCTCTCGCTGAGGAATTAACAAGTTATGCAAAAACTCAAACCTTTGTATCCTCTGATAAATCACAAAAGCTCATTGTTCCTTTGTGATTTATGACTTTTCGGAATTTTAATTTGCGGCATAATTATTGTGAATAAATGTAAAAAGCTCTCACCGTAAAAAAGTACTTTAAAAAGAAATTTAGTGTACGTTTATTGGAAAATTTTATTCATAAACTAGTATATGAAATTTAGTAAAGAAGTGTAATGTAAAATTAATGTATCGTAAAACATATTCAATAATTTATTTCAATTTTACAGTAAAAGTAAATGAATTTTAATAATCTGCTTTATTTTTACTGAAAAAGTACATAAATTCGATTACAACAATTCTTTATTAAATTTCGATAACGAGTTTATGAAAATTCCAATCTTTTCTAACAGTTTTTTTTACCTTACATCGTTATCGTTGTAAAACTGGAAAATTCGGCCAGACCGAGCTAACAAACAACAGGGATAATCAGCAGTAATTTGAATTTGATTTATACAAAAACAAAGTCCTTCATGACTGTCTCAAAATACATATCTAACATCACTAAATATTGTTCCACTCAAAATCCATTTTTTCGATAAATTCAGAACTGCAAAAAGCTACGTAGATTTTCGTCGATCAACTAATAACAGATTATAAATGGAACAATACGGTCGAGATTGATGAGGAACGAGTAAAGATTGTCTCTCCACCAATTTTTAAGGTAATTCAATGAAACCAGAGGGAAAGGAGCCCTTCACTTTCACTATCCTTTTTGGCTGATTTGGAGCGATCTACCGTTCTTATCTCTCACCGCATAGCACTTCCGTTTATACCTCGCTGAATCAGCCCACGCCCGGGTTACAGAAACTAATATCGAGTTAGGGCATGATTATCTCGTTAACAAAGTGAATGCCGACGAGTTGAGGAGCTCGATTCGCCCTCCGAGATACGATGGTACCTAGGAAGCAACAATGAAGGAGTTGCACCAAAAGAGAAGTTGTATATCACGTCAGAGAAAGGTGCTTCCTCGGATTTAGCTTTTTCCCTGCCCCCTTCACATTTACGATATTCTTCATCCACCGTAATTTCCTTCGTTAAATTTTTCAATGACTATCTCATTACCGCATCTATTCCGCTTATTTTTCTTCCCTTTTCGAATCGTTGTTGGTTATTTTCTGTCGCTTCGGAACTGCAAATGCTTGCATATTAAAAATTGGCGATTCAATAAACGATACCAGACAGCAATCTTTGAGTTGTTTTTTTTCTATATGCTAGAATAATATTTTTCTCTCAGTGTACCAACTTGGAGATTTTTAAAAACACAATGTTTACAATTTTTGATTATTTATTTTCAAACAGTTGTTAATAACAATAACTCGACATTAATTTTTTTTACACGTTTTATTACATATCATAACTTTTTTCTATAGCAACTTTGAGCATTTTTCTTTCAATTAAAATTTTTGAACTTCGTAGTTTTATACCCATTGATTTTTTTGCTACATTGAAAGACTTCTTCGTAAAAATAACTCGTACTGAACTTTTCATACGGTCTGTTGCCTATAATAAAAGAGATTGAATACGACTTTTCCTCTAATTTAAATTAATCTCCAATTGAAACATTTTGCACATATCGTTATCGGTATAATTAGATTTGTGGCAGATCTTCGCACAGCTATTCATGCAGTCGCGAAACTTGTCGGGCACTCGACAAGTTATAGTCGCTTTTCTCCTTTTTTCAGTGCAGGAGCAAAACTCAATGCCAGCGTCACGAGATTCGATTTCGCAAGTCCTAAACTCGATAAACCCGAGCGTTGCGTTTTTCTCATCTCTTATTTGCCCTTTTGCACCTCGACCATTCTGCGGTCGATCGTTTGCCGTCCGCGTAGCTCACATCACCGAATAGAGTGAAACGAGTTGAGCGGACGATTTTCGACCCTCCCGTCATCATTCCCTTTTTATATATCGAATTTTATGGGCGAAAATCGTTCGACGGCCCTTTTCAAATCCTGTTATTCACACTGAAAGAAAAAAGTACTTCTGGCGGCCAATTCTAACATATACTTGGCCGCGGTTTAGTTACTAAAGCCAAATCAAAATCATAATTGCAACTTTTTTTTTATTGCTAGCAACAAAATGAGTTAATGTGTTTTTTGGAATCTAGAACACTCAAAACATGTATTTCCTTCAAAATCTCAGAGTCGATTTTTTTTGGATTGCAAAAAAAAGTACGTGCGACAAAAGAGAGAAAATTTGGCATTGACTTCAAAGAAATGGGTGAATTGATTTTGTTTTTCATTGACTTAAACGAAAATTTTTGCTGATGTCAATTAAATGCTGCCCTTGAATTTCGAAGAAATTATTCCCTGTAAACAAAAATTTCCTTACTGAGCCCACAATAGATTGTTTTCTTGATTCAAAGAAACGCCTTGATTCAAAGAAATCCCAAGACAAGATATATTTGGTGATATTTGGTGTTTGTTCAAATATGTTAAATGATTTCTATACCTCTTCTACATCTAATACGAAAATATTTTTTGAGTAATCGTTGCAGTGCTTTTATTCCTTTGACGCCAAGTTATTTTATATGTTATGTTTTGCAAAGGCGATTTTTTTACAGAAGTAAAAACGGTTCATTGTCTTAAAGTCATGTTCCCTTGATTCGATGAAACTATTTTTCATTCAGTTTAAGGAGTGAGGTCGAAATCGCGAATGGCTCAAATACTGAAAATAGCAGTTTGAGATCATTCAAGACAAAGATAGTATAAAAGCTTAAGTATTTTATGCAACTCTGTGCGAAAAGTGGTTATTTCTCGCACAGTATCGCATACTACTTTTTGTAACAGATGCACGAAAACTGTCAGGTTATGTCGCTGGTCGAGCGCGACAATAAAGGAAAAAACAGACCGATGTGCGCCTGCGCGCACAGTATTTTCGATATGGTTTTAAACCAATATGCGCATGCGCACAGTATTTTCGATACGGTTTCGAGTATTTACAATACGGTTTCAATATTTTCGATACGGTTTCGAGTATTTACGATACGATTTCACTATTTTCGATACGGTTTCGAGTATTTTCGATACGCTTCCAGTATTTATAATACGCCATCTTACAAAGCACCACTTTATGTCACGGCTGCCCCGCACATAAACCGGCACTTTTCGTGCATGCGTTGCAAAAAACTGTCCATAAAACTCGTGCGAAAAACGTTTTCTCAACTCGTTTGATTTCAACCTTCGCCTTTAACTCGTGCTGCAAATTCGCCCTCGTGAGAAAAAGTTTCATCGCACTCGTATCGTAATATACTATTATTTCATTGGCGAGGATTTTCGTGGTTCAACGAAACTTTTTCTCTCGGTGTGATGCTATATCAACAATCACAAAGTTAATCAGATTTAATTAACGTTGCCGGACGAAACTTTGGGATATATGCACAGTAACGTGATTATCACGGTGATGGGTTGTCGTATTGTTTTTACCCGGATATTTTGTTAGCTTTGGCGACCCTTTAACTCTTGTGATAGCCACGCGCTCAGAGTCACAACGCCCTACGAGCATATGGGCCACAGAGCCAATCGATAGAGCAAACTGTTGATTCCGGCCAGGACGTCGACTGTCAGACTCACCCCACCGTCGTCCCCTCGCTCGCAAGCTTATTCGCTCTCACTTTCCCTTGGCGCTCCGGTCTCCTCGTTCTTACTACTGTATTAGTTCATTCTGTACCCCTCACTCACTCACTTTCTAAGTCTGGCATTCCATTCGCCTTCCCGAATTCCCCTCGTATGCGACTTCCACATATTCTGGATCATTTTAGTTTGAATTCCTCCTCTGAGCTTTGAGGAAAGTTCTGCCAGTCAAATATCGCTAAAGTGCTTCAAGCTCCATAACTTTTGAACTACCTTCTTGTCTTTACTCGATTTTGTACATACCCCCGTTCTACAAGATAAGATAGTCGGTAAATTAAGTTTAAATGACGTGTACACACTGAGAGAAAAGATTTCATTGACGGCAAAGAAATGGGTGGTTTGATTTTTTTTTTTCATTGATTTCAACGAAATATCTGTTTGATTTCAATGAGATAGTGCACTTAAATTTTGAAGAGAACGGTTCATTGCCTGTAAAGAAACATTTAATTAATGGGCATAAAATAAAGAAAATTTGATTGTTTTAAAGAAAAGTTTTCATTGCCTGTAAAGAAACATTTACTTAATGAGCATAAAATAAAGAAACAATTTCATTGTTTTAAAGAAAAGTTTTCATTGATTTAATGAAAACATATACTTGATGGCAGCAAGTGCTGGAAATTTCGTCGTCCAATGTTAACCGCCTGTTTCTCTTGCACCTAACCTCACTTTTTTCTTTTTCGATTCTCCCGAACGAAAGGCTTCGAGTTTCAAAGAGCCAGTAGTTCAGCCAATTCCTGCCGTACTTTTACACGTTCTCTCAAAATGTAATCTTTATTTGCCGAGTAGTTTAGGATAAAAAAGGTTTTAACATTTTGAGCTGTGGTGGGGAAAGTGGGAGAAAAGAACAGACGATTTCTTGGTTTAAAGAAATGTTTCTTTGAATTAATATCACTTCTTTTCATTGAGTTTGAGTCATTCAATGAAAAGATAGTATTGAAACTCGAGTATTTCTTATCATTGGCGTAAATTGCCGTGAATCAATGAAATATTTTCTTTCGGTGCACGAAAAAAAAGAGTAGTCGTGATAACCATTTCCAGCCTATGCTGTGCTGCAGATGAGTTACGAAAACTAGATTGAAAAAGTATTCTCAACTATATATGATTGGTAAGCGAAAAATAGTAAGTAAGACCGAAGACTTGGTTCGACAACCAATCATAATTCTGTCCTTACCAACAGCCGTGAGATGGCGCAACTACTGGCGGCAATAGTTGTAAACACGATTCGAATGCTGACGGCACATTACGAGTTGAACGCTTTATTGGGTTGACTAGGAATACCTCATAGATAAATAGAGACGACATTTGAAAAAAAATTGATTTAATGAGCTCGCAAAAAATATTGGGTTCTGGATTTGCAGTATTTGTAAATTAATAAATATATATATATAATAAATATTGTAAAGGAATATGCGAGGGATAATATGCGGCCTGTTTGATGTGTAAAATGATAAAATTATAAAAACATACCCTATAACAAAGGAGGCCAAGATATTATTATTTGAGGTATTGATAATATAAATGGATATTAATACGGTATAACGACCACCGCATTCATTGGTTAAGCAGACGAAAAAATTCAGTGAATGGACGTGATTTATGCTCGTACTCTTATCGACAGTTTCCATTCACTGTTGCCGGTCCATCCATTGGCACGTTTACCCTCGTAATGAAATCCGTTCAGTACTTCAATAACGAATTGTATATAATAATATCGAGTCAATATTCAACTCATAATCTCAAACAAAATCTTTTCAGCTGCAGTATCTGATTATGGTTAAAAAAAAAATTCAAAACGCTATAATTTAATCAATATAACATATTAACCCCGATAATAAGTAGCTAAAGTGAAAGCAAAACAAAAATAGATGACTGAAGTAATCGAATGTTGCTATTAATGAACAAAACAATTTCTTTAATGTACAAAAATTGCAATTTTATTTCGCGACGTATTATAATAATTATAATAAGCATGAGTACCTGTCAAAGTTTCAGAATCAAGCGGACGATTTCAAGTTTTAAAGTTATAGATACACAACATTCTCTGTCAGAGTGATTCAGCAGCAGGAAAAAAAAATAAAAAATCGAGACACAAACGAACGAAAATTGCACGGACTGCGTAAAACATTGGGTGTGTCGAACGAGTAGCGACCCGGAAAATTTTCACAGATAACGGGAAAATGAGTGGCTGAAAGGAAATGGGAAGATCTGTCGGCAAAGAGGAAAAAACGAAAAAAAAGAGTGAGTAGCTCGTGTGGAAAAATTGTTTCGGTGAGCGTTACTTTGTCTCTCTGGTTGTGGGTTGGCTTGCATAACCATACGTGTTTCTTTCTCGCTCTTAAGGCCTTCGCAAGCCTGAAGAATTAGACACGCACGAAAAATTTCGTGTAATCCTCCGCGATTTTTGGAAAACACGAATGTCGCCGAATTACGATACGAGCAAAGAGAAGAAAATGATTGAGAAGTTAAGCTCTCACGATAAGCTCTTTCATCCATGTCCTTTTTCCTTTTTTTCTTTCCACCAACTGTCGATACTCGATCGAGGGTTCATATCATGACCAGGAAATGTCCCACGTAGCCCATCCAAAATCAATCAAGCTTAGAGATCTGGACAACCATGAGAATACGGCGAAATTGTTGAACTTTTGGACTTAGCGTTGACAGAAAAATTCCATATAAATATATGAGGTATTCCTGGCCAATTTAATAATCTTGCAACCCTCCAACTCATCTCATATTTATTTATACTATTCTATATACTCGAAAAAACACTTCAAATGAAAAAAAAAAAAATTATTACTGAAACTCTTTTTATGATGAATTTTTTAAATAAAAATGTTGAGCCTCAATTTAAAAATTAGAAATTGTCGAATTTTAAAGGTGTTTTTTCGAAACAAAAAACCCTTAGATAATTGAAAAAAAAATGAAACAACATGGCAGTCCATGGTCGGTTGTTGCGGAATCATTTTATATATAATTCAAGATTATTTTAGAATTTAGCTGAAGCTTTTTTTATCGATATAAATAAAATGATGTATTAAATAATGAAATGTTGAAATAGAAAATAAAGTGAAACGTTTTTAACTCTCGATTTGTAAATTTCTCGAATCTCATTATTAACCAACAATTCTTAGCGATGATGAAACGTCGGTTTACGATTGAATAAGACAAAATAATCATAATTCTAACCCTGAGCCGAAAACATCGATAGTTGGTTTTTGGTTGATTCTTCAATACTAACCATTGGTGGTTACATAGATGGACATAGAGATCAACCAAAAACCAACCATCGTCAGCTCAGAGTTGGAATTATGATTATTTTGTTTTTTCAAACTATAAATCAACATTTCATTATTTAATACATGAGTTTTTTTTCATATCGACGAAAAACTTTAGCTACATTCTAAAATAATCTTACGATGTATTTAAAATGTTTATGCAACAATCAACCGTGAACTGCCATCTTGTTAAATTTTTTTCAATTTTCCAACGGATTTTCTTTAAAAAAAAAGCTTTAAAAATCCACGCAAATGTCTATTTTTGCCCACTCTGGATCATAACTAAAAAATGTTGATATCGAATACAGGATTTGTGAGAATAATATTAAATTTTTAAATTGCGGCACAAAATTTTTATTTGAAAAATTCATGATAAAAAAATTTTAGGTAAAAAAACGATGGAAAAAATTTGAAATTCTTCTACGAGCATAGAAAATAGTATTAGCGAGCTTCGTATGACTCAGCGATGCACCACGAACATCCTTTCCACTTACAGCAAACACGTCTTTGCTTCTCGCTACTGTTTGAATTTAAAATGAATAAAAAATATTTGTTCACCATGGATATAAGTGGCATGAAAATACCTTGGAGGTTATTGTACACTCAGAATAGATAAGAGGAACGTTGAGTTTTTGGAAATTTAATTAAAACCCGAGAAGAAAATCACCTTTATACTTCAGATATACAGAACGAAACAATTATTCTAATCTTAGCTTGTGAAACTACCCTTCGTGCTTTTATTTTACCCATTGCATCATCCAAAATACTATTTCGTGCCTACATGAAAATTGCGACATTTCTCGTTTTCATGAAAACAACGCTTTATTTGAAAGGAAGCATAAGCTAACATAATTACTAATAATTACTTTTCATGTTGTACATTTTGACTGTAAAAACCTAAGCGACATCGAAGAAATTTTCAAAAAATAACCAAGATCGTATGAAAACAAAGATTTTCCAATGGGGAAACAAAAAAAAACTGAAATTACCTTTCGAGGCATCAATTTCCAAAGCCAAACATTGAAGCCATGCTGTAGATACATTCCTCTTTTTCCTGTTACGCTCTTAACCTGTCTTCAGTGTCATTTTTTAATTATGGCTGGGTAAATTCAATTTCCGTATGAGCGTGGGTGGGAAAAGGTTGTATAGTATTTAATGGACCGCGGGTCTCAGCCAAAAGCGGGAGTTTTCAGTGCGTCGCGATATTACGCGTTTATTTTCAGTGCAATTGCAAGATCCCTCGGGGCATCGAATTGTAACGAATATTTTGTCCTGACAGTATAAAATTCGCTGACTATTTTTGGAAAAATATATATCGCGGATATTCGTGATATTATTCCTCCGGTGAATGTGACAGAAACTAAAAACAAGGAGAAATATGAGTGAGAATACAAATGAAGGTACGTTAAGATCTTTATGCTTTTGGGGCGAGTTATCGTTCATATAAACCGATGGAACGAAGTCGATGATTCTTATTGGACTATCGAGGTTATCGGACTATCGCTCGACGTCCACACGATACTTGCGATATGTTTCTTTTATCGATTCTCTCAGCTTATAATATCGAACGTCACCCGCACGAATCCAGTTTCCGTTCTGATCTTCCACCACCTGAAAAATATCGCTGTACCAGAGTAATATACACACCACAAGGGAACCCGAGTTTCCTCGTTATTTCGGGAAACATATGTGTCGATAACTCGTTTCAGTATACACTACCTTCTATCTCAATCGATATTCTGTATTTATTTGCCTCAACATTTTATTTATTGTTAATTATACCTCGCAAAGGACTTATCGTATTGGAAAACATATTCGTTAACGTCATATTCGATAATTACGAAACACAAACCACTGTAGATTATTTATTTGTAAATTTAGATAAGCTAGAACGACTTTTTAAATCTTTTAATTGGTATCTTTTAATTTATTGAATTTAGATATAATATTACGATACGAGTGCGATAAAACTTTATCAAACGAGGGTGAGTTTGCAATCAAACGAGTTGAAAAAAAGTTTCTCGCACGTACATATACAATTTTATTTCACTAGTGCGAGAAGTGCGACTTCTCACACGCTGCGCTTTGCTTCGCGTGCGAGAAATCGCACTTCTCGCACGGAGTTGCATAAAGTACTATATGTTCGAAATAAATGATTGGTTGTACTACGTGTCAAAGTGATTAAAGTAAATGTACTATTTGCTCGGAACTTCGCTATGTGCCATCGATGATGTGTGCAGAGGTTAATACTTTGTATAGAGATGTTCGCTCAGTTGTTTCAGGGATCGCACGCGATCTCAGAAGTACAAGCTAGGGCATAGATTGAAAGGCAGTTCAGAGTGGACTACGGTGATAGGGAATCGCATGAGAAGAGTCAGAGGCAGCGAGGATTTCGCACAAAGGCCCCGTGGGCTATTTCTCTGACTATTCAAATTGCCAATGTAACGCACACAGAAGCTTTAGTACACAAGGTATGCTGCTGATGTGCTCGGCGAGATTGACACTCTCTAATCGCAATCGCTACTACAGAACCCAGTAAAAGTTCAGAAACTACTATCTGCTTCATCTAAAGCGGTTGCGGTATACATATATATAGTCCGATCAGACAGAGGCATGTGCTGCATTTCTCCACCGGCTTCGGGCAATCAACGCGCGAATAACGGAGAATTCTGATATCGCTTTTCTTCTCTTTGACTCCAGTGAGGCTCGAAAGTGGGTCGTTTTTTCGTTCGTTGAAGCGTTTTTTTCACCCTTCGTGATGACAAAAGGCTTAGAAGCTTCGATTGGCATCGATTATTATGTGCACTAGGGTGTGCCAAAAAATATCGATATTTTTTTTTTGCTTTCCGCTCAAAATATTGTAAGATATATCTTAATAAAGATCCTGTCAAAAACGGAGCTCATAATTCCACTTTTCAGAGGTCCATCATCGAGTTTAAGGTTTTTCGGTTGAAATAACACAGAAAAGTTCATTTTTTAAGATTCTTTATCCTGGCAACCTAAGAAGAAATTTTTTAAAATAAAATCAATGACCACATCTTATGAATCATTAAATTTTTATAGGCAGCCATGCAAATTATCCTCCAAAATGCTGAACTAAGTCACTAAAAATTGTCAAAATTTTTTGAAGTTTATTAAACCATTCAATATTTCAAATATTTTTAAATATTCTGCCCTATTTTTAATTGTAGAATCGTAAGATGCAACTTTTAAGCGCTTAGTACTACCTAAATATTTGTGGGGTTCATGACTTGGCCAAATTTAATTAATTTTTTAGAATTTTTTTCAGGTATAACCGTAGTAGATGAAATTATACAAAATTTATGTAAATTTCAGTGTGGACCAATTGTGATGGAAATATTTCGACAGATTCGTAACGCGGATTCAAAGCGTTTCTATAGCGAACTCTTGATCCTCGTTATAGTCCATTCATCGAACAAAGTATATACTATGTGTATATTGATGTTCTGTCTTTTTTGTGGTATGTTCGTTTAGCATCTGACGACGACTGACCGTATGTAGGCGGGGTCAGTGACTGACAGTACGGCGGCGGGTGGTCGATCGATCGATGTCTTTCGATTCCGGCATTCTGATGAGCGAGGGTGGCTGCGCGGGTTTCTCTTTGGATGTAGATTCACCGACGCGCGGATACTCAGGTACGTGTACGTCTTACTTGTCCATCGTTGTAACAGAACCGCTAACATTTTTCAACAACATATATCGACAGACATGCAATGAGAACACGGTGAAACTAAACAGTCCAAATGCGCTAGCGCGTCAATCCGCCGGTTCTCACTATGATCACTAGATCAACCGGAGAGGAAGAACGTATGAGAGGCCACCTTGCGAATATATAGGCAGCCCTCCTTTCCCGCACATTTCTTTTCACCACAGCGCAGATCCATCACATGCGTTTCACCACAACGCCGATACTACGCGCCAGTATTTCTGCACATTTCTAATCCTTACGCGCACGTTTTTCCACATGTCTTTCCTACACATTTGAATCCAACACATTCTTTACCACACAATCTGATAGCCAACAGGGGCATTACAACGCATTTGAATCCAACACATTCTTTAATACACAATTCAAAACCCAACGGGGGTATTAAAACACATTTTAATCCAATACATTCCTTACTACACAATCCGATAGCCCACAGGGACATTACAACACATTTTAATCCAACACATTCTTTAATACACAATCCAAAACCCAACGGGGGTATTACAACACATTCTAATCCAACACATTCTTTACTACACTACATTACAACACATTTTAATCCCACACAACCGAACTGACAAAGACTTTTCTAACACATTTCGTTTCTACACATTATCTCTGTCGATAATAATCGAAGAGAATATCGCGTGTCGGTAAGGTAGAATTCCGAGAAGGCAGTGTTTCTCACGCGAGTCCGTATGGCGGACGTTAATACGTATGGTGGACGTCAATATGAGCTTGCGTGAGAAACACTGCCTGCTCCATAGCGTCCTTTGCTCCTTCCGCCGTCCTTACTGACCCCTTCTGATGCCCCATGGGGACACAAACGCCGTTCGGATGAGAGACACTGCCAGCCATAGGCAGCAGCCAATCAGGCTTCCTACATTTCGCGCAGTCGCCTTCGACTGTTCAGTTTCACCGTGTCCTCACTGTATACGTTGGACACATTGATCCAGAATAATTCATAGCCTCGTTGGACACGTTGAGCCAGAATAATTCATAGATTCTTCCATAAATGAATTATTTAGTGCTATGAATGAATAAACACAAAAGTAGGGAAATGGAATATTGTACGATGGCGAATCGGTCCTTGAGTAGAATGTACTCAGTCGGTTTTTCTAGTGGCACTGGTTCCACTCGGAGAAAAATCTGGTAACGTAAAAAAAAAAATTGTTAGACCGAAGATAATCTACCGATAAAGTATAATTCCCCGTAGGAACGTCACTATTTTATGGATATATTAAATATAAGAAAATAGTTGAATCAACCATTAATATAATTCTTAGGAGGGACGTCTTTATTTTATGGTTATAGGGAATATGATTATAGTAGCGATCATCAAAATCATGATAGTTTAAAATATGCCGCTTTGTTGCATATACAAATTCAACGTTTGTTTTTAATAACCTTGCAAGTATCGTTTATTGAACCATATTATCATTGCTTCAGCCATAAAACATTGCATGCCTTCCTATATTCGTTTTATCATGTGAAATCGTTCAATCAACGATATGCTTCTCTCAATGTATTAAGTTATGAGCATCATATTTTGAACCAATCAGTGAATGGCATTTTGCCGCGCTGGGAGTCAGAGTGGGGGTTTCGGAAGCGGCATAGGCAATTCGTCCAAATGGACACGCGGTGGGGGGAACGCTCCGATTGGTTCATTCATACAAATTCAATTTAATGAACTTAATGAATTAATTATTTAATTTAATTTAATTTATTTGACGTGCAAGTAATAAGTATTGCGTATTTTGATGAACGGCTAAGGAACTTGACTTCGGAAACCGTCGACTATAATTGAACAGGAGTTTTATAAAGAAATCTTCCGGTCCTGCATATCTTTGAGATAAGTAGACTGCAAGGAATAATAAGGACGTGAGAGATCCTTGCGATTAGGAAGGATAATATAAAGCTCAGGAAGATCTCTCTCGGTACAGTACACGTCTATTATCCAAATTAATTAAGAACGTTTATTATATGTAAGTATGGGAAATTTCCGATTTTTTTTATGTGGGCATTCACCTTATGAAAATGTCACTTTTGAGTGTTACATTTTTTCCGGCGCAAAATATTCGCAGTGAATTAAAGAATTTTACTTTAATTTGTGGTCTACAAGGGAAAATGTGATCTCATGGTGACCGTACTTTCCGGTCTTTGAAAGTTATCTCGATTAAAAAAAAACAGGACTAATTAGAGACAAAACTTTAACATAATAACCCTAAAAACTTAACTTAAAAGACCGGAGAGCACGGTCATACTTCACTACTACTATCAAAAAGATACAAGCATCGAGAACAGAGAAAAAAAGACAATAATGATAAAATAAAATAATGATCACAACTTATTATTTATTTTAAAAAAATAACATTAATTCTGAAGAGGCCCTGACAAAAGCGAAAATTGAATACAAAAGAAAAAGTAAATACAAGCCGTCATTAGCTGATGCGCCTCCCACACATTTGTGGTCTATTCCTAATTTTGAATATTTAGCTTTAATTAAATGAATACTTATGACAAGTATAGTACTTTCTTCTACAAAACATCGATGCGTCCTTGTTTTTATACACCATGAAATACTGGAATCTTCAAATCCTCAGAGGTTTTTTTTTCATTATTTTACTTATTCGTCATACTTGTACACTTTCATTGCAATGACAGATAATCATCAGTACACACTGAATGAAATATGACTGTATGTAACATATACACAAAAATCATCAAGCGTATCCATTCCCAAGCCAACCTTTTTTTTTAACTCGATTTTTAATATATATATTTTGATCTCAACCCAGTTTTCTAACTATGTTTCACATTACAATTGCACTTATGAATGTATTTACTACCATTTGTGTTGACATTCAGAAATGCTAGCCTGTCGAAAACCAAATTGCTATCTGTAGGTCACATAACCGCACTAACAATAACATTTCCGGTAATATTATTCTCAATTATAGGGTTTTAGAACAACAAACAGAATTAAGTTGTCAAGGTATGCTTTTCTCTTACCAATAAGCTAAACAAGCTTATATTTACTTGATACACATTCGACATTTCAGACATATGATTAATTTCTCATTTTCATTATCTCCTGATTATACTTTACTACTTGCAATCGTTAAATTCGCCATAATTTTGGTAAATAAGTAATGTTCTCAGTTAAATGCCAGTTTTGCTGTTATTATAGAGGCAATGATACAACACTGGAAATTTCATCACCTAATGTTGAAACACTTATAGGGTTGTCTCTTTCGCACTTCATCCCTTTTTTTTGCTTTCTCGTTCTCCCGAACAAATGGCTTTGAGTTCTGAGAATCTAGAAGCTCAGTCATATTTCTGCCGTACTTTTGCACGTTCTCTCCGAATTGAAGCTCTATCTGCCAGGTAGTTCAGGAAAAAAAAGGTTTCAAAGTTTTATTGGAAGTCAAACTCTGGAAAAACTGTAATACTAACCGAACTTTTAGTTGGTCAAAGCGCCACAAGTGAGAATTAACGGTTATTCAAATGACTTGAGAAGGGTTCAGATTTATGGTGATGTGCTACTGCTCGGTCGGTAACAAAAACTATAGCTTTGTTCTTGGCCGCGATTGATGTTTGTGGGATTTGAAATAAAGTGCTATCGACCTAATTACCTAACACCTAAAAACACTAGACCAAACCGACTGCATTAATGCCCTTTACTTTTATTTTACGAGAGCTGTACTAATTATGATATGCACAAGTATATTATATGGATGTGAATGAATACAGGTACTTAGAAGGGTTTGCAGTCGCTATTTACAAATTTCTGAACACAGAAATGAAATTTAATTTTAAAACACGGTCTAAATTTCATTTCCACATCTCATTTCTATAATTGCATATGACATCGTATATGAAGCTAAAATTACTTTATTCAAAAGGGTTACCATTCAAATTGTGTGTAAATTGTATATTCACCGGAAAACATTATTACTCGGCATTGTAATACTGAATATGGAACAATAACTCAAGTGTACTTTAAAACTCCATTGATTATCGACCATGTATGTATTGGTGCTGAATACACTTGTGTTTGAAATTACAACGAATATCCAATAACAGTAATGTCAGATATTTTTTCATTAAGATATTTTGTTGTCAGATATTTTTTTATTAAGATATTTTGTTGTTAGATATTTTGTCATTAGATATTTTGTTGTCAGATATTTTTTCATTAAGATATTTTGTTGTCAGATATTTTTTCATTAAAATATTTTGTTGTCAGATATTTTTTTTTATTAAGATATTTTGTTATCAGATATTTTTTCACTACGATATTTTGTTGTTAGATATTTTGTCATTAGATATTTATGATCTGGCGTTTAGACGCGTCACCATAGATTCCTATCTGAAATGCTATTGCATATGAATTATTTATTGATTTTATATATTCGTTTTATTAAATTTTATATGAGAGCCTTCAACAGCGTTGATATTTTTAATGTTCTGATATTCGGTTTTTTTTTTTAAATATTTGTTTATATCTCCGCCAGTCGGATTATCCAGGGCACAGCGAGTTTTTGCAGACGAGCGTAATGGATGTGACGTTATACATGACCGTAACCAGCATGATATTACGAATAACGTTTCACTGACTGAACCAATGGAGCTCTTACGTTTATAGTTCCGGATTAAACTCGTATCATCGATATTTGGAGTTGAAAGTTCCGGGGAGGGGGAGGGGGCTGGTCTCCCGGTCGAGTCACCCGAGGGACTCAAACTGTCCATTCGTTATATCCGAACCGATGTTTCTTTTTTTTTTCTATCTGTTTTTCCAGTTTCCCTTTATTTCTCCGGTGACTAAACCATTTGACAATGGAAGTGTCGAGGTGTTGGGATTAATGAGGCATCCAATAAAAGCATTTAATGAGCTTGCATAAGCTTGGCAATAAAAAAAACAAATCAATATGTTTGCTTCTTGATTTAGAAAGATTTAGAAATTTTTTTATTTTGCTTCCTCACAGAGAAAAATCGTGAAATTTTTTTTTTTTTCGAGATTTACATGTCAGTACACTCAGAATGGGCAAAATGTCGAGAAAAGTGGTTTGTGCAAAATGTCTGTATGTGTGTGTGGATGTGCACATTTCGTTGTTTACACGATAGCTGTCTCAATTTTCGATAAATGCTGTTTAAATTTTATATGCAAGTGGGCGATAATAGAAAACCGTTTGATTGTATTTGACGCGAATCGTTTGAAATTTTTTTTTTTCAACACTATTTTTATAATTTTGAAAAAATCGTTTACACGCTATAACTTTCGCAATTAAAGAGGTTCGTCAGTAAAATTGGGAATGCACAAAAAAATCTAAAATAATTACCGCGTTTAAAATAATTCATATCAAACTCACATGAATTTTTTGGGAATTTTCGTCTACATCGTTTACGCAAAATTAATTTTTTTATGCATGCATTTTAACATGGGCTCTTATGGCATATTCACGAAAAAAAAATAATAATGATAATTGAAAATTTTTTTTACATCGTTGAATTTGAAAGTATTTGGTGGAATTAATTCCTTTTTTTTTCGATGTAAAAATTTTTTTCAATTTTAAAAAATTGAAATTTAGTTAACATTTTGGATTATTTTTAATTTAAAAAAAAATAGACATTGTCGCTCTGATTCACGACATCTAGTCGCAGTACAGCTCAAATCTGAAACAGAAACGAACGAATAATCAGGAGTGTTATATATCAAATATGGATAAAATCAATAAAGGGCTTGAGATTCTATAGCTACTGAAATTTTCCAAGCTTAGACCGTACCTGTTATCGACGCTTGCCACTAAAACTTAAAACTTTAGGCGTAATTCCGTGCTGAGATATTTCGTACCGCGTAAAGTAAAAATCGGCAGAGCTGTTCAGAATTTATAAAACTCTAAACCTTTCACTTATTATTGAAAAGAAGCTTGGAAAGTTGGTTCTTGCAATTTTTTTTCTTTATTGCGCACCCTTTGTAAAGCTGCCCTTATGAGAACGCCGAATTTGGTCAACATACTTTCTGAATATATTATTTGGAATTTGGCTGAATATTTATCAAATCATGTTACGATGCTTCGACGTGACAGCCTGTAATATTTTTAGTTTTTAAATTGAAGTTTGGTAAATCGTAAATCAGGGTCTGAGTTGACCGACGCCGAAGATTCCGTTGTTATCGATTTCCCTATACGGGAAAATAAGACATTTAGAATCTTTGTATTTTTGTCCAGTCGGATTGCTTCATCAATTCGTAAATGAACGATATTTAAATAATTAATTCTTAATCGTGAAAAAGACCCCGAGTTACGATTTGGCAAACTCCGATCTAAGAAATAATAATATTACAGGCTGTCAGGTCGAAACATCATTTAATCTTCCTGAATGTTTATCATTAGCTGGAAATAATTACTTGAAGTTATTTATGATGAACATTGACAGTTGAAAATAATTATTCGAATTTAGTAGTAGTAGTAATTGTGATTTATTGACAATATGTACATACATAATACATACATAATGCCAATTGGCCATCGACCGCGGTCCTTCAGCCTGGATTTTATTTTTATTTATTTTTTAAAGTTTAATATACATTATTATGATGTGATGTGTTATTATTTTTTCTATTTATTCATTTATCATAAGTTGAAAATTCGAATTCATTTACGATATTCATTAATAATTATAATTGATTGGAAATGGAGTATTGTTTGTAGGTAAACTCGACATGAACGTTCTATCAAATTGGTAGTGTTTGGAAAATAGATACGCACTGCATAAGAAAAGAAGGTTATATATATTTGAAAAAGATACTGCGAGTTTAGGGGAAGGTTATCTCCCAAGGGAAACAACACCATACCAGAAACTTCGTCGATCGATCGAAATGGCCGAGACCCCAAACCTAACTGTCGCAGTTTGAAGACGCGCAAACCATTTTTCTCGATGAGCTGAGTCTCTCGTTCAGACTGACGACATTGAGACGTTCGGAATTTACTTGTCGAGCAATCAATACATTCTTTCCCTCGCTCCCTCATCCTGTTGCTCTCATTCGGTCGACACATCGAGAATCAATCCCTTAGGTTAGAAAAATAGCACGTAATAAAATCCGATCAACTGGAATAAGAACTATCTCTGTATTCTCTATTCGTTAAGAGAAAAATGAGGTATCGCCAGAAGTAAATAGTCTTAGAGTATGTATAATGTTTCATTTTCAAAATTATCTCGAACATTTTTTTTTCCAAACAAGCCTAAAGTAGATTCCTTTCTTTCTTGTCATTGAGCAGCTGAAGTGGGAGAAAAAACAGGTTTTCGAATGAATTTCAATATTGAAATGATTTTTCATACATGAGACATTCCACATGACTTCAGCCACAAAAAAAATCGAAAAAATGTCCAAAAATCAGGTTCAGTGGTTATAACAGATACACCAAATTTTGGTTTTTTTGAAATTTTTTTCTGGCGAAATATGCCATATTTTTCATGTTGCATTTAACCTATGATATCTTGGGAAGTATTAATCGTATCGACATCTAAAAAATAGAAAATGTGCGTTTTTTGAAGGACTTCGTGGCATCGAAAATATTGTTGCTAATTGTGTATGTAAATCCTCAATTTTTAGGTTTTTTTGAGACCGTGCAAAGTTCATAAGTTATCGCAGTTTGAAATATTTAAAAAAAATACATATATCGGTTTTATCATGTCAGGACATGACATCTTCGCCAGAAAGAATTTTAAAAAAATTTAAATTTGGTGTGCCTATTATAACCACTGAACCTGATTTTTGGACATTTTTTCGATTTTTTTTTATCCATACATGATATTATGAATACCATGTATAGAAAATAGTAAACACAGTAATCGGATTAAATATTCCATTGCTTTATTTTCGTCAAGATGTACATATTCTTCGTGTAAAATCCTCAAAAACTTGTTCCTTTGATGTGAGAACTAAAAAATTTTTATTCAGAGCAAATATCTTATATAGGAAGTGTTTAAGATGTCTGAATACCTTTTATCTTATTCGCTACTATTGTGACAAAGTAACATTTATTTTGTATGTCTTTTGCTCGATCCATCAGTCACCAGAAAGGACTCCACCATTTTTTGGATCATTGCCTGTTGATTCATCAGAGTACCGATGATGCTCGAAGGGAGAAAGGCTTTCCAATCTCCGGAGCGGAACAAATGTTATCTAGTATCATTCTTTCCTACGACATAGTCATTTTTCTTCGTCAAACGTTGACCAGAAACCGAAGTTATTTGATTTTGAAACACAGTATCAAATGAAAAAATGTAAGCAAAAAATCCGGATAAGTGTAGAGAAAAATCTTGGAAAATAAAAGAAAAAGTATAAATTCAACATATTGTTAGTTTTCTGCGTTTGGCATCGACAAGCCTACAAAATGCTTTAGCCTCGTTGCCTGTTGCTTTAGGTTCGTCGATATCGAGGTAATCCGCTGGCTTTGCACACGTCCTACTTTTTTCCCTCTCTTGAATCCGGCCGTTCTATCGACCACGGAAATGGTCGCGCTTGAAGTTTTCCATTTGCTTCCGGGTTGTGGACCATAAATGCACGATGACGTTTTCCGTCCCTTTCCCGTCCGACGTTTTCCACCTCTTCATGTCTATAATATGGATTTTGAGAGTGACTAGAAGCCGAGCAGGCTTTGCTGGATCGGTTTTGGACCAACGATGGAATAACAAAAAGCTTCAAAGCTTATACATGTATATACACAATGGTATAGTGTAAGAGCGTGGGTTGGAGTACTTTTTTCAAAGCACGAAGTTTCGACCATTTCTCGTGACCTCTTCTCCACATCGTGACCTTTTCACTATGATTTAAAAATAAGAGGACTCTTGGTCGTTTCTGATTCCAGAATTCGGAGATCCGACTTCCGGTCGAAAAATCCACATCGATTCTATTTTCTGTGAGAAATAGAATTTTCGTCCTCCTTATTGTTTTGAAGTTTTATATTTCGTGATCGAAAACAATCGTCAAATCATTTTTCTGTAATTGTAAAAAAGTAACCTTTGGTTGTTTCTGGTGTTTGGTCGATTCTAGTTTGAAAATTGTGAGGCCTTAATTCTTTAAAATATCACTGACGAAGACAGGTTTTTTAACAGAATTGTGTACATTTAATTTTTAGTTGTGTGTGCAAATTAAAAAACTACATTTTCATATTATTTAGATAAAAGAAGCGGCAGTTCCATAAAAATTGTTATTATGTTACGAATATTAGTAACAAGTGATTATTTTCGTAGTTAGTATTTACTTAAGGATGTATACGTACAGTCCCGCCGAAAGTGAGTTTCAGAGACAATTACGATCACTTCCCGATGGGATAAAAATCGGAAAAAATAATGCATACAAAACGTGCTGAAAAGATTGCTTTCGCCTAATAATAATCCTAAAATGTTATTAAGAAAAATAATTGTTCAACAAACAATCAGTCAACCTAACATTTTTTCTAATGAATTTTTTCAGATGTCTTTCTTTTTTTTATTTTGATTTTTTTTACTATGCAAAATGGCCGCAAAATAAAGATCTTTGGATATGTGTTCGGCATAAAACCATCTACTACACACAAGATTTTTTTGCAAAAAGCATATCCAAAGTTTCTTATATTATGCGCATTTTTCAAAATAAAATAAATCAAAATCAAAATAAAGTAAAAAATCTGAAAAAATTCGTGCGCATTCAAATAAATATACATATCATTTTCATTAGAAAAAAAGTTAGGTTGACTGATTGTTTGTTGAACAATTGTTTATTTCAGCAATTTGTTAATAACATTTTGGGGTTATTATTATGCGAAATGAATCTTATATGCATCATTTTTTTCCGATTTTTATCCCATCGGGAAATGATCGAAATTGTCTCGGAAACTCACTTTAGGCGGGATTGTACGTATGATACATCCTTAACATATTTTTTTAAAGTGTTACAAGCTCTCGCGAGATAAAATTATTTTGAATAGTTTTTTTCGAGAGATAATTTGTAGTTACCAATATCATACTTTTTATCTCTCTGTGCTTTTTCAAAGACAAAAAACTCGTAGGTAATCAGCACGTACGGTTTGTTTTCTCTGCTAGAAAAAGAATGACCGTGTGGTCACGTAGAGATTCCCGTGAGCGAGCAGGGTTTTCCATTCTCTCCTGTGACGCAGGAGAACGGGAGAAAGTAATACTCGGTATGTACTTTTTCCGGTAAATTGACGAAACGTATAAAAGCTCTCACGAGGCAATTAAGCGTGCGGTTAACCAGTGGCACTAGGATCGACCAGCTTTTTCCCAAAGCTTCAAAAACAATCGTTGAACTATGTTTCTCACTTTTCGTTATTATAACACTGACTTTCACCAGGTTTTTATCCTTCTGAAATGAGTGCAAAGCTTTTTAGGAACAAGAGTAATAAAGATAAGGGTCATAACGGATTGAAAGCCCTTGGCAATTATCCGAAACCTTTTTTTTTTTCTTATTAAGCAGATTTCAAAAAAGTGATCATCAATTTTACACGGAAATAGATAATAATGTGCTCACAATTAAAAATTGCGATACACATTTAAATTGTAATCAGTACTAATATATAGTAAGTTCATAAGGAAACATAAACATTGCGTTGGGAAAATATGATTTACTTGATTTCATAAACTCGCCAAATATTGTATCCGATTTTTTGAGAATTATTTATAGTATAATATAGATTTCTGAGTGCAAATAATAAACAAGATACACTTAATAATGTATATTCAGTTAATCATTCTCTCTTTTTGTAAGTACACATTTTTGGATAAGCTTGCTTCAGATTTTTTTACATATTGTATATGTGATTGAGAAATAAAATTATTTTTTTAAATTTCCAATATAAAAATCGATTTAACTACGATTCGTCCTCAGCGAAAAATTTTTACATCTGTACGAACTTTGATCAATTTTATTTAATTCGTGTGTTATACTGACGTTTTCTGTACGAGTTGGAAATAATTCCTTCGTAAAATATTCAGAAGACTTCGAAAGATAAAAGCTTCAGCATTGATAGAAACTGAACACCTTAAAAGGAACTCGAGACTGTCAAGTGTTGAAAAACTAACGAGAATGAAAATGGAAACATGAGTTGCTTTCCTGCCCTTAAAAGTTGAAACGGTGATGTTCAACAGGTTGGAAGTAACACGTGTCTGACAGTCAGTTCATTCAAAATATATACTGTACATGAAACATTGTGTGTAACGTATATCCGTTTTCAACTGACAGAAAAAAAACTATTGGAGTTGCCAAAATATTATTAAGGCTACACAGTTACTATTAATATTTAACAGTAAAAATTATTACAAGCTAATAGTAACTATTGGAAATGAAGAATATATTGTCGACTCCAAAAGGTTTTTCTTGTAAGACGTCCCATTTAAAATTAAAAAATATAAAGTGGAAAAAATCGGAATAAAATTTTTAATTAAATATATTCAGTAAAAAAAAAAAGAAATTTTTTTTTAAAAAATGGTCATTGTAATAAACAATCAGTTAACCTAATTTGTTTTCTAATGAAAATGATATGTTAATTTATTTGAATACATACAGTTTTTTTTACATTTATTTCTTTATTTTAATTTTAATTTTTTTTATTTTCAAAAATGTGCGCGAAATAACGAATTTTGGATATGTGTTCGGCATAAACTAGACTCAAAATTTTTTTGCAAAACGCATATACAAAATTTATTATATTCCGCGCATTTTTCAAAATAAAAAAAATCAAAATCAAAATAGAGAAAAAAATCTTTTAAAATTCGTATGCATTCAAATAAATTAACATATCATTTTCATTTAAAAAAAGTTAGGTCGACTGATTGTTTGTTGAACAATTGTTTTTTTCACCAATTTGTTAATAACATTTTGGGATTTTTATTATGCGAAATCAATATTTTCAGCACCTTTTATATGCATTATTATTTTCCAATTTTTATCCCATCGAGAAGTGATCGAAATTGTCTCTGAAACTCACTTTTGGCGGGACATCGCCAATCATCAAATAATCAATGTAGGAAAATTAAATGACAATCGGCGCTTCGTTATGTCAAGTATAAAGAGATTCAATGCGGCGAATATTGAATTGGTTGGTTGATTGGTCTTAGCGCCGTCATACGAAGGACAAAAAATAGCCTTCTAACCTTTTGACTCGCACTATATTGCTGGATAATACAATACAAAACTCATTTTAATGCCCATTCAATATTTTAATTGATTCATTGTGGATTCCCGGAGAGTTGAATAAAAATTGATCAATTGCAAAAAGGAGCTGTTCGTCTGTATACATGAAATGTTTTTGTTCCAGTTTCAAAGTGAGTGACTATAAAATCCCATATGAAATCAATATTCATAGTTGGAAGAAAAAAAAAACGAAAGTTAAAAGGTTATTCATTTACGTGAGAGTCGTGTTCCCATGATTTCAAAATAAATGGAAGTATGTCTAAAACGACATGGTGCTATCGGTTCACTATAAAGTTTGATGATGCAGTATCACGCAATTGGATTGCCAGTAAAACTAAAATTGAGTTACGGTACCAAGCCTTCGGCAGTAAACGACGGTGAAGTGCTCAATTTTATCGACAAACCGAGGCCTAAGCACTCCTTTTTCCTCAGCTCTATCATCCTGGTTGTCGTTGGGAACGTTAGGTACGATCTACTCGAGTATAAATAATGTAATTCACTTTTTATCGATGAACTTTCCACGTATATTTAATTGGCTTTGTATAGATACAAAAAATGACTCCCTGTCAAAAATGCATAGGCAGAGCATAAAAGCAGACTGCAGGCGAAAATTCCCTATAAATGTCACTATCTGCTGCAGTGTAATTAAAGTATGAAGCTTAGGGTGTGCTAAAAAAGGCATAATTTTTTTTTCTTTGCTCTCCGCCCAGAATATCGTAAAATATTTCTTGGCAAAGATTCTGTCAAAAGTGGAGCTCATAATTTTAATTCTTAGAGGTCCATCATCGCGTTTGAAGTTTTCCCATTTAAATAACGCAGGAAAGTGATTTTTTTCCATTCTTTCTCCCTACAACCTAAAAGAAATTTTTTTTTCATAGAATCAATGACTACACATTATGAATCATTAAATTTCGAACAAAAAATCTTGCTGAGTCGAATTTCTATCTTTTTGTCCTAACTTCAATAGATAAGGTAAAAAATGTAAAAAAAAAACACTGAAAATGTACAGGATTAAAAATGTCAAGGCTCTGTAACAAATCAAATATTGAAGATAGAGATTCGACTCAACAAGATTTTTCATTCGAAATTTAATGATTTACAATGTGCAGTCATTGATTTTATGAAAAACAAATTTCTTCTTAGGTTGCAGGGAGAAAGAATGAAAAAATATTACTTCCCTGTGTTATTTAAATGGAAAAACTTCAAACGCGATGATGAACCTCTAAGAATCAAAATTATGAGCTCCACGTTTCAAAGGATCATTACCAAGACGTATTTTACAATATTTTGAGCGGAGAGCAAGGGAAAAAAAATATCGCTTCTTTCTACACATCCTAATGAAGCTATTAAAAAGCTTATGTCAGATTACAAACAGGTTTTTACAGAACCAACAGTGAAAGTGGCTTAATTCAGACATTCTGAATCCTGCACGTGCTTAAACTCAATAGAATCTCATATCTAATATCCTGCAGTGCTTGGATCACATCAGAGACTTTGCTACTTTGGCTTCCTTAGCGACCGTCGTCGTTCAAGTTTTACAAGGTCTTCCAGGTGATGCAGAAATTATCGGTGGCTGTCGAATTGTCGCCTTATTTCCTTCTCCGATTCTGCGAAATAAAAGTAATAGACAACAGAGCAAAGTTACGCAATAAGTACTGGTACAGAAAATCTTGCGTAACATAGAAAAAAAAAAAAAAATTATACATGGTTTAGAATCTTGAATCTTGAATTCTGTAAAAAATCTTGAAAAGAATCTTCCTCCGGATCCTATACGGGATTCTTTTCAAGATTCTTTTCAAGATTCTTTCCAAGATTCTTGAAAAGATTCTCGAAAAGATTCTTTTTTTCTACGCGGGTAGACAACAGAGCAAAGTTACGCAATAAGTACTGGTACAGAAAATCTTGCGTAACGTACAAAAAAAAAGAAAAAAAAATTATACATGGTTTATCGTTGAGCGGAGATTTGCTTTTTGAGGTTTCCCATCAAGGTCGATGCTTTGCGGCGCTGAAACGCCATCAGAAACTTTGCTTTAGGTTCAGCTAGCGCACTTACGAGGCTGTGTATGTCATAGTAATTTTCGGAACATGTAGGGATACACGTTATTATGGTGTTACGTCCCCAAATAAAATATATCTTGGACGATGCAACCCTCCCGACACCGCTGCATATACCAATGACGGGCCTGTAGTCGGTGGTCGATAAATAAGGAAAGCAACGTTCAGCTCCCTAAATAAGATGCATCCTTCTTAACACAGCTACAATATTCAAAGAAAGGCCTGGAAGTCAGTGGCCGGTAAAAAAGGGAAAATAATAGTATATCCTAAGAGGGGTAGACGGGGCTAGTTGTAAAAGAGGGGTGTAAGGCCCTCCACTAGCTCAAGGCGATGAAATACCCCACGCAAACACCAGGGAAGTGGAAGACGGTAGATCGACAGCCAATGAAGCGTGAACTCTGCCCTCTTCAAATTCCCGAAAAACACACTCACTAGATTTAAGATGAAGAAAATGAATTTGTAAAGTGGGAGACGATAGTTTTTCCGACCAATTAGAGGATTTGAGAAACTACCCTCTCCTAACTCTGGGTCAGACAAGAAGCTGACGGGACTAGTATATAAGGACGCAATTTTTGTATTTTACGCAGTCTCAAAATGTAAAATCACCGGGCAACATCTCCTAAACTAAGGAGGGTAATTAGTCAGTAAAATGTAATAGTCAGTCTAAAAATATTTTTATCTACGATCAACAAGCTCCAGAAGTAAAGTGTCTACCAGAGCAGCTCAACGAGTAAGTTTTCTTTCTCAAAACCCTGAACCTTTAGAATGAATGCAGAACAGTTGCATTCATTCATTTCCTAACTTCTAAATCCAGAACGTCTGCAGAACAGTTGCAAACGTTCATTCCTCCTAAACCTTCAACCTCGAATCGTTTGCAGAACAGTTGCAAACGATTTCTTTTCAAAGACTGTCGTTTTCCTTCGCAGACAGACCCAGCTTAAAACAGTAAACGAATGCAGAACAGTTGCACGCGTTTCACTTTAATAACAGCTGACTGTACGCAGGGTAACGAAGTCATAGTCATTCCTAAACCTTCCTTCATTGATAATCATTCTAAATGGTATTCATTTTTGTCTCATTTGTATTTAATCTAATTTCCTTAAAAGCAAATATATTTCAACAACCGATCGGCGGTTCAAATTCTATAATAGTAAAGAAATTAAAATTAATAATAAAAATCAAGTTCAATCCAAAGATCAAATCGTTCAGCCCGAATCCCAAACCAATTAGCCGTAGCTAAGGTTTTAAACAGGGCAACATTCTTTGTTACTCGGACGTAACATACCTTTTTGGTGACAGCGGTGGGATACAAAGAACGATTTGATTCATCTAACTGAACATACACCACAGAAAAAGAATGTGTAGGAAGTTTTCTTGACGGCCTTAAACAAAACATACATTTCAGTATGAAAATTCCTAAAGACTCACTGACGGACGCCGGAACAGACGCAATAAAAGTGACAAAAAACAGACGGCCCTAAATGATCTTCAAAGGCACCAGCGGACGGAAAATCGGGCCTTCGTAAGGAGACTATAGCTACAGTCTCAACGAGCCCGGTCATGTATTCAATATGTCAGCGCCTGGGCCACACACGACTCTCGTGGTGGGACAGACATTCACAGACATTCAACCGCCGGGCCCTCTCAGCAGGGTAATAAACACCCCGCTCAAGACCGTAGTACACCGCCGAGTATGAAATCCGAGCTCCTCATGTAAAATAGAGCGAGCATTCTTCACCTTCAACTTTCCAAATAAAATTTCTAAATCTTTAATGTCTAGTAGAACTTTCAGTTGATTCTGGTTCAGAATCTACTTTAAAAATCAGAACGTCAATTTAGAATCAGAACCAAGCAGACATTTCGGGAATCATTTTATTCAAAAAGATGAAATCTCGCCGATTGAAAGCGGTATTTCGTGTTGAAGTAACAAATTCTTTTAATAAATTCGTTAACTTACGAAATTTACAAACTTCACAAAATTCACAAATTAACAAAATCAAAATTCCAAATAAATTAAAAATCACTTCTCGACTAATAAATAATGGAAGTTCCAAATCTAGAATCGTGAGAAATGCGGTCCCGATCGAAATCCTTTATATAATATTTTGGAGTTGTACTGTATAACGGCGCATCCCGTAGAAACCCGAGGGTCATTCTCGATAGACGTCTTAGGAAAGTCGAGTCGTTTGCAGACAATTTTTTTTGATCGATCAAGCAAGGACATTGGAGTACGAATTTTTCCATATGAGTCGATTAGTGATTTCAAATAAATTGTTTTGACTACAGAGATGATGTACAATTTTGTTATTCTTTATCTCAAAGTCGTACCCAGTTCTGCCTGATTCACATACGATGTGTCATGTAAAAGTAAAAACGAAGTTAAAACTTTTCTTGTTCAATTTATATTTAATTGCTTATGTAAAAGTAAAAACAAAGAATTCGAAACGGACAGTTTAAAAAAAAAAAAAAAAAAAAAAAATCATTCAAAGACTGTTTTTCATAACACATCTTACAACACGTCGCATGTTACAGTCTTCCCTATAATCTAAAATACCTGATCATTATTTAAATGACAATGTCACTGACTAGCCCCAGAACCTCAAATCAGAATGGCTAATTGCATGACAATTTTAATAACGAAATCTCTTAAATAAAAATCGTAAATTGCAAGGCAATTGTGATTACTAAATCTTCTAAATCAAAATCGCAAATTGCAAGGCAATTGTGATTACTAAATCTTCTAAATCAAAATCGCACATTGTACGACAATTGTGATTACTAAATCTCCTAAATCAAAATCGCAAATTGCAAGGCAATTGTGATTACTAAATCTTCTAAATCAAAATCGCACATTGTACGACAATCGTGATTACTAAATCTCCTAAATCGAAATCGCAAATTGCATGGCAATTGTGATTACTAAATCTCCTAAATCAAATCGCAAATTGCATGACGATTGTGATTACTAAATCTCCTAAATCAAAATCGCTAATTGTACGACAATTGTGATTACTAAATCTCCTAAATCAAAATCGCAAATTGTTCGACAATTGTGATTACTAAATCTCCTAAATCAAATCGCAAATTGCATGACGATTGTGATTAATAAATCTCCTAAATCAAAATCGCTAATTGTACGACAATTGTGATTACTAAATCTCCTAAATCAAATCGCAAATTGCATGACGATTGTGATTAATAAATCTTCTAAATCAAATCGCTAATTGTACGACAATTGTGATTACTAAATCTCCTAAATCAAATCGCAAATTGCATGACGATTGTGATTACTAAATCTCCTAAATCAAAATCGCTAATTGTACGACAATTGTGATTACTAAATCTCTTGAATCCAATAGCAAATTGCACGACAATCGTGATTCCTGAATCTCCTGAATCAAATCGCAAATTGCACGACAATTGTGATTACTAAATCTCCCAAATCAAAATCACGAATTGCATGATAATTGTGATAAATAAATCTGCTAAAATCCTTAGAACCTCCGGAACATCTATAGCTCCCAAGCCTTGAAATTCGTTCCTATCCAATTCACACCTGTAAGCCACCATCGAACAAGTCTAATGGACCCCTGAGTCGACAGCTATAGGTTTCAAAAATCATAAACTAACGGCCAAAGATTGCATACATAAGCTGAATCATTGCCTAAATTTTAATCCGTGCTCAAATCGAAGATTCGGCGTTAAGTATAAAAGAATAAGCGAACATTCGAAAACAAAAATGAACGAAAGATCACACAACAAAATTTTCTAAAAAACATTTTATGAGAAATGTTGATTCTCAAATATTCAATTCGAAAATAAAATTTCCAGTCAAATTCAAATAAAATTGAATAAATAAAACATATATATTCATCTCGGACTATCAAGGAAATAAAATTGTAAAAAAAAAAGAAAAGGAAAACTGCTTAAAAATTTACCCATAAAGGAAGTCTACAAGAAAAAAAAAGTATTTCTATATCAACAAGACGAGCATTACGTGTTCATATTATATCTATCCTTGAAGAATATTGTTCGAGATGGAATCTCAATATGAGAAAAAAATAATTATACCAAGTAAATCTTAACACAAATCGCATAGTTCTTAGATCGGGAACGACGTGCTTACTAACGGACCAAAACTGCATTGATTTTCAAGACGGGCAAACTTTTTGGGATTCCTTACCAGCCGATAATTGCAAATACCGG
This sequence comes from Tromatobia lineatoria, assembly GCA_949699805.1. Taxonomy (NCBI): domain Eukaryota; kingdom Metazoa; phylum Arthropoda; class Insecta; order Hymenoptera; family Ichneumonidae; genus Tromatobia; species Tromatobia lineatoria. The sequence continues at coordinate 3,308,528 of OX453046.1, forward strand.
TAATATATATCCCCAAACAGTTTATACGCTCTCAACTAAGGATATAACCTATGCGTTAACAAAAATCTGAGCAAATGTTGTGTGGTCATACGTTAGTACGCACTGAACATCCTAAATTACTTATATTTAAAACTAGAAAGGGAGAAACGTTTGCAAAACAAAAACCGATAGCTGTAGAAAATTTAGATATATTCACACATACTAATTCAAAATTTGTTTTCATCGAAAAACACATTCGAAAGCAAATTGTGCAACTATATCTCGACGTTTTAACTCAACGCTGCCTACTCGAGCAGCAGGTACTGAAGAACACCTTAATCATCGCTACTCAATCACCGGATGAATTCGCCCACCACCTCATGAAGGGACCCGGGTACATGGCAGTCGTTGCGGGCGAAGTCGCGCATATCGTCAAATGCATACCAGTCGACGTTAAAGTGAAGAGGACAGAACAGTGCTACCACCAGTTACCAGTATCCAGAGGGAATCAGAGTTTGTTTCTGTCGCCAGTACGGGGCCAGTACAGAGTCTACCCCCTACCATAATAAAACCAATGACCAAACCAACGCGGACGTACACGAATCTAGCTTCACTAGCAACCAGCGGAATTTACACCGAGGAAGACCTAAGCAAGCTCAGGGATCACATTATGTTTCCTGTCGAGAAACCAGCGGTCCTAAATACTACTGCTCGTGGGATTTCGGGCCAGCAGATCCAAACACAGGGTCTCGCCTTTTCCAACATGTTGGGTGCTGATGGATTGAAAGACCTTGCAGACTCTGTATGGAACACCATATGGGGCCGTTTCGTCTTCTTTGGAACCGCCAGTGCTGGGATCATCGGGGTTATCTTCTTAATCCGTATAATCAAACTCATCGTGGACACAATAATTTATGGGTATGCGCTGCATACCGTCTATGGATGGTCTTTATTTCTGGTTGGAGCTATCTGGGATTCTGTCACGCATCTCCTCTTGCACTTGCGCAGACACACTAATAAACCACCAACTCAAGAAGTGATCACTGAAGAATCAACTGAACTGTTCGAAGTACACGTACCGGCCGCGCACAGCGACAGCCCTGTGCCCCCTTCATCAACATCGGGCGTTTTCTCATTGAAGAAGTAAAGAACATCAAGATCAACGATCATCAATGCGAATCAAAATAATTCTAAGTTAACGGTTAATACTGTATAATTACAATTGTTTCTTTTCTACAAATAATTAAGCCCAACGTTTGTGACCAATGATTATCGTCTAACTCAAAATTCAACCAAATGTCACTTTATTAAAATTCAATACCGACATTTGATTTTAGGCGGGGGGTGTTACGTCCCCAAATAAAATATATCTTGGACGATGCAACCCTCCCGACACCGCTGCATATACCAATGACGGGCCTGTAGTCGGTGGTCGATAAATAAGGAAAGCAACGTTCAGCTCCCTAAATAAGATGCATCCTTCTTAACACAGCTACAATATTCAAAGAAAGGCCTGGAAGTCAGTGGCCGGTAAAAAAGGGAAAATAATAGTATATCCTAAGAGGGGTAGACGGGGCTAGTTGTAAAAGAGGGGTGTAAGGCCCTCCACTAGCTCAAGGCGATGAAATACCCCACGCAAACACCAGGGAAGTGGAAGACGGTAGATCGACAGCCAATGAAGCGTGAACTCTGCCCTCTTCAAATTCCCGAAAAACACACTCACTAGATTTAAGATGAAGAAAATGAATTTGTAAAGTGGGAGACGATAGTTTTTCCGACCAATTAGAGGATTTGAGAAACTACCCTCTCCTAACTCTGGGTCAGACAAGAAGCTGACGGGACTAGTATATAAGGACGCAATTTTTGTATTTTACGCAGTCTCAAAATGTAAAATCACCGGGCAACATCTCCTAAACTAAGGAGGGTAATTAGTCAGTAAAATGTAATAGTCAGTCTAAAAATATTTTTATCTACGATCAACAAGCTCCAGAAGTAAAGTGTCTACCAGAGCAGCTCAACGAGTAAGTTTTCTTTCTCAAAACCCTGAACCTTTAGAATGAATGCAGAACAGTTGCATTCATTCATTTCCTAACTTCTAAATCCAGAACGTCTGCAGAACAGTTGCAAACGTTCATTCCTCCTAAACCTTCAACCTCGAATCGTTTGCAGAACAGTTGCAAACGATTTCTTTTCAAAGACTGTCGTTTTCCTTCGCAGACAGACCCAGCTTAAAACAGTAAACGAATGCAGAACAGTTGCACGCGTTTCACTTTAATAACAGCTGACTGTACGCAGGGTAACGAAGTCATAGTCATTCCTAAACCTTCCTTCATTGATAATCATTCTAAATGGTATTCATTTTTGTCTCATTTGTATTTAATCTAATTTCCTTAAAAGCAAATATATTTCAACAACCGATCGGCGGTTCAAATTCTATAATAGTAAAGAAATTAAAATTAATAATAAAAATCAAGTTCAATCCAAAGATCAAATCGTTCAGCCCGAATCCCAAACCAATTAGCCGTAGCTAAGGTTTTAAACAGGGCAACATTCTTTGTTACTCGGACGTAACAATGGCAAAAGCCATAAGCAACTGACGCTCGCAGCTCTTTATTATCCCTCTTATCGCCTATTACGATAATTAGCTGATGAGAGGAAAATCTTCGAAATGCTTTCCTAGTTGATCATATCTTCTTCTCTCTCGGTCGATCCTTGGCCACCGCCAAAGCGTGTTGCCCGTAGGGACTGACTAGTCCCTTTGATACCATAAACTTCTAGTGATAGAATAACTAATCTATCACTGGAAGCTTTCGGTATCAAAGAGCGGCTTCATCGAGAACCCAAACACATCGTTGCAACGAAGAGCCCGTGAAAAGGCCGGAGCTTAGGGAAGGATCGATGTTATGTGGAAGGGAGAAGTAGTTTGGATAGTAAAAAGGCGTAGGTGAGGCTCAAGCGTGCATAGAACATGCTTCGGTTATGCATAAAGCAGATGCGCTCTTCAGCACATCATTGCGATTAACTTACAACCAAGGCAATCGACGTACTACATAAATCGTTTGACTTTGTCCCTTTAACGGCAAAACTCTTTTTCAATTGAATTGCTTTTCACGGTTGGACATGGAGAAAAATTGAATTTCGGACAGGTTGCAGTTTGGTCGATAAAATAAAATAATACCTACAAATTATTCAGAACCCAATTTCACAATTCAATTTAATAATTAACGCATGAGTGCCAGAAGTTTCGATTCATAAACCGTTATACTGAATTTTTTGTATAAATGCAATATAAAATTAATTAATGTTACAGTTACTTTAATCTTTTACTTTAATTTCACCGCAAAATTGCGTATTTCTGTCATATTGAATTCGATTGAACAACTTTCGGTATATAAGCGGTATTTTCCAACAATGAAAGTTACTAACGTCATTACGATCATATGTATATATATATATATATTTGCATAGGTTTATTTTTTGTTCTGGGTAATAAAGCTACAGCCTTTTAATCAAATAGCAGTCAATTTTCGGTTTGTACAGTGAAACAACATTTAATGATACAATTTCTGATAAATATATTATTGTTGCACTGGAAATATTTATGGGACATATTCATGAAAGTGAATTCAATGCTCTGTATGATTTCTGTCTAGCCGAGCATCCCACGCAAATTCTCTTCACCGGAATTATTGCAACAGCACGATACCGCAACTACTAAAGTCCTTATGCATTTGCATCGATTTCACTCCCTCTTTATTCCCACAGGGAGATTCCATTCAAACTTGGTCTATTATTTGACGCATGCTATAACTTCAGTTCAGTTAACGAACCGAACATTGGAGTGATGTTTCGGCGTTACTGGCATAGCTCATCCACTATATGCAGATTATAACGTAACGCGAGGAATATTTATGTACACAATTTGTATACGTACACAATATGTCTATGTCCTATATATTCTCTAGATAAATACAGGAGATATGCATGTTTGCTTTCATATTCAACGTGAATACTTGTCGCTAATGCATATCTGGCGGAGAAAGGTCAACGGAGATAAACTTTTAGGCCAGGGAGTCAATAATTCTCTAAGGAAATTATAACTATTAGTGTCTGCGCCGGTTGTATTTATATATTTGCTTTGAATCTCCCGCTCACCATCGCGTTCTGATTGGATGTTCGATGCGCAAGAGCGGTCACGTGGGCCTTTCTCTCGGCGACGAATCCCGAGGGAGGGGAGCGTTGACGAGTCAGTCGATCGACAGCTACCATCGAGTAAAGGTGCCTTGAGTAGCCTTTCGAACGTATTAGCGACGTAGCAACAAGAATCTTTCAGTATAGCTTTGCGTATTAATTCTTTTTGTTTGCATTTTGTATCACTGATTCAGTTTTGCTTTGTTGACTTAATTAGAACTATTAATTATAACGGACAGTGTGTAAGAGAGTGTGTGACTCAAGGCCTTTATAGGAATTTGTGTGGGGAACTATGTCCACATGTGACATGACACGTTCCAGGTTAAGCGCAGTAACCGGAAACACCTTTGTTGCCCAGGCACCATTGCGTTTGGATTTCCGAGACGTTGGGACGCACATGGTACGGGTCGTGACCATTCTCTGCGCTTCCCGTTACCGGCTTGACCAGCATATCCTGGCTCAACTTCGCGTTTAGACATTCTTCAGTTTAAGTTGCGTTTGAATGGTTCAATTTTCTCTAAATTCTACGCGTAATTTTATCGATAGCTGTTTATCCGATTTTGGCTATTTGAATTGATTTGATTAATGTTGTTTGCGTCATTGTATTTTTTATATGGTTGTATAATCTTTTGATTTTATTTCTTTATTAAATCAATAATTCGCTTGCTACGGTTTTTCCTTCTAAGGTGTGAAGATTTTTACTCCGTAGCAAGTGCCTTAATTTTTCCCTCGAATTTGTGTTTTTTATTGTAAAACCTGTCACTCACTCATCCTTAGCCATTCCTCGAATTCACCTCAAGTGATTATTTTTAAGATTATTCAACAATTGCTGTATTGTATTTTTTTAAAATCCTTATAATAGTGAGAGGAAAGTATTCTTTTATCGGTATGAAATTATTTTTTGTTTTGATCCGTTTTTTTAATTTTTTAAAATAAAATGTAGACTTTATTCCAACGATAGGCATACGAATTTAAGTTTTGACATTTGATTATTGTAGAACACTAAATCCATTTGCTATGGTCGTTGAACAATTGTGGCTAATTATATATTTTTTTACAAAAATGTGATAAAACTAAGGTTTCGAAAATGAACGGAATTTTGATTAAAAAGATATACTATCCTGAAGTGCATGTTAGAGAAAAAAAGAGATACAATTAATTCCTGTTAGCTTTTCACGCAACAGAACATCGCAACTTTAATTGTACACATATTAATTTCAGAATTATTAAGTTCGCCAATTAGCGACAAATTGTACGGCGTCACTTGGCAAATACGTACATAACAGTATTGCATAAATAAGTAGCTGGGCTTCCATTGAATAGAAATATCTGACACGGTTCACAGGATGTATATCTCATTAAATCGAGATATATTTCCACCGCTATTATTTATTACACGGATGAGTAATTACGCGAAGATATCACATAGCGTTATTAATACAGAAGAACACGACGGTATATATATATGATGACTGGTAGTCATACTACATTCAAGAGTAGGGAGGAAACCGCAATGTTTCGTCACGCTGCAGGGAAACTCGTCTCGGCGTCAGCGAAGCTACGCGTGGAGTCAACTAAAGCATATTGGGCTTTATTAGAGGAGAGAATACGATATAGATCCTCCATGTTGCTTTCGAGACAGTAAAGATACCCTGTAGAATTCTGCGACGATCCTCCTTTGCCTTCCCACGTCGTCAGACTAATCGCTCTGATATGCCAGAATATCTCCTTGAATTCTTGGAACAAGCGACAGCTGTATCAAGTCCGGTATTATCATAGAAGCCATTCTATATCAGATTAGTCGCCTATTTGTTTAACGTTTTATTTCCCATGTTTATACACTATTTGCTTTGCTCTCACTTTTACACTGAGAGAAAATTATGGTATTAGTAACCATAAAGTGACAACTATTTATTTGTAGTTGGTAGAAACATAGTTGTTACCACTTAATTAGTTGTCACAACTATTTTTATAGTCACCGTAACTATAAAAGGACTAAAAATCAATGGTTGACACTTTATAGTTAACTGTATTATGACGATTTTTCTCAGTGTATGTAATCAACAGTGGTATAGATAAAGCCGATAGACAATTTTTTAGGACAGACGAAATATATTTTTCGGTGAAAAGAAAGATTTTATTAAATTATTATGACTGAGTAGCTCAGCCACTTTAGTCAGTTTTTCTTTCGGTGTTTCAGATAGGTTTTATTCTGCTTCGAGTTTTGAATCAACTGCGCTGGTACATACAGTTCGTATAGATCATTTGGCAGAATTGAGAAAACGTACTTGAAACGAAGAAAAAGTTTTTTTTAATTATAATGAAATAAGTAGTTCCGTTACTTTTTATGTTTTTTGTCCGGTTTTATGAACACTTGATTTTTTCTTCAAATTTAAATTTAAATTGTAATACCATTGCCATGGTAAGTATAATAACTATAGATCATTTGCTAGAATGGGGTAAACATTCTTGAAAGGCAAAAAAAAGTTTTTATCAAACTTTAATGAATTTACAAATTGATAAAGCAATTTGAACGAACAAAAATACAAATATTCCAAATATTTGATTCTCTCGTATAGGAAAATTGATAACAACGAAATCTTCGGCATCGGTCGACTCAAGCCCCGAGTTACGATTTGTCAAACTTCCATCTAAGAAAATAAAAATATTACAGGCTGTCACGTTGAAGCATCATAACATCAACCAATGAAAACATTCAGCCAGAGTCAAAATAATATGGTTAAAAAGTTCGTTTGCGTTATGGTTTTCCATCTGAGGGTGAATGAGCCATATATCGTCATAGGAAAAATTGCAGAGTGAGTGGGCGCCGGTAAATGAAAACGAGATGGAAGAGGCTGGAGGCAGATGCCACAGGGTGTACACAGTGTCACTCGATCGCGTACCCCACGGTAATTGGCTTCGCGGTAATTTTCACGATGATGGAAAATCTAATTATTTCTGGGAGGCGCGGACTCAATGCGTGTGCTTACGCTGGGCAACGTTATGGGCCTCCGGTTCTCCGATATAACGCTGACACTGTAGCTTACGGTACAGTATTCTCCTGCCTAATAGCCGTGTATATGCAGTATATAGAATGTATTTATATATAGTCAAGGTATCCAGAGTCCTGACCTGTAGAAAGCGTTTATGTGCAAACGTCGAGCTGCGCACATTAGCAGCGTAAATGCATCATGCCCAGTTGCATACCCAGTCAAGTTAAGCCACTTTTTTTCCACCGTCTCGGAACTGCTGCATAATTGGTCATCTCAAAGTACCACCAGCAACTAAAAAAAAAATCACAGAGTACTTTTGCACTTGATGAGATTTTTTTCAGATTTTTTAATCCTATATTTATAAAACGCCGTTTCTTCGAGAGATGATATCTCGGAAATTTGAAGTTAATTAAAAAAATGTCTCCACATAAAAGTAATAGTTTTGGGTAAGCTTTTAAATTCAACATTTAGTATATTTTTCATATTCTGGCAACAGTGGTTTTTTTACGGGAAAACGGAGTAATTACTTTTTGCTTCCTCATAGAGGAAGCTTTGTTTTCGTGAACTTTTTTTTTCGAGAGTTTCATGTCAGGATACTTAAAATGGTCTAAGACATTGAGAAAAATTGTTTTTACGAAATGTCTGTATGTGTGTATGTGCAGATTTCCTTGTACGCACGATAACTGTCGTAATTTTCTACGGATTTTCTTCTAATTTGGCAGTCAAGTAAGTTATCATATAACAAAGTTTGAGATTGTATTTGACGCGGATCGGTTGAAATTTTTTTTACTTACAGCATTATTAAAATTTTGGAAAAATCGTTTTCACGCTATAACTTACGCAATTAAAAAGGCACCGGGCTAAAGTTTTGTATACAAATGGATTACCCATAAAACATTATGTGTACCAAATTTCGCGAGAATCTGTCAAACCATTCTGATTTCATTACAATTTTATGTTTTTCAAAAATGTCTGCAAATACTATAAACTCATGAAAATTCTGAGATATCCGGCTGCAATTGCCGATATGATTTCACGATTATTGATTTCCAATTAAGATTTCAGTCTAATGAACTGTTGAAACGCCAGGAAATTTTGATTTTGGTGAACAAAAAGAAAAACAAATCTTTCACGAAAAAAAATAATTTCGAAAATTTCCACAGAATTATTTTAAATTTTCTTCACACTCAGACGACCATTTAAAAAGATATTTGGTACAAATTTGACACCAATCGGTCGAGTGGTTCAAATTTTATGGCATTTTGAATTATTTGAAAAATCTCCTTCGAGCGCTTGCTCATGAAAATTACTAGGTATCGGGTTCCAATTTACTTTACATATGGACTATCATCAACCAATTTTTGAGTAACAATTTTACACAAATCGGTCGAGCGGTAAAAGTTTCACGTCACTTTGAATTTCCATAAAAATGCCTTCCGAGTATAAACAACCCTGCAAAGTAGAGCCTTGCACATGGTTTCCTCATTATTTTTCGTTTTCTACAAAGCTTCCTCTATAAGGAAGCCAAAATTGATCAACACACTTCCTCATAGAGCTAGCTTTGTAGAAAACAAAAAATAATGAGGAAGCAATTTGCAAGTTTCTACTTTGCAGGCTTGTATCTTTAAAAATGGACATTTTTTTTAAATGAAAAAATTACAGAACTTTTTTGCATGATTGTCGATATCACAAAAAAAAAAAAAAAAAAAAACATTAGAGTGGAACGGTTTGAGGTTCTAGAATAAAGAAATGAAATAATACTACACAGTACAAAATCGACCTTATTTCAGACTTATTTCGTGTGTTTACATTCATGAGTATATTCACCAGACGTAAAATTTGTATGAAAAAGTAAGAGACTCACTATAGTGAGCCAGTCAACGACTCTGTCATGTCTAAGAAATGGAGTTTCCATAGCCAGATGGATTTTGAAAAGAAACGCTTTCCGAGGTTGAAGAGACTTGTGCGCGTCGTTTCCTTCGAAAGGATGCTCTTCTGAGTGCATCCAGACCATTGAATACGTACACGAACCATCGTCCAGAGAATGCACCGTTTTCTATGTGCATAAATATATATATATATATATATATATATATATAGCAATACCTTAATAACTATACAACATCTAAATATATACTGAAGCGTGGGCACGAACAAGACTCTCGAGTAAGGATTCTCAATAACTCGTGCTCTTTATGCGCAGCGAGATGAAGATTTTGAGAAATTTCTAGTGAGAGCAAATCCAGAGATAGAATCTCAACTCTCAACCACGAAATTTGAGTGAAGTGAAATTTGATTTCAAATTTAAATTCCTGTTTAATATTTGCTGCAGATAATAATTCAAACTGAAGCACAATCTTGACTTGAACTCTGGTTCAATCTCAAGTTGTAACTTGAACCTTATCCTTAATTTAAGCATGAGCCAACTCAAATCTAATGTTCAATGCACATTTTTTACACGTAACAGATGCAAATGTAAATGAAAAAAATTAGCTTTAACTTAGACTCAATTCTATATTCAAAGATAAGTGGATTCAAATTCAAGTTTTGCATTCATTTGTTTTATTATTGTTAGTTACAGATATAAATAATTTTTGGCGTTTGAATCTTAAGTTTGAGTCATATTTCAAATTTAATCTTACGGTACGAATGTGAAATTTTGAAAATCGACTTGAAAGTTGATCTAAAAAATTGTAATAAAGCGGGAAATTTAATCACAGGCTCGTATAAAAGATATATAGGTATATTTAAAAAAAAATACGAACCTCTGTATTAATGAAACAATATTCCTTTCCGCTGGTGATTATCTCAGCATTAACTGGAATTTATGGTGTACATATGGGGCAGTGAAAGTGTGGGGATGTTGTATTCATTGCATCTGGTGAACAGCTTATGAAAAGCTACTATGAAAGCTTCCAAATATACTCTAAAAATTGCACTAAAACGCATGTGCCTCGTATTTAAAAAACTCGAAAAGCTACGGTTAATGTTGACACATGCGTGGTGCAAACTGACTAGTATCTCGATGATTTCATCTCGTGCTATCATCCATTTCTCGTTGATAGAATCGCCGTTTGACTGCAGCGATGCGAAGTAATAGCTTCACAAATATTTTTTTAATGCTTCTGGCAAAACCTCACGTACAAAACGACGCAAATCCCTTCGCGAATTTTTGAATACTCTGAAAATTCAGGATTACCAACATTCGATATTTTCAACGAGTCATAACCTTTTCAATCAACCGATTTTCAATTTTCTCCATCTCTACAAATAGAGATACCTCGAGGTTAAAAAAAAATCAATTGACAAAAAATGAAAGATAGGAGAGAAAAATATAACAAAAAAAAATTGTCATGGATTTAGTGAAATCTTCTAAATGTTTGATATATAAAAACTTGTGTGGAGAATATGAAAATTCTGACCGCTAAAGCCTCAAGCATGATATAAAAAAAAATTTCCAATATAAATTGACATATATTTCCCGAAAAATAGTAACCACACATTTCCATTTTCTATAGTCCATCATTTAATTTCGATGGACGATAATAGCGAAAATAGCGAATGACCAAAATAGTGAATGGTTAAAATTAGCGAATTTCGAATCTAGAATGGTCATCATTATGAAATTCGCTATTTTAGCCATTCGCTATTTTGACCTCCAACTTATTAAGATGCATTCAAAATAGCAAATGATAAAAATGGCGAATGACTGAAATACCGAATTCCATAATTATGGACATTCTACTTTTAGACGTTCAAATGGGGATCTATTAAACAGATGGGGGAATCTAGAATGGTCGTCATTATGAAATTCGCTATTTTGAACATTCGCTATTTTCACCTCCATCTTATTAAAATGCATTCAAAAAAGAGAATGGCTCAAAAAGCGAATTCCATAATTATGGACATTCTACATTAAGACGTTCCTTATTTTTGAATTCGCTATTTTAGCCATTCGATATCTTGGTCGTTCGCTATTTTGACCCCCGTCCAAATTAGCTTCGCAAAGTGCGGATAAGGACTGATAGGACACGAAGTCAAGGGAGGAGCTAAGTAAGAACCTTCACGGGTGTACCTCAGAATCGGAACTAAACAAATAAAAAAATAAAATAAAAATAAAAAAGCAACGAGAGAGAATTCTTTGAAAAATCCATAAAGAATCTTTTGATTATTATACTGAGATGAATTCTAATTTAATTTCCCAATGGAAATATTTCCAGAAAAATACATAATTGCCATTTTGTAACCGGAGGCTTTTGATTGAAGAAAAGCAAGAATTATAAAGCGATAATTTATGATATATTTTTTCAAAATATGAATAATCCTCTTATTTGTAAATTTCCATTTACTAGCATAAGTCCAACTCTCGAGTCAAAGCCCCATTGAAGGTCCATAGTGACGACGGTCGAACAGCGACCTTTCAACCCATTTTCCATTTTGCCTGTATAAGAGAGGAGCCCCACTACCAGAGAGAAATTCCACATGATCCACCGACGGATTAGTTCGTCTGAATTAATTATTTTACCAAACGAAGCTCGAAACCCTTCGTACATGCTTTCTGATGGACTCCATAGCTGCTTTAGTACTCACAGGATAATAGCATTGCCACGCCGTAAGTAAGGAGAGCTCGGCTTATAGTCAACGGTGAAATAGACTTAGTGCTCGTCGATGTTATTTATCATATAGCTTTCTCCCTGAGCTTAGAATTCGTTGTGCTTCACCATAAAAGAATATTCGTTTTCGCAGACCATTTTTCTTTCGAAATATTCATCTTAGTATACTTTGATTTGTCTGAAACAGCCATGATTATCAGGCTAACAATTGACACGGAAGTTGAGCAGTCCTAATCCTTTTATTGTTGCAATACATCTATTCAATTCAAAGTCTGCATAGGCTTGAATTAGAATCTATTTGACTATTGTGGCAAATTTTATTGGAGAAAGCGCGACTTTTACCTCGTGCTCGTGCTGCCCTCTCTGCGCTCGGGCAACAAACCTCGCACGCTGTGAAAATAGCGCTCTTTCCTCCCTTGTAGCATAATGTACTATTAATCACGTTTCCAATGCATCCTTACAGACTGACATCCCAGTAAAAACTGAAAAATCTCATCGAGAAGACAAAAGATACACTCAAAAAGAAACACAGGAAAAAGCAAAATCGATACAATAAACAAATGCTGGAAAACATAACCGAGGAGCACAATTCGAATCATAGTTCTTAACAGACAGCCCGACGTGGTCGAGCGACGCGACAGCGTCGACGTCTTTGATGACTCAAGCGACTCTCGCAGCTCGATGTACCGTCGATGTTATTTATCATATAGCTTTCTCCCTGAGCTTAGAATTCGTTGTGCTTTCCCATAAAAGAATATTCGTTTTCACAGACCATTTTTCTTTCGAGATATTCATCTTAGTACACGTGGATTTGTCTGAAACAGCCATGATTATCAAGCTAACAATTGACACCGAAGTTGAGCAGTCCTAATCCTTTTATTGTTGCAATACATCTATTCAATTCAAAGTCTGCATAGGCTTGAATTAGAATCTATTTGACTATTGTGGCAAATTTTATTGGAGAAAGCGCGACTTTTACCTCGTGCTCGTGCTGCCCTCTCTGCGCTCGGGCAACAAACCTCGCACGCTGTGAAAATCGCGCACTTTCCTCCCTTGTAGCATAATGTACTATCAATCACGTTTCCAATGCATCCTTACAGACTGACATCCCAATAAAAACTGAAAAATCTCATCGAGAAGACAAAAGATACACTCAAAAAGAAACATAGGAAAAAGGAAAATCGATACAATAAACAAATGCTGGAAAACATAACCGAGCAGCACAATTCGAATCATAGTTCTTAACAGACAGCCCGACGTGGTCGAGCGACGCGACAGCGTCGACGTCTTTGATGACTCAAGCGACTCTCGCAGCTCGATGTACCGTCGATGTTATTTATCATATAGCTTTCTCCCTGAGCTCAGAATTCGTTGTGCTTCCCCATAAAAAAATATTCGTTTTCGCAGACCATTTTTCTTTCGCGATATTCATCTTGGTATACTTGGATTTGTCTGAAACAGCCATGATTATCAGGCTAACAATCGACACGGAAGTTGAGCTGTCCTAATCCTTTTATTGTTGCAATACATCTATTCAATTCAAAGTCTGCATAGGCTCGAATTAGAATCTATTTGACTATTGTGGCAAATTTTATTGGAGGAAGCGCGACTTTTACCTCGTGCTCGTGCTGCCCTCTCTGCGCTCGGGCAACAAACCTCGCACGCTGTGAAAATCGTGCACTTTCCTCCCTTGTAGCATAATGTACTATCAATCACGTTTCCAATGCATCCTTACAGACTGACATCCCAATCAAAACTGAAAAACCTCATCGAGAAGACAAAAGATACACTCAAAAAGAAACATAGGAAAAAGCAAAATCGATACAATGAACAAATGCTGGAAAACATAACCGGGGAGCACAATTCGAATCATAGTTCTTAACAGACAGCCCGACGTGGTCGAGCGACGCGACAGCGTCGACGTCTTTGATGACGCAAGCGACTCTCGCAGCTCGATGTACCGTCGATGTTATTTATCATATAGCTTTCTCCCTGAGCTCAGAATTCGTTGTGCTTCCCCATAAAAAAATATTCGTTTTCGCAGACCATTTTTCTTTCGCGATATTCATCTTGGTATACTTGGATTTGTCTGAAACAGCCATGATTATCAGGCTAACAATCGACAGGGAAGTTGAGCAGTCCTAATCCTTTTATTGTTGCAATACATCTATTCAATTCAAAGTCTGCATAGGCTCGAATTAGAATCTATTTGACTATTGTGGCAAATTTTATTGGAGGAAGCGCGACTTTTACCTCGTGCTCGTGCTGCCCTCTCTGCGCTCGGGCAACAAACCTCGCACGCTGTGAAAATCGCGCACTTTCCTCCCTTGTAGCATAATGTACTATTAGTCACGTTTCCAACGCATCCTTACAGACTGACATCCCAATCAAAACTGGAAAATCTCATCGAGAAGACAAAAGATACACTCAAAAAGAAACATAGGAAAAAGCAAAATCGATGCAATAAACAAATGCTGGAAAACATAACCGGGGAGCACAATTCGAATCATAGTTCTTAACAGACAGCCCGACGAGGTCGAGCGGCTCGGCAGCGTCGACGTCTTTGATGACTCAAGCGACTCTCGCAGCTCGATGTACCGTCGATGTTATTTATCATATAGCTTTCTCCCTGAGCTTAGAATCCGTTGTGCTTCACCATAAAAGAATATTCGTTTTCGCAGACCATTTTTCTTTCGAGATATTCATCTTAGTATACTTGGATTTGTCTGAAACAGCCATGATTATCAAGCTAACAATTGACACCGAAGTTGAGCAGTCCTAATCCTTTTATTGTTGCAATACATCTATTCAATTCAAAGTCTGCATAGGCTCGAATTAGAATCTATTTGACTATTGTGGCAAATTTTATTGGAGGAAGCGCGACTTTTACCTGATGCTCGTGCTGCCCTCTCTGCGCTCGGGCAACAAACCTCGCACGCTGTGAAAATCGCGCTCTTTCCTCCCTTGTAGCATAATGTACTATTAATCACGTTTCCAATGCATCCTTACAGACTGACATCCCAATCAAAACTGAAAAATCTCATCGAGAAGACAAAAGATACACTCAAAAAGAAACACAGGAAAAAGCAAAATCGATACAATAAACAAATGCTGGAAAACATAACCGGGGAGCACAATTCGAATCATAGTTTTTAACAGACAGCCCGACGTGGTCGAGCGACGCGACAGCGTCGACGTCTTTGATGACTCAAGCGACTCTCGCAGCTCGATGTACCGTCGATGTTATTTATCATATAGCTTTCTCCCTGAGCTTAGAATTCGTTGTGCTTCCCCATAAAAAAATATTCGTTTTCGCAGACCATTTTCCTTTCGAGATATTCATCTTGGTATACGTGGATTTGTCTGAAACAGCCATGATTATCAGGCTAACAATTGACACGGAAGTTGAGCAGTCCTAATCCTTCTATTGTTGCAATACATCTATATTCAATTCAAAGTCTGCATAGGCTCGAATTAGAATCTATTTGACTATTGTGGCAAATTTTATTGAAGAAAGCGCGGCTTTTACCTCGTGCTCGTGCTGCCCTCTCTGCGCTCGGGCAACAAACCTCGCACGCTGTGAAAATCGCGCTCTTTTCTCCCTTGTAGCATAATGTACTATTAGTCACGTTTCCAACGCATCCTTACAGACTGACATCCCAATCAAAACTGGAAAATCTCATCGAGAAGACAAAAGATACACTCAAAAAGAAACATAGGAAAAAGCAAAATCGATGCAATAAACAAATGCTGGAAAACATAACCGGGGAGCACAATTCGAATCATAGTTCTTAACAGACAGCCCGACGAGGTCGAGCGGCTCGGCAGCGTCGACGTCTTTGATGACTCAAGCGACTCTCGCAGCTCGATGTACCGTCGATGTTATTTATCATATAGCTTTCTCCCTGAGCTTAGAATCCGTTGTGCTTCACCATAAAAGAATATTCGTTTTCGCAGACCATTTTTCTTTCGAGATATTCATCTTGGTATACTTGGATTTGTCTGAAACAGCCATGATTATCAAGCTAACAATTGACACCGAAGTTGAGCAGTCCTAATCCTTTTATTGTTGCAATACATCTATTCAATTCAAAGTCTGCATAGGCTCGAATTAGAATCTATTTGACTATTGTGGCAAATTTTATTGGAGGAAGCGCGACTTTTACCTCGTGCTCGTGCTGCCCTCTCTGCGCTCGGGCAACAAACCTCGCACGCTGTGAAAATCGCGCACTTTCCTCCCTTGTAGCATAATGTACTATTAATCACGTTTCCAATGCATCCTTACAGACTGACATCCCAATAAAAACTGAAAAATCTCATCGAGAAGACAAAAGATACACTCAAAAAGAAACATAGGAAAAAGCAAAATCGATACAATAAAGAAATGCTGGAAAACATAACCGGGGAGCACAATTCGAATCATAGTTCTTAACAGACAGCCCGACGTGGTCGAGCGACGCGACAGCGTCGACGTCTTTGATGACTCAAGCGACTCTCGCAGCTCAATGTACACTGTAAAAAAAATCTACTTGAAAATTAAAGTACCGGTACCGGAAGTTTTTATTCGCAATCCGTCTCTTAAATTTCAAGCACCAATGTGAAAATTCGAATGTAGGACACATGAAAATAATTTGAATTTTATTGAAATAGCAGTGACTTTGTATTTGAAATTTAATGTACCGCGTCAAATATTTCTGATTATGGTACATAAAATTAATGTACGTCATAGATCTTTTATTGCAAAACGGTACCTTAAAATTCAATCACAGATTTGTTGGAAATTTAAAATGGGCTCAAAAACAATAGAAAGAAAGTAGAACTATTACTCAGGCAGTATTTTTTCAGACATTTTACATCATTAGAAATTGTCGGGTATTGATTATTGCTAAAGAAATTTTTCGTCTACCCCGGGGTTTGAACCTACGACCTACCTATTCAAGTACTTAACTACGCTCGCACGCTACCAACTACGCTATCAACGACTTAGTAGTTTTGGATATTAAAATGGCATAACAGTTATACATATATTATTCTCTTAACCGTACTTATCATTGACATATTCATTTTTTACTGTTACCGACATTTTTAACAGCGTATTATCAACTTTTTTTTACAGTAGCAGAACACGAATACAAAACATTCTATACGTGTTTAAAGATTTGTAAATTCACAATAAATATCGCTTAAATTTACAGTTAGGTACATTAATTTCGAAAACAAAATGGAAATTTACAGCACTCAGTACTTGAATCACAGTTTCAAGTACAAAGTATTTAAATTTCATAAGCATAAGTGCATTAAATTTCAAGTCTTTTTTTACAGTGTGGGTGTTTGAAAACTAAGTTACAAGATATTCGTAAAGTTAGGTGATTTTTCTACAAAAATCGACTGCAGTGCAGGAATTTTCAAAAACTTGTCATATAATTATACAGTTACTGATCAATTTTTGTATATTTGCAATGAATTTCTCTTAAATTCCAATGCAGGTAAATTAATTTCACGATAGATTTGTAAATTTACAGCACTCGGTACATGAATCACAGTTTCATGCACAAATTTTGTAAATTTCATATACATAAGTACATTAAATTTACAATCTTTTTTTACAGTGTACCGTCGTTGTTCGATACAAAGCTCGAACAAGAGTCGAGCGACCTCTTACGTATCCCTGAATTATTCTGATTGAATTATTTGGAAAACTATTCCATCATGTTATATGGAAGAGGGATTTTTAACGGAGCATAGTGGATTAAGAAAACATTTCCTTCTGGTATCGAGCCGTCCTCACTAATCTTTTGATATTACTTTTTTCGCACGAATCCCATTGCAAAGAATACACAGAGGTCGGGCGACTTTTTTTTCTTCTTTTTTTCCTTGCCCCGCTTTTCTGCAGTCCACCGGTGGCGTCATCGTAAGAGATTGATTTTCCCTTTGAGAACACGAAGGGGAGCTG
Organism: Tromatobia lineatoria; assembly: GCA_949699805.1. Lineage (NCBI taxonomy): Eukaryota > Metazoa > Arthropoda > Insecta > Hymenoptera > Ichneumonidae > Tromatobia > Tromatobia lineatoria. The sequence goes on from OX453046.1 coordinate 3,326,257, forward strand.
GTGTATAAGCTGCTGCTGATGCTGCTGGGTCGCTAGCTGAACAGCAGTGAGCAGGGTGTAGGCTGAAGAGACCATGAGACAAGACCGACACGAGTATTTACGTCAAAAAGAGGAAGCGAGATAGAGATTTATCCTCCGGGTATATACACACTAAGGCCGCTTCGGTTACAGACAGAATATATTCCCAAGGCCTTGAATAACTGCCACGACTGAAACATCCACTATGGGACACGTTTGCGTCTCAACTTCTCTGTTTAGACACGCTCGGCGTTAAACCACGCACGACAACAACACTTTTCTGCAAATACGAATAATTGATTCTTCACTCTTATTTATATGTATATGGGGCATTCCAGGTGAATTCGATTTTTAGCGACATATGTTTATCTGACATACCGAAAAAATGTCACTCAATTTTTTTTCAGATTTTTTCTATATTTCCATATTTTTTCATTTGTTAAATCTTTTGGAACAGAACTTTCGAGAATTTTTAAAATTCTGAAAAAAATCACATAAATTGGGCAGTGGAAATCGAAAATAACCCTTGAAAAACAGAATGGGCAGGTACAAGACTGATTTTCTGGGAATTTTTAAAATACATGATTAAATTAATTTTCTCATGAACTCAATTTATTTCAGAAGATTCATGTCACTAATCATAACAATTGTTTGGGAGTCATTTAAAATAAAGAAACTGTGATGGCATGGGGAACGCTTGTAGAAATTCATTCCGTGTCGGCAATAAAAGCGAGAAGAACAAAAACAAGAAACTTCGCCGGACAAAGTGGAGCATATTATTTTATAGCTGGTAAAGAATCGCGAATAAATATGCGACGTTCCTCGACCAAGTGCCGGCGAGCATTAGGCAGATGAGTTTAGTTGAATGGAAGAAGAGTAAAAAAATAACCCATAATTCTAAAGAAAAGCTTTTACACAGTGGCTACGAAATGAACGTGAGGTGTCGCAATTTACTGTTTCAATTGTCCACTCGAGCGAATAATAAGCGCTCGAAATTTTCCAAAAATCAACATAATGTAGAAAGAATTTAATTGTGGCATTTTTCACGAAAAAAAATTCTGATCACAAACGTCGTTTCAAAAAAAAAAAAAAAATTAACAATATTTTCAATATATTTTTTTCAATAACTATACAAAAATACTAAAACACTTCAACCCAAAGTTATATTTTATCATCAATGCATTTTAAATTTTTATATTTATTTTTTAAATATATTAATTCAAAAACATTGACAGGGAAATGTTGTTGTTTTTATTTTCTTAGTGCAATATATTTACTTGTTTAATTTCTAAAACAGTCCGATATTCAACAGAAACGAATTCTCTTCGTGGACCAAAACGATATCTAATTGAAGTTTCAGGAATAAACCCGAGCATTGAAAGTTACACTCAACAAAGTTTTTTAGAAGAACCGCATTCGATGAGACTAAGTTTCGCCGATCGTGCGGTAAGCTACAAATCGGGAAAATCTGTGAGAGTCAAAACTGCCAAAGTTTCTTATATAAACAAATGCCTACAGCCTCTCGTTGCGCCCACAGTTTCCGAGTTAAATGCGGTTGTGGGCTCTCAGTCTGACCCAACGTCGACCACATCCACTAGCCTGGCGTTGCCGTTTATTGCCCGAGCGTTGACATTCGTTGGTGACCGTAACTACTTGTACGCTTCTAGACAGTTACTCACCGCACACTTGCGGCTGTGTCTATTAATATCAGTAGTGTGGATTTATCGATATCCAATGAATTAGAGGGATAGATTGATTAATTGAATGTTTATTGATGCCCTTGTAAACTTTTTGGCAATTCAGTTTAAAGCAGCGATGTAACAATAACAATTGTATAAACTAAAAAAAAGAATATAATTACCATTGAAAAGTGTATAGAAAAATAAAATAATAGTAGTAGTAGTAGTACGAGATTTTTATCAACCAATACAAAAAGATGGAATATGTGTACACTCACTTGAAAGTTGATAAACCCTCTTCGACGTCTTCCATAGTTAAGAATGGAGGATACGTACAGTCCCGCCAAAAGTGAGTTTCAGAGACAATTTCGATTACTTTCCGATGGTATTAGAAACGGACAAAAATAATGCATATAATAAGTGCTGAAAATATTGATTTCGTATAATAATAATTCCAAAATGTTATCGACGAATTGGTGAAAAAAACAATTGTTCAACAAACAATCAGTTAACCTAACTTTTCTTCTAATGATAATTATATGTTAACATATTTGAATGCATACGAATTTTTTCCGATTTTTAAAATTATTTTCATTTTGATTTTTTATATTTTCAAAAGAAGTGCGTGAAATAACGAATTTTGGATATGTGTTCGGCATAAAACCATCTACTAGACTCAAGATTTTTTTGCAAAACGCATATCCAAAATTTGTTATATTCTGCGCGTTAAAAAAAAAAAAATAGGCTAGGAAAAAATTAGAATTCGTACAAATTTTTTTTTTTTTCAAATTTAAATGCTATCATACTCGCATTTTAATTAATGAACTTGCATAATAAGTTTACGGCAACAGGTTGCGTATTGACCAAAATAATTTTGCTCATCCATTTGACATTTTTCTCTGAAAACAAACTTCCTCCTGGAATTTAAACGTCCCGATGCATTCTTATTTACTGAACCTACAACGTGTGATGAATTTAATTATTCGAAATTTTTTCCGGAATTACGAGATAAAAATCGAAAAAGATTTTTTCAAAAGTATAGAACGGAAACGATGATTCTTTTTGAAAAACATAACTCTTTGATTTCCTTCAATATTGTATTTAATCATGAGAACTACTGTCGACATTCGAAATGGTAGTGAAAAAATTCGGATCATAAAAAATATGAGTGAACAAAAATGTAACTGAAATGATGACGTTTGCTTCACCTACAATGTCATTTAGTAGATTACCATATTACCGTTGTACATACTTGGAAAGTTCGCGGACGCGTTACTGCGGAACGTGGAGCTTATAACTATATTGCGTAATCAACGTTATCTAGATCGATACCCAGCGAAGCGGTGATCAACAACTAGAAACACTGTGCTCCGCGCACGAAGTAACATCAGCTGGTATATATGCACGAGACTTCGTCCTGTGCTACGCTTATTTGCCCTCGCTTCGGTTGCTCTCTCGGTTTTCCGCACGAGGACTATACTATACTATACATATACATGGTAACCAAGTTCTGTTTTACGCTCTGCATCAACCCCCATTGTTCGACACCATTCTCGACTTTACCACTCTTCCCGGATGCTTCGCTGCTAAAACGAACTGGAACAAAGCGTTGCAGAATCCTTATCAATGTGACGCTTCGTATCTTTCTCTCTTTCTCGCTTTCTCTACCTTTCACCGAAAATATTTTCCACACAATCACCGATCCGACGAGAAACACGCAGTGTTTGGAACGAATTCCCATTGCCAATGTATACGTTATTAATATATTTGGAAATAAAATAAAATATACGTAATAACTGAAATTGATGGGAGATAATAATAATTTCTTTCTTGAATTAGTCCTTAAATTAATCCTTATCAATGTGACGCTTCGTATCTTTCTCTCTTTCTCGCTTTCTCTACCTTTCACCGAAAATATTTTCCACACAATCACCGATCCGATGAGAAACACGCGCTGTTTGGAACGAATTCCCATTCCCAATGTATACGTTATTAATATACTTGGAAATGAAATAAAATATACGTAATAACTAAAATTGATGGGAGATAATAATAATTTCTTTCTTAAATTAGTCCTTAAATTAATCCTTATCAATGTGACGCTTCGTATCTTTCTCTCTTTCTCGCTTTCTCTACCTTTCACCGAAAAATTTTTTCCACACAATCACCGATCCGACGAGAAGCACGCAGTGTTGGGAACGAATTCCCATTGCCAATGTATGTATCATTAATATATTTGGAAATGAAATGAAATATACGTAATAACTAAAATTGATGGGAGATAATAATAATTTCTTTCTTAAATTAGTCCTTAAATTAATCCTTATCAATGTGACGCTTCGTATCTTTCTCTCTTTCTCGCTTTCTCTACCTTTCACCGAAAATATTTTCCACACAATCACCGATCCGACGAGAAACACGCGGTGTTTGGAACGAATTCCCATTCCCAATGTATACGTCATTAATATATTCGGAAATGGTATAAAATATACGGAATAACTAAAATTGATGGGAGATAATAATAATTTCTTTCTTAAATTGGTCCTTAAATTAATCCTTATCAATGTGACGCTTCGTATCTTTCTCTCTTTCTCGCTTTCTCTACCGTTCACCGAAAATATTTTCCACACAATCACCGATCCGACGAGAAACACGCAGTGTTTGGAACGAATTCCCATTCCCAATGTATACGTCATTAATATATTTGGAAATGAAATAAAATATACGTAATAACTAAAATTGATGGGAGATAATTTTTTTTTTTCTTGAATTAAAAGTGACAGAATAGATTGCAAAAAGAAATTTCATATTTTTTAGTTTTGTTGGGAATTTAAGGATATCCTTACCAAAAATCGTTTGTGTTAGATTTTGATCAAAATATTACAGTGCGTAGAAAAGAAAGAGTTTTATCAATCGCGATCTTAAAAAAATAGGTTCACGGTGTCATTTTTGAGAAATTAATTCGGAAAATAGGGTACTTTAACATAGGTTAGATAGGGCGACTGGTCCAAAACTGGCAAAGAAATTTATTTTCTCAGGCAATTTCTGTTCGATCTGAATGAAAAACTAACATGATGTAGACCGAAATTTTTCGAAAATATTGAAAAAAGAAAATATTAGTCCAACCGTCGAAGATTAAAGTAAATTGAGTTTATTCACGGCTTTTGGGCCTTCAATCGCGTGACTATAGAAAATGTGGCAACGCCGCGTCCCCCCACTACGCTCAACATAGATACCTATAGATAGAATAAAAACATTCTCGACGTCACTCTGCAAAGCAATTATAAGAATTTCGTTATAATTCATTAATTCATAGGAAGGTAAAAGATGAAAAATAATTGGGAATCGAGAATATATGCAACTTCAATTTTCAACTCTTTATTAAAAAATAAAAATCTGAGCTTTGCTAGAAACAATAAACGAAAAATTTAAGAATAGATTCTACGCATTATTGGATGCGATAAAATTAACTATGGACTCGATAATGCGTTTGTTGCGAGTCACCTTCGCTTTGCCATTCACGCTTTCCGCAAGTAAAACTTTTACGCTCTCGGCACCACCCGCTACATAAGTTTGACTTAGAATTTCCAACGTGAGAGATTTTCTCAGTTGATTTCAGAATTAAAGAAGCAGAGATCATGAATATCAATGATTGGATCGCGGTAATAAAACGAAGATTTCGCTCGTAGGTGAGATTTCGTTGATGAATGCGAATGAACGTCCGCGGTTTCGACAGGGGTGACCTCGTCTGCCAGGCCTAATGAAATTTCGCTCCAATTTCAGCGCATCAAGCAAGCTCTCTTACACTCCTCATTCCCCTTCTCTGCTTCGTATACCTGGACCGAAAACTTTGCTATTACTATACTAGATCCTGACGTCACAGTAGCGTGAGCTCAAGAGGTCGACGAAGGTACGAACTGCTTTCTAGCTACGGACAACCGATATAATGTAGCTTCTGTATACGCAAATATCGGCCGCGAAACCTCGTTTAAGACGAAGCTCCGTAAAGTTCGGTGGTTGTGGTCCTTCGGGGACTCAGTCCTTCCCGTAATATTCCAAACTGAGAGCGCCGAAAACAGGCGACATATCGGTGGGAAAACTGGCCGAAAACTCCTTCAAAAGGGGGATGAACTTTTGAACTTTCTTTGATGATTCGGTGTTGCCCCATGAATACACTAATTTCAAGAAATTTTTAAGCAAAGATTGCAAGACTTTTGTGTAGGAAGTAGGATGATTTTTAAGATGTTCAACTTATAATATATTCATTTGAATTTCATATTTATATTTTCAAACAGAAATGTATATCGCGCACAAATTGAATTCTCCACGAAATTTTGTTTATTTATTTCTATTATCAAAAATTCATAAGAACGTAGAATTGTCAGAAAAAATTAGCTATACATATGGATATTTAATATTTGGACTGTAAAAAATGACTGAATAATGATATCATGAAAATATTAACAAACAATTGTCATGTACATTTTTCTGTAGTTTCTGAAGATATTACGGTAAATTGGGGAAAATACGAATAAAAATTCAAAACACCTTTTTTATGGGAAATATTAATTTGATTGTTTTTTAAAATCATCTCTTATATTTATTTAATCGCCATTTTAATATGTATTCAATGGAAGTATTTTTATTTAGCCTTACTTACAGGAAAAATTAATTTTTCTTATATGCTTGAAATTAAAATAGCAGAAGAATGAAAAGAATTTACTTTCTAGTATTTAGATGCAAATGCGTGTTATTTGGACCAAACAAAAATGTATGTACAAAAACAGATGTGAATTTCTTAGTTTAAATTCTCTCCCTCTTTCTGATGCTATCTCGTGAATATACTAATTTCAAGAAACTTTTGAAGGGAGTTGAAAGAGGGATGTTATGTGCAGGCATCTCGTGCTTCTCAAGAAAGGATCTTAAGCCTGTAGGAAAATCTGAAGCGAGGATCATCACCAAAGGAGCCCACACTATCAGCCTAAAACTCTTATATAAATCCTCAAACGTCTCGTAACTTCAATCTCCACGAATAACCTCTGCTACACGAATTTCTTTCACGAACGAAAAATATTTAACAGGGTTAGAAAAAAGAACGTAGCAAAAATTAAATTCTGCCAGGAACGGCACATTTTTCCCTCTCCATATCTGTTTAAAAGCACTTCACGTCGCGAGACGCGCGCAAAAAAATAATAAAAAAAATAAAAAAACGAGGGAGAGCGAAATGACTAAAACCTTAAACGTATCCTGCTGGTTATACGTGACGTTGCCAGCGGCAGAGAAATATCATTGTAGCCACATGGCATTATGTAAAAAATACAGAACAATAGCGCGATGCGCAGTGGTGATGAAAAGAAGTAAAAAAATGTATTCCAGTCACGGTTAAGAAGGAACATGCTGAGGACACTGCCAACAGACCTTCACGCATCTACTATAAATCCCTCGAGATCGTATTTACTGCAAGTCATATGACGCGTCCCACACGATACCTGTCACATTTATCTTGTGAGCTTCGGTTATCGTGTCACGAGTTAGAAACTTATCCTTCTGCCGATGGAACGGACAAATGACTTCTCCCTTCTCATAGAGAAAACTTCGTTTACCAGGATATGAATTTCAGTATACTCAAAATGGTCGAAAACATCGAGAAAAATTGTTTAGAGAATAAAAGTTCAAAAATGTGTCCGTTAGGATGGGTAAAAAAAATGGATTATTTTTTGTTTTTTATCTGACACACGAAAACTAGTTGCTGAGTATCTCTCGAAAGTACTCACCAAGTATGAGCTCTCAATATTAATGGGAAGATTATGCCAATCATCGATTTGCATTTTTAATTTAGTCTCATATAAAAATGGTGATATCTTATCATCAACAGACTATAAAGCCAGTACCATCATTGATATTCATGGAAAATTAAACGCTCTACAAAAATGGTGTCTTATACTTTTTTGATAAATCTAACGGTTCAAAAGATATTCAAGATCAAAGACTGAAGAATTTAGAGAAAAATAACTTTTTGTTTTGAATTTTGTAACTTACTGAAAAATAATCGGTGATAATTGAGTTTCTATTATTTCGATAGGAAATTGAACGCTCTACAAAAAAGGTCTCCAGTGGTTTATCGATTACTCGAACCGTTTAGGAGATATTCGCTCTGGAATATCAATGCATACTGCTATTCATAGTTTTTTAACGATTATTTTTAATTAATCCGTTTAATTTATAAATTTTGAGGTAATTTATGAAAATTTAAGTTTATCTTGATGGAATGTCAGTTTCCAAGTTATGTCTCAGCTTTAGTTTGAGAATATATTTCTTTAAATCAATTTTTTACCAATATTTTCTTTCTATAATTCTACTCTTATCACACTTTAGGATCGTTTTTTAATATTTTTCAACGGATTTCAACGTGGGAAAAAGAAATATGAGTCACATTTTAAATAAATCCGTTGTCACATTTGAAAAAAAAATCGATTTTCTTGACCCATCTTAGTGTCCATGTGTCTGTAGATGTTCAAAAATCCAATATCTCAAATATCGTTCACAAATTTTTTACAAAATGTATGCAGTGATTAAAATTTTACAGCTCACTTAATTTCATAATTATTCAAACAGGAGCGTATTTTGAGTACACTTTTTTCGAATATTTTCTATCATCGATATTCACTAAGAAGTAGTTATCGATTTTCCATAAATAAAGTTTAAGCGACATCACGAATGAAAATAAATTCTGCCATAAACATATGTGCATTCGACGTATATGAAACATGAAATTCTAATGTTATTGACGCAAATATATGTTTGTGATCGTAATAATAACAATAATAATAATAATATTGTCCAGTATCATTCGGGGATCGGTCGATCGATTTGTATAGGATTAGCTTGTAGTACTACACCTAGCGGTACGTATTTCCATCATGGAAAGCTTTTTACATCACTTATCTAATCCCCCGCGAGGCACTAAAGCGTTTGAGGGATCGTTTAGTTTCTTATCGTCCAGTCGCGAGGCTCTACTTCACTTTTATTCCTCTCCGTTGCTCTTTTTCTCTCTCTTGTTAGTCCCGGTAGTTGGAAAGAGGAAATCGATCCTACAACTTGTTGCACCTCGTGAGGGGCTACATCCTCAGGGTCTTTATTCCGAGATGTTCATTAACGCACTTCGATCTTCTGTGGTTCATTAATCTTCTCAGAACTGTCACGCAGTTTACGAAAACTTGTCGGCTTCGACAAAGTTAATTTTTAAAAAATATCCTCGATCTATTTACTCAAAATATCATAGATTCGTGTCGCTTATTGATTTTCTTACTTGCTGATCATATTCAAAGTACGTGGAGAAAAATAAATTTGAAATTCCTTAAAACTCCCGAAAACGCCCGTTTGGACGAAATATTGGATATTGCCAAGTATATAAGAAAAATACCACGTACATTATTTCGATATGTCGAAAAATATACTCTGTTAGCATAATTTTTTTCCATGGGGGATGCTCCAGTAATATTAAAACCTGTCATGGACAAACGTTTTGTCATTTTAACTGGAAAAAGTTATTAGATACTTTTGAAGCTTTTTAAAATATATACACTGTTGGAAAAGATTAGAAGTTTTTATTTATAAAATCGTCATCGAAATTTAATGAACAACTGTGGTATAGAATTCATGTACTTTACCAGTAAAATTAAAGTGAATTATTAAAATTCAAATATCTTTACTGTAAAATTAATGTAAATTATTAAATATGCTGTACCATACATTAATTTCACATTGCACGTGTATACTAAATTTCATATACTAATTTATGAATAAAATCTTCCAGTAAAAGTACACTAAATTTCAATTAGATTTTTTTTTACAGTTCCTGGCCACATACGTTACTAAAATTGCCACAAACGGTACTTCTTATCATTGAAATATAATTTGGAGAACCGCTACTCCCAAAACTTGACCCGCAAATTGAAAACTCCGATTTACTACAGCAAAACTATTTTTATCACATTAAGAAAATATGATTTGAGAAACCATTAGTCAAGAAAAATATGCACCGAATAAAACATAGCACTTTTTGCAAGTATCCTAAGCAAAACAAAACTAATTACCATACATCTTAACTGTTCATTGATGCAAAATATACTCATAATTTTTTACAATGAATAATAAACACGAAAAAAATTGTAAGTAGCAATTATCAACTTCATATGCAGCTTGTCTAACTTTGACATTGATCGCTCAGTGGGAAGAATAGTCAAGTTTTCAGTAGTTCGTTTTAAAACTCTATAAATCTCTATAAAAAACTTCGTCGGAGGTTTTTTTTTTATAGCGATTTGGTTAACCCTGATTATGCAACGATGTTTCCAGAATCGAACTACCATTAAAAAAGTCAGAACGAGTTAGTATCGTTGGATATCAAATTAGCAGCTGTTTCCTTGATTGGTCCATCGTTATCTTCTTTCATGCAGAAAATCTTACCCTTCGTCGTCCTTCGACGCCCACACAATAAAAAAAGAAAAAAACAACGAGACGATAACTGGGGATCGCTAATTAACCGGAAAGATTTATTAGGGAGATCCTTGCCTCGAGTCTTGGGTAAAGCTTGTTTTTTCTTCATGGCGTTAGTTGCCAGCAAAGCTGAGTAAACTTTCAGTTTCGATTCTTGGCAAACGGTCGGACGAACGGAAGAGCAATAAAGCGAATGAGGGTGTCTGTACTCTCTGGAAAATCAAGAAAACGAGCGAGCGAAGGAAAGAGAGAGAGAAAAAAAAATTTCGAAGGAGGGCAATGGGGATGGTAAATAGACGTTTAATGGCATCGTCCGATCCTAAAAGGTTTTCCCGTTCTTTTACTACGGTGGGAAACGTCAGGCACGTCCTGTTACACAGTGGAGAAGACCAGGAATGAAATGAATATCAGACAGCTCGTCGGACCGCCAGTGGAGTAAATTTCCTGGTAATTAAGAGTTGTGGTTATCCTCGGAGACTCTCTGCGTCATGAACTTTAATTGATAAATCATCTACGATTTTACCATTATGAAAGGGAAGGTCATAAATATGTTTGTCATGTAGTCTAAGTTATTATTTATGATCCGAGTTGGTAAAAAAAAAGCCTGCAAGGTGGAACTTTGCAGGATACTTTCTTGTTATTTTTTACTTTTCAACAAAGCTACCACCATGAAAAAGTATGTTAACCGATGTTGGCTTTCTACTGCGCAGAAAGCACTCCTTTTTTTTCTTTATTTTGATTTTTTCTATTTTCAAAAATGTGCGCAAAATAGCGTCATGAACTTTAATTGATAAATCATCTACGATTTTACCATTATGAAAGAGAAGGTCATAAATATGTTTGTCATGTAGTGTAAGTTATTATTTATGATCCGAGTTGATAAAAAAAAGCCTGCAAGGTGGAACTTTGCAGGATACTTTCTTGTTATTTTTTACTTTTCAACAAAGCTAACACCATGAAAAAGTATGTCAAACGATGTTGGCTTTCTCCTTCGCAGAGAGCACTCCTTTTTTTTTGTTTTTTTTTAATTTTCAAAAATGTGCGCGAAATAACGAATTTTGAATATGTGTTCGGCATAAAACGATCTACTGCACTTAAGATTTTTTTGCAAAACGCATATCCAAAATTTGTTATATTGTGCGCATTTTTCAAAATAAAAAAAATAAAAATCAAAATACAGGAAAAAATCAAAATATAGGAAAAAATCTGTAAAAATTCGTATGCAATCAAATAAATTAAGATATAATTTTCATTAGCGAAAAAAGTTAGGTTGACTGATTTTTTGTTGCACAATTGTTTTTTTCACGAATTTGTCAATAACATTTTGGGATTATTATTATGCGAAATCAATCATTTCAGCACGTTTTATATGCATTATTTTTTTCCGATTTTTATCCCATCGGGAAATGATCGAAACTGTCTCTGAAACTCACTTTTTGCGGGACTGTACGGATCATACATCCTCAAATGATATAATGGAAACGATTGTTAAAGGTTGCTTTCGCCGTTTATCAATGTGTGTAAGGTGCTTCGGCGAATGACGGCTTCATGTTTTTTTTTTGTTTATAAAAACGCTTTGACGTTTCGCCCCGATCAAGGCATTATCAGAAATAATTTATTGATTTTTATTTCGGAATTGAGTATGTGACCTCCATATACAGGTCACTTAATCAATTTTTTTCGAGTTATCTGACATCGAAATCCGAGATAACATTTTGTTTTACAAAAGCAAGGCTTCCTTCCCCCATAAAAAAAAAAGTGCACTCAAGATTTATTTAAAAATCTATCTCAAATATATGACATATATCTTGTTCGAAAAATACTGTAACTGAGATACATTTTGCAATACATACGAAATATATGCGAGTGAAAAATATATCTGGGATCCATATAAAATGAATCAAAAATATATTGTCGTTATATTATCGTCCGAAAAAGTTGTATATGTCAGATATATTTTTGTGTTTGTATTTCACCATAAAAACGACCAAGTGGCTATTTGCAAAAAAAAAAAAAAATACCAAAAGTTGATCATAACGACTGTAAAAACGACTACCCAAAAAAATGTTATGCGATCATTTTTGTCGATTTACCATAAAAAACCGAACAAACAACCGAACAAAATTTCCAGGGTGTTTTTTTTCGCGGTCATTACAACCGATTTCCGATTACTTTTTTTCCAAAAATCCATCCACTCATTAAAAGTTGGTTTTCACGATGAATCAGCTGGAAACGACGGTCGTCAAGATTGGTAGGAAACAATGACAAACAAAACATCAATTTCATTGTTAATACCGGCACGACGAGCACGGCTAAATCATACAATAAAAGAAAAACCGTAAACGAAATTAGCTTCGCCAACAATTCGGTAATCGACTGAATATTGTATTCGCGTCAAGAGCGATTATATTATTCAGAAGTTCATCAATACTGAACTAGCACAAAAGGGGTCAGCGAAAAGTACGTGGAAGGGACTTTGACGCCACGACTGAAAATCCGATAACACGTACGATAATGTAAGATGATGATAGGGGTTTGGTCTTAGTCCTACAATCGTGGGAGGCAAGTTTATTGCTGAGTGCGGGAGTAAATAGTATAGAAGAGAAGAAGGCCGGAAGGAACTTTTGAGGTGGGTTGAGGAGCTCGTGATCATGTACGGTAAGACCTCATATATACCAGAGGAACAACTGGCTAGATACAAACATAGAGAGGGAAAGGGAAACGTTTCATATTCCAACGTAGACCCACACAAAATAAACATCGGTTGCACACAGCTGGTGCTTCACGTCCAGGAGGTAAACACCATAAAGGCTTTTGCTCTTCTACCCGCTTGTGTCCGTTCTTATCTTAGCAGCCAGTGTACAAGCAGATCTCCTCACAGCACGACTGTTTAAACAGAGATAAGGACTTTAAAATAGTATAATGTTATTTACAGAGATGAAGGACCACAAACGTCAAGATAAAGAGGCAATTTCGCTGACCTTCCTACTCCTTCTGTCCCTTCTCTCGTTCTTCCACTTTCCCCTCGTCCTGCTTTTTCCCCTTCTGTCCATCCTCTTCATTTCCTCCTTCTCCTCCTCTTCCTCCGACTTCTCGGTTAGCCGAAGGCTGTTATAAGAGTGATAAAGACGTTAATCCTTGAGGATCTTTTCTCTTACGACTTTACTATATGTTGGGAAGTTTTTAAGCCTGTGGGATACATCTTAACCTGAGATGCTGGGGAAGAAGAACGTTTGTCCGGAGTAAAAAGGCTTGTTGGTGTGACCAACGACTTTTCGAACCTCTTGGGTGATGAACTAATTCCCAATTGGATGAGAGCGTGAACGTCGTGGTGGAAAAAGTTTTTTTCACGGCTTTTTTTTTCCTGTACTTTTTTTTTCTTCATTTTACACGTGCTGCCTGAACTTGGGAGATGAATGGTCCGAGACCCTAGTTCCCTTTGGTTGTCACTGCTGTCTCCCTTCCTCAACGTCATTCGAACAGAATAACAATTTAGGGAGAATAATCTACACATGAAAGTCTACACATTTCGTAACAGGCACGGAAAATTAATTGACCGAGAAATAAAAAACATAAAAAATGCTGTGGTTGTTATACTTTGCGATTTTTGAGACAATTTTTGGAAAATTTCAACAAGAAAACATCAACGAAAATAAAAAATGAAAGGATCAGCCTCTTATTATTTATGAATTTCAACTTGGATTATTCTCGATTCGATAATGGAAGTTGATATTTGAATCTTTGATTGTTCCTTTAGTTTTATGAAGATAAATTGTCAAGTTTCATTGCCAATAAAAATTTTAATGGATACAAAAATGTAGAATACTTTTTTTTTGTAAATATCACATTTGTCTACACTGTAAAAATCAAACGTACTGCAAGTGTGTTATTTCTTTTCTTTTACTTTTTTAAAGAAGATTTTAAAGAAATTTACGAGTTTTTACGGCAGGAATGTATTGTAAACATTGTTCTTTATTGTTCTATGAAAATGGCTGTGGGTCAAAATAGCGAATTCAAAAAAAAAGGAACGTTTAAATGTAGAATGTCGATAATTATGGAATTCGCTCGTCCAGTCTTTCGTCATTTTTATCATTCGCTATTTTGAATGCATTTTAATAAGATGGAGGTCAAAATAGTGAATGGTCAAAATAGGGAATGTAATGAATTTCATAATGATAACCATTCTAGATTACGAAGTTCCTAATTTCGAAATTCGCTATTTTGACCATTCACTATTTTGGTCATTCGCTATTTTGACCCCCACCCATGAAAATTAAGGACATAACCTAATCAATAATAACGTAAGTATATTGTTTAACGGTTTTCCACATACAAATCGCATCAATATGCTCATCGAGCCATTTTTTATCAAGGAAGTCAAAGATTTCCGATAACCTTAAGAGGTTTTAGTGGCGTAGAAAAGAGGTCAACGTGGTGTGGCCTCCTTGTAACGTAACGTTGATGAAACCACAACGAGCACTTTACACTTACACTACCGCAGCTTGTCATGTCTCATAACTCATCATCTTTTAAAGTCTTTCTCGCACCATTTTCCGTCGATTGAAAATAAAAGTATGATGTAAGGACGGTAAAGTATGAACACCGAGACTTTTTTCCTTCCAGAAAATTGACTATACTAAATATAATCGCTTCGAGTACTTGAAAATAAGGATAGATGGCTAAGGGATCGATCTTCGATCACTTTAACGCCAAGGGAATTTTTCAGGACCATGCAAATATATAGCATGACGGAAAAAAATTAATAGAATATTAAAAATATTAAAAATATTAAATAATTAATAATAAATAATTAATTTAATAATATTAAATATTAAAATATTAATATATTATTAATATTAAAAATATTAACATATTTCGTTACATGAGCTAACGTTATTCATTTATATAAATTTTTATTGATTTGGCCGCCTTATGTTTTCGTACTAATTTATATCAACCTACAACACATGTTGAGAAGATGCACAAAATCGTCAGAAGGGACAAAAAATATTTAGGGATATAGGAGTCTTTTCAACAACAGATATATTTTTTTTACAGGTAGCATATTTGCAACAATCGACAGGAAAAGCTATTTCAAAACATTTTCTTTTAATTCTAATCTACGAATATTGCAAAAAATCGTGAAAGCCTACAATATCATTAAGAATACATACCACTTTTTTAATATTCTGGAAAAGGCATTTGTACGGAAAATTTCAAAAAGTGAACTCAGAAATTACCCTTTTTGTTATTCCCATTCAGATAAATATTCACCAATTGAACCGTTTTATTTATTCATTTATTCCTTTATTTCTTAAAATTTCAGTTATTCGGGGACACAAAAAAGTAATAACACCATTTCCCTCAGAATGTATTATTCAGATTCCTTCACGACTCCAGATGCCACTCGTTATTTTGCCGCGCTTCGTTCGTAATAGTATCACCCTAACGCTCGAGAAATGTCAGTCGCAACTCGCTTTTTGGTGAGCGCTTTCCGCCTCCTTCAATTAAAAAAATCCGCCGTGGAACGAGTCGCTAAGCTATTATTTCCGAATTAAGACTCCGGTTGTACTTACTTCATTTTCAACGACCGTACAACGCAATATCACTGCCTATTCCATGAACTATTGTTTTTGCATTCAAAATCGTACAAACGAGCGTGGGACAATATTTTCAGGTCACTTCCGCCAGTTTAGCCTTCGCACCGAAAAATCGATTGAAAAAAAGGTTAAACAATTTTCTTTTTCTGGCTGGAACCTCGGAAATTTTCCGGAGTAATACGCAGCTTCTCCGAGGGTTTTGACTTACCGACTCAGCGTGTAGGAGTTTTAGTATCTTAAGCTATCACACCTACAGTCGATAAGTTTTTTATTATGCTAAAAAATATCAAACTTCTGCAACCACTAGATTGGTAAATTTGCCAAGCTTTATTAAACTTCGTTGGTTGAGTTTGCAGAATTATTCCGCAGGTTCAACATCACTTTATCGGTTGAAGATAAAATAGTTAGTTCTTAATGGAAAGGCTCTTGTGATTCAATAATTAATCAACCTTTTATCTGTCTTGGTAACATTTTGGGCGGAGTTGTAAATCCCTATTAATTCATGTAATATAGTTTATACTACAATTTGTTTTGTAATTATGATTTCATAATAATAATATGTAGTGATTATAAAATAAGTTGTAAACATTTGAGGAGCAAGAAAGAAGTAGTAATTTTCGCTTCAACTTTGGAAGAAATAGTTGAAATAATGAAAGAAATAATTAACGCATTACTTTTTTTAATGCATTAATTATGTTCTTCCATTTTTTGGAAGGATTACCGTGAACTTTTATTGAAAAATAATCATTTTTGCAGCCATTCGAAAGTTTAGTAGCCGTATTATGATCGCTACATGCAATTATTATAAAACCATGATTATAGGGCAGATCGTATGATTATTATTATTGCTATGAGTACTAGGCATTTACAACTCTGATTTTGGGAATATAGGGATTGCTAATTTTTGAAACATATTCTGTAATTTTTATTTTCGCCCTCTAGAAAAAATCAAGCCATCAATAAGACTTTATTAATAATGCTTTTTGCATTTTTATTCAGATGGGGATAGAAATAGCGAATAACCAAAATAGTGAATGGTTAAAATAGCGAATTTCGAAATTAGGAAAGTCTGAATCTAGAATGTCCATCATTATGAAATTCGCTATTTCAGCCATTCGCTATTTTCACCTCCATCTTATTAAAATGCATTCAAAATAGCGAATGATAAAAATGGCGAATGGCTGAAAAAGCGAATACCTTAATTATCAACATTCTACATTTAGACGTTCCTTATTTTTAAATTCGCTATTTCAGCCATTCGCCATTTTGCTCATTCCCTATTTTGACGCTCACCCTTTTATTCCACGAAAAGTGGAGAACAACGATTTTTCAAAAGCGCCATTTTCCACTATTTTAATGTGCCAGGATCCAACATGAAAAAAATCTTTTCTTTATACCTCTACACAAGGAAATAAGTTTAGCCGTTAAGCGATTAACACTCCGAACAATAATTTGGTTACGCTCATGCGTTATAACTCAAGGGCGACAGATAACAATAAAATAATCGACTTGTATGTGTAATCAATAGTTTCGTTGGTCTGCTTATATATGAATCGTGCCTCATGTACACGACCTGGCTTAGCGACAATATTTCCTATATATGATATTGGCTGTATGTGATATATGCTATGGTTGTATACGGATAAATAAATGTTCAACAATATGTATATAAACGATCTCTTGTGTCGGCACTCGATTTTTATCACTCGAAATTTTTATCACGAGAAATTCTATGAAAAAAAAAAAAAAAAAAATAAAACAATAAAGTATCAATTCGATAAACGAGATAAGAGAAAGCTACGAAAAAAATATGTGTCTTTTGCAGGTCGGCCAGGCCCTTGCCATGCGATGTCGTTGCAGAGCCCCAGACTTCGACACTACAGGTCGAACAACCAAACATTCAAATACATTAATACAAATTAAAGTTATTAATTATTAATATACCTATTTGCTACAACTAAGAGATGAAGAATTTGTTTTAAATTTATTGACAACTACCACTACTTACTACTCACTACTTAACTATTTTTATTATAATATATTTGCATATATACACACGTATATGTATATATATTATATCTGCTAAACAAGAATTTCCCTTCGCTCTAGTTAAACCCATCTCAGAGTTCTCTGCATCCACACGCTTTGGAATGACGCTCGTCGGCTCTCGTGCAACACGTTCCGAGCATAATATCATCTACGTTGTGTATCTACTACTGTCGTTAATACTATCGTTACCATTTGTACTAGTGTATCAAGTTTCTTCTGTTCGCATCATTTCGGAATGTCGATTATATACTGATTGAACTTTAGATTAGTGTTGTTTCGGTTTTGAGCATTAACGTTATTGGTGGACGCGTTGATTCAAAGTTTCAGTGGTGTTGAGTTTTGAATAAAGATAATGGCTATTATGTGGTATCGTTCAGAGAAAAAAAAAAAAAATTGTTACATATTTTGTTACATATTTCCCTGAGTCGACTGATGAATTAGAAAAAAAAATATCTTTCGAGCTATGAAGTGATATATTAGTAGAGTATTTTTCAAGAAACCATAAAAGTTATATGAGGCATTGCACATGACTTCAGCCACTCAAAAAAAAAATCGAAAAAATGTCAAAAAATCAGGTTTAGTGGTTATACACCAAATTTTATTTTTTTTTTGAATTTTTTTCTGGCGAAATATGCCATAGTTTTTATTTTTCAATGGATCGATATCTCGGGAACGATTAATCGTATCGACATCTCAACAAATCGAAAATGTGCATTTTTTTATGGCCCACAAGAAAATTATTAATTCAGAATTGATTGTGTAATTACAGACTATGTTTTACTACAAAATTAATGAACATTTTTTTTTTTGCGGAAAGGACTTCGGAAAGTGGCATCGAAGAATTGTTGCCAATTGTGTATAAAAATTCTCAATATTTCGTATTTTTTTTTGGGACCGTGCAAATTTCATAAGTTATTGCAGTTTGAAATATTTGAAAAAATACAGTTCACGAAATTTTACGCGTTTCTGCTCCGATCGAGACATTTGCAGTGCTTTTGTAGAGTGCAACCCAACTTTATATCATTCTTACATAACATAGTCGTGAGACAAACTAGAAAAAAAATGATAAAAAATAAAAATTGGAAATCAACAAAAAAATTTTAACGATAAACTGCTTTAACCTTACGATGATTATGTTCTCAATAAATCGGCCTTTATCTAAAATATTGATTTGTACGCAGAATATGAAAAAATACATATATCGGTTTTATCATGTCCTGACATGATAAAACCGATATATATATTTTTTTTAATTATTTCAAACTGCGATAACTTATGAACTTTGTACGGTCCCAAAATAAAAAATACTAAAAATTAAGGATTTTCATCCACAATTGACAAAAATTTTCTCGATGCCACTTTCCAAAGTCCTTTTCGCAAAAAAAAAAAACTTTTTCATTGATTTCGTAGTAAAATATAGTCTGAAATTACACAATGAATTCTGAATTAATTATTTTCTTGCAGGCGATAAAAAACGGACATTTTCTTTTTTTTAGATGTCGATATGATTAATTGTTGACCAGATATAAATGAAAAATATGGCATATTTCGCCAGAAAAATTTTTAAAAAAATTAAAATTTGGTGTATTTATTATAACCACTGCACCTGATTTTTGGACATTTTTTCGATTGTTTTTTGGGTGACTAAAGTCATGTAGAATGCCTCGTATGCTTCTGCAAGGAAGTCTCATTTCCAAGTACTAATAATATGAAAGTCGGCTATAATTTTTGGGGCTTGAAAGTTTTTTGGGTGACTTGAGCCCAATTAAATAAAGTTTATATATTTGCTTTGGTAGGAAATAAGCCAAATTACCACAAACTTCACCACCGAAACGACAATCATCGAATCTCGCGTTCAAGTTCTTTTTTTGGCATGGCCTGATTCACGTAAACTTTCAAACACGCACCTCTCACTTTCGTTTCTCTCGTCTAGAGTCTAACGGATGTGAATAAAAAGGATCATGTTGAGATCCGCTAGTTTTATTGCCAGACATACGATTTAAATTTCGTAAATGAAATTCTATTGTATTTTGCTGAAGAAATAGCGAAACAAACTGGTATTTTGATGATGATTACAGAACTATGACCGCCATCTGTTTCGTGTGTAACCTGCCGATCCTGAGTCATCAGGTAGGCCTGATATGGCAGGGCGGAAATGGCTGGGACGATCTTGTTCGGGAACAGGTCGAGGAGTCCACTCTCAAGCAGCGACTCGGTAATGAACGTTGGAAACCAGGTGCCGGGCATATTTGATTCATCTTTTACGCTAGCTTGACATTTTTTTTTTCAATGAACGCTAATTAAAGACAATAATCTGGCCGGCTCCGTTTCCGGCACTCTGATCAAACGCCAATTAACGATTTTTGTCTCCATTGATTTAAGGAACGGGAAGAAGAGACTCTTCAGCCCAGATTGACTCGATCTCTCCTCCCAATGAGACTCAGGAATCATCGCCGACGAATCAACGTCGACGACGATCGAGTCTCGCCCAGTTGACCGACATGGTGAGAGAATGGGGCGGTGGAGGAACCGGCAAAGCTGGAAGAGCTGGAAAGCTCTGCAGGAGAGAAACTCTCGCAGAAATCACCAAATCGTTACCTTGGTCCAAGCAAACGACGACAGAATCTGCACATGTTGCGGGGATGAGAAAAAGACGAGAGAGTTCTGTGGACAGTGGAATCAGGAGTCAAGTGTCGATAAAATCGCGAAGGGACTCGGCTATAAGCGACTTCAAGAATGACTTGGTTAAACTTTGGACAAGAAGGGATACGCAACCTCAACCTCCACCCACAGTCATTTCGCCAACCCCTAGAAGAGGTAAATTTACAGCCAGAAAAAAGGGTTTGATCAGTTTATTTGAATGAATTATGTGGTGTTTTTTAAATTAATGAATTCTCATTTCAATAAAATAGAGTCTATTCCGATCACGTGAAATTCTATTTAAATCAAATAGAGTCTTTTTTGGTTGAATGAAATACTATTAAATAAATTATTCATTTAATGGCCAGCCTAATAGGATTTTATTCCATCGAAATAAACTTCATTTTAGGTAAATAAAATTTCATCTGTTCGAAATAGACTCTATTTGATGTGAATAAAATTTTATTAATTTCAAATATACCATATAATGGATTTAATAAACCCTTTAGACCTATTTCTCTGGGTGTGTTAGAATCTGAATACACAGTCATGAAAACTACATGGAACGAAATGTTTAGTTGTGACAACTACGTTTCCAATTTGCTGTACAAAATCTCTCAATGATTAGTTGCCTCAATCATATCGAATAGTAACTTCAACTATTCATACCGAGAGAAAAAGTTTCCTTGATTCGTAGAAATATGTGGATTTAATTTTTTTCTTTGATTTCAAAGAAATATTTACTTGTTTTCAATGAAATATTCTCTTTGAAATTCAAAGGCAATATTTCATTGAAAACAAGTAAACATTTCTTTGAAATCAAAGAAAAAATTCAATCCACCTATTTCTTCGAATCAAGGAAACTTTTTCTCTCGGTGCACGATTAGTTCTCGCGAGATTAGTAACCAATCCAATCGTTGCGACTACTACTCGAATTATCGGGACTACAATTTGAATCCCCTTTATTACCATTCAAACCGTTGGCACTATATTTGAGTTATTAGAGAAATATAATAATCGATTGGTTATGTCAACTCATTTTTTGGTTATAGTACCCGATCTTTTCTTTCATTGTAAAATATGCATGTATCTTTTTGAATCAGTCTAAAATCAGACAAATTAGACAGTAAGTTTTTTTTTCGTTTTTTCATTTTTGTTGTTAGTTACATCTTCTTGATAATTATATTTTTATTAATTTTGTTCAGGTTCCGGAGAATCTCGAGAACTTAAATATACTCGACGCGATTCAGGCGAAAGCGCAAAGTCTCGAAGAGACTCGGTGATCGGTGGTTCAACTCCCAGTCCAGCAGACAGAAAGCATCAATGTCGTCACCACAGACGCAGGCAGTCGCAAGCTTCAGTAGATGGCGGAGGAGCAATCACACCGACCAAGTATTACAGAAGTGACCAGAGACCAAGTGCCTCGAGTACAGACAGCGCGGCGTCTTGTGCGATGAGGTCGGTCATGAAGTTTTCTAACGAAATCCTCTTTCTCGCCCATTTTGATACCTTTAAAGTATCCTTGATACAGTAGAACATCGATTAACTGACCGTCAATCATCCAAATTGTCGATAATACCGCCATGGAAAAAAGTATACTCGAAAAAATATCGAAAAGTATTTTTTTTTATACCAACTATACTTTGGACGAAAAATTTGATATATCGGATATAACTTTTAGTATACTGACAAAGTATACGATGACATACTAGTTTATATATATTTTTGGTAAATAAAATATATTCTTTTGATATTTTTCATATAATTCTCAATCCATATTTTATGTATTCGGAAAAATATGTGCATGCATATTTTTTCTATAGAAATTATATGTATATTTATGTGAGAAGATGTTTAACAGTTAAATTAGTTTAAAGAGCATTTGGCCAAATTGTTTAAATTGTTTTTCGATATAAGAAATCGAGGTGGTCACGGTTTCGTGTTTTTATATTTTATGAGTTACTGCATTTTTTATGTGCTACTAATATACAAAAAAATATACTTTACGTATATTAGCCAAATGTAAGTTTGGACGAAATATTGAATATTGCCGAGTATATAAAAAGTGTATTAGAAAAATACCACGTAGATTATTTATATATTTTTCGATATGTAGAAAAATATACTTTTTTCTATGGGGGTGAGCAATACACAGATCCGACTTTCGGTCGGAAAATTCATTTCGAATTCTATTTACCCATAAAATAATGAATTTTTCGCTTCACTACTATTCTCAAGTCGTATGCTTCACCACTAAAAGATCCAGTTTCAAACAATTTGATTTTTCAAAAAATTGAGGAAGTCAAAGAATTGGCGAAAATGCATTTTAATGACTCTGCTCTGTTCATATCGTAAGTCAATAAGAAAGCAATTTGCAAGAGTGTACTTTGCAGTAAAAACGAATTGTAGATCTATCGTATTATATTGAATCTATTTTCCTCGTCGAAATATGACTATTTTCTGGTTATCCGAATTTTTCAATTATCCGAATGATGTCCGATTCCATTTGGATGCAATAGTCGGTGCTCTATTATTGTGCGATACTTTGAAAGGTATTAAAAACAACCCCAAAACTTTCAGGATACGATTGATAGTTATGTGATTTTTCCCACGTAAAAAAAATCATATATAAGTCAATATATATAATTTGTATAAGGAAATGGACATATAAAATAACGATACACTGTATTTCATTTATATGAAATTTATATATACTCTGCAGATTTTCTAAAACCA
This sequence comes from Tromatobia lineatoria, assembly GCA_949699805.1. NCBI lineage: Eukaryota > Metazoa > Arthropoda > Insecta > Hymenoptera > Ichneumonidae > Tromatobia > Tromatobia lineatoria. Next base: position 3,349,475 of record OX453046.1, read on the forward strand.
TTTTTGTAGAAACGTTATAGGGTAAACCGACCGGTGAATGGACAGTTAAGCAGACGAAAAACCCTAGTAAATGGACGCTCTTTATGCATGTGCTCTTATGGACAGTGTCCATTCACTGGACCCCGTCCATCCGCTGGCTCGTTCACCCTATTAAATTTACAGGAATTATATTGCCGTTTATATAATTTTTTTAGAATTTCCTTTTTATATATTGTATACAACGTATAGAAAATGTGTATGTCCAATTTCGTATACAGCTCCGATGTCGATCATCATATCTAATTTTTATACAATCTTCATATAATTTTTTTAAATTTTTTGGGTTGTTCGATCAGAGAACATTTGGAGGCCCAGAGAAATCAAATGGAAACAAAAAATCAGCAAAGCTCCACGATGCTGACAGTCGAGAACAGGTCAGTTAACGTTGAAACTACTACAAAAACTCTAACATTGGAACCGTCAATTCAGACCATCAATCCACCAACAATCGTTATGTCGTCGGTTACACCACCGACGGTATCTCCCGTTACCGGCAACAGTCTTCCGCTTCCTGGCACCTCGACTTCCGGCAGTTCCAGCCCCGTCGGTACTCCAGTCGTCAATAACACACCAACGCATCCCTTACTTACCACCCGGAGAGATTCTACGACGCAGGTGCTTTTTTACATAAGATTCGAACGTGTTTTTAAAAAATTTTCAATCAGCCTTATATATTTATATATTTATACATTATACATACATACATCAGCCTTATACATTATGTAATCTCGCGCAAAAAAAGATAGTATGAAAAGAGTACTAGAATGTTATTTAAATAGAAAGTACGAGGACTATGTTGTATTGGCCGAAATCATACTCTGATTATATTCATCTTCTAGTATTAAGGTTGAAATAAGTATACCAAAAAATATCGAGTTAAAAAAAATTTAATTGTAATTTAATAAATTTAATCAATAGATTTTGAGTTGAAAGTAATAGTATTAATTGGAAAATATTCGGTTGAGTAATACGCGAAGGAAAATTTTTGGACTTCAGACATTTTTATTTATCGTTACATCAGTCACTATGAAGTAGTTTGAGAAAATAATCTATTTGGATGTTAAATAACCTACCAATAATTCCTCCGTGTATGTAAATATAGTTTAAGCTGTCCCACGCAAATAAATCGTATGAAAAAAGTATTAGAATAGTCTTAAAATAAAAGTACGGGGAGTATGTCGTATTGGACAAAATCATACTCCAATTATACTATCCCCCAGTATTAAGTATAAAATGATTTTAAAAAATATTGGTCGTTTATTTAACATTCAAATTAATAAAAAAAACTACTTCATATTTACTGATGTAACGACAAATAAAAATGTATTAAGAGTAAACTTTTTCAAAAGTTTCTGCAATTATAAAAAATATTGCCTGGATTCAAAAGGAGTAAAAGACACTTTATAGAAAGCAGTATCAAATTTTCCTTGAAATTTAGAGCTTCCGAATTTTCACAAAGTTCGAAACATGAATATAAGAAATTTTTTTATTTTCTGGAAATTCAGTGTTACTACGTCAAGGGAAAGGAAATATCACCGAACAAATCGTCGAGACTCACGAGACAAGCAGCAACGATCGATGAGTCACTGCCACCTTCGGGGAGGAGAGGAAGTCAACCCACATTATCACCGGATCCCGACGACGGAGGTTTCAGCGCTAATAACTATTTCACACAAATTTTTTAGACACGGGATGTAACAGAATTTTCATGATTTTTCTAGGTCGAAAAGCGCGGAGGGATTCGTTAAGTCCGGACTCAGCATCTTATCCGCGACGTCGTGATTCCAGGACTCATCTCAGTCCTGACAGAAACACGGCCGACAAAAGAGATCACAGTCCGATTAGACAGAGAAGACAGTCCCGGTTAAGAAGACAATCAACCTCAATCGCTGGTCGGCTACCGAGGTAGACTAAGACAAAAATACATTTCCCCAATTCACTTTTATGCACCGAGATCACGATATGGTAAAAATTATAAACCCACTAAAAAAAAAATCGACCTTTGTGGTATTCGACGTGCAATGACAATATATACTGAATTTTAATAGATATTCTAATCGACCCTAACATACTACAATCAGAAAGGGTTGTAGTATGGATAGTATGAAAGGATTGAATCCTGTTTTTACTTCGGGGTAGTAAAATCCATCGCCCTTCGAGGATGTATAGTTTTCATATTTCTGAATCTTTTTCCAAGCTTCATTATTTTAATGTAATGTGTAGAGCTTTGCAAAAATCGTCTGTTACAGATTGATTTATCGATGATTCTTTATTTGATAAGTAAAATAGTTTGAAGAAGATTATAAAAATTTCTCGAAATACACAGCAAAATGTATATACTATTGAAATTCTAACGAAAATTCTTATATCGAATTGTACTAGGAATCATCAAGAGTTACTTAAAAAAAATTGCCGCGAGTTACATGTTTGCCCAATAAAATGGTAATTTTCACAAGTATATACTGGAAATTTGGAAATTATGGTAAAAATTGAGAACCCACTAAAAAAATCGACCTTTGTGGTATTCGACGGGTAATGACGATAGATACTGAATTTCACTAGATATTCTAATCGACTCTAACATACTACAATCAGAAAGGAATCTTGTTCTTATTTCGAGGTCAGTAAAATCGTTCGCACTTCGACGACTTATAGTTTCCATATTTCTTTTTTTTTTCAAACTTTATTATTTTAATGTACTGTGTAGAGCTTTGAAGAAAATCGTCTGTTACAAATTGATTTATTGATGAATCTTTATTTGATAAGTATAATTGTTCGAAGACCATTATAAAAATTTCTAGAAATACTCAGCAAAATGTATATACTATCTCAATTGAAATCTCTATTATACACCCTCGTGAAAAAATCATATATAAGTCAATTATATAGTCTGTAGAAGAAAATGTACATATACAATAACTATACACAGTATTTCATTTATATGAAAATTATATATAGTCTGCAGATTTTATGAAACGATTTTTGTAGAAACGTTATATTAAATTTACATAAATTATATTGCACTTTATATCATTTTTATGGAATCTTCATATGTATTGTATATAACAATTACAAAATGTATATGGCCATTTTTGTATACAGCTTTTATGCAGATCTTTAGATATAATTTTTATACAATCTCCATATAATTTTTTTACTTGAGATCTGAGTAGAGCTTTTGAAAAATGTAGTGAATTTTACTTGAAATTCTAACAAAAATTCTTATATCGAATTGTACTAGGATTCACAGTTAGTTGAAAAAAATTGCCAGGAATGTTTTTCCATGTTTTCCCAATAAAATGGTAATTTTTACCAGTATATACTGGAAATTTTACTGACAGAACATTTTTCCGATTCGAGGTCACCAGACAGTTCGACGTGTTCCTCGCGAGAGCCGAGCCCATGCGCCAGAGCTCCAGGAACGATTCCACATGCTCCAGTGATAAGAAGACAATCCACCACGGAGGAGATATTTATAGCCCGTGGATTTCGCCGACAAAGTACAACAGAAGAAATGATAAGATGTCGAAACTTTCGTAGACAGAGTTCGCAGAGCGACGATACGGTTGGTAGAATGATATTTCAAAAATTTAAGATCTTTCAATAAATGTTTTCAACAATTCCACTCAAATGCTGTCTCATTATCCTCGTCTTTGTGTCAAGGTTCAGAGGTACAGAGGAAGAAGAGACAGCTCAGCTCAAATCACCGACGGTACTTTTGCCTCGATGACCGTCGAAACGTCTAGCACCTTTTTCGACAGTAGCACGCAAACCGGTAAGTCAAATTTCCAAAGAAATACGAAATCCCACTTTAAGAAGATGTGCTACTACTCAGTCGGTAACACAAATTCCAAGCAATAATTGCAGTCCACAATTGATCTTTTGGTTCGACGTCGAGAAGTCAGTAATACAAACTGCGTGACCTAACAAGTCCACAGTCGGTACTTCTCGTCTTGCGCTCCAATTTCCTTCTATTTCATTCAAAATCTGACAAAGACGACGATAAATAGCACATCATCTTACCACGAATCGAAACCTTCTCAGTCGGTAAAAAACCCTCAAGACGATGGATGAGATATCTCGATAAAATTTCTAACAAAACGAGCATGTAAAACCATAATTCTATATACCCAGTGACACTTAATATTTACCCAGAACAAAAATAGTCTCTAAATGTTCTTGGCCCAGATATTAACGCTACCTTCATTCTCCACATACGTTGTCTGTTCCATTTTCTATCAACCCTCAAGTTCCAATTCCGAAAATCCCCAAAACTCTAATATCTGTCGAAGTTCCATTCAAATCCCGCGGCTAATACTCCGCTAAGCGCGCGCACACATTCTTATCGTCAGACAGTCGAACACCGTCGAGTTTGGAACGATCCTCCCGCGACATGCTGAAGGAGGCGTGCAACGTTGTTTTTGGCGAAACGAGGTACAAACCCTGGTGTGCGCTCGTTACGCGTGCGCACCTAAAGCGGGGGTGGCTCTTAGTTCGCTGTATAAAACACGGGGGTGCACACCAGTCGATAGGTGGAATAACAGACAGAACCGACCCTCCTATAATCGTGCAAAGGGGACATTGCAAATGTCCTTACCGCGACGCCGGACGCGACCGAATGTGCGTCGCCCTATGACGTTGCCAAAACCAAAAAAGCCAACTTTCTCATTGGTTTCCTTGAGCCTCCAAAAGTGGTGCCACTTTATTCGACTGAATAGTGAGATGGTTTTTCTAATTGGTGTTAAAAATCATCGAGGGGAAAACAGAAATAAACACGTGGCCTAAGGCAAGCCCATCGTGAGGCAGCAGAGAAAGAGAGAGAGAGAGAGAGAAAGTGGACTTGACAGTGAGGAAGACAAGCAGCGGGGAAGAGGGAGTTGGGGAGTACAGAAGGCGTGGATAATCGACCCGTCGATCGAAGGACACAAACAATTAATCGACGAGAAGGAGATTGACTGGTGTTGGGTCGCTAAGGACCAACCAGACGTCCAGGTGCTCATCTCCCCGAGGACCTTTCATCGCATTAAAGCTGGAATCCAGCGAGCTTCGATGAAGGACCTACGAGTGTTCGTAATAGGAAGTAGTGATATATCGTTGGTACTTTGACAGGGACATTAACGACAAAGGCGAAAAAAAGTACATTGTGAAATTAAAATAAGTTATTGACGTTAATGCTGACTGTTTGAGCGATTATTGGAAGGCAGAAAATTGCTGTGAATTATCAACGGATCTCAAGTGTTTGCGGTTTATCATTTCTGCTCAGGAACGTTTCCAAAATATGATCGTCAGTATAATAAACAACAATACTCGTTGATAAACGATACGTCTTTGAAGTGACGTTGCGTTCATAAGGTGAATCAATGATGAATCAGTGGAAGACGCAAAGACTTTTACAACTCAATGTAACAAAAGTCGGATACTCGGCAGATTATCACCGGATGATGATGGTCTCATCAACGACCGACGAGTGACAATTGGATATTTCATTAGCCCACGCGAAGGGTGGCACCACTTGACACCTGAATCTAAACAGATGCTCGGATGCTGTAAGCAATAAGAAAGAAATATTTTTACAGAGTGTCCTGATTAGTGTATCGAAGCGAAGCATCGACAAGGGCAAAATCTCCGGGTCTTTATCGGCCGTCGGCTCAGAGAAACGTGGACATACAGGAAGAGTTTTGCGGACGTGAGTTGTTATTACTACTAACGAAGGTTGCGAAAGACGGTTGGACCAAGTGAGATAATTTATTTTTAAAAATCTTCTTCTACTTCTTTCGCTGCGATTCTTTTTTTCTAAGAGTATTCGCTGCTGTGCTTCGCGAAGGGTAGCGAAAGGTGAAAGGAAAGGCAGATTGCGTTGAGGAGGGGTAACAAGGAAGCGAATCAAGATAAAGCTCAAGAAGAAAGATAAAGCTTCTTGGTTCGGGAACATAACGCACCCTGAGGAAGATACTTTAACACGCGGGAAGCTCCGGGAGGGAGAGAAAAAAGCGGGGAGTCGCCCAAACTCGACTCAGGCATAAAGACACTCGGAATAATCACATTTGAAATCCTTTCGCACATCGAAAACTCGTTGTGTCATCCTGAAAAGCAGGCGTAAGCTATAGAACGTGACAAAAAGGACGTCTTCCGTTAGGGAGGAAAAGTGGGGTGCGCAGGAGAAAGTAAATCGAGGAGGAGGAGGAGGAAGGATAGAGCTTTTAAGCTCTGGAATACAGTGCACTTTGGCGAAGATACTTAGACGGGAAGCTTTAGGAGAAAGAAAGAAGGGAAGTGAAACGATTGAGTTTGATTCGAGTATACTTTGCATTTAGCTTTGGTCCTATTTTTTGGACTATTTTTTACGTAACCACTTGTGGAAACTCAGGACGAATAATAAACTTACTGCAAGCGCTTTCGCTTATTAAGGACTCGCTGTGCTATTCCCATGAGTGAGCTGAAAAGTGCAGCTGAAAAAAAGGCAAATTGCGTTGGAAAGAAGAAGCAGCAGGAGACGAACGAGGAGGCAAATCGAGTTGGAAGTGGAAAGGTAATACAGCTTCCGGTGTCCGGAATACAGTGCGCGCTGAGGTAGATCCTTAAGCACGCGGGAAGTTCTCAGAAACAACGTAAAAGAAAGGGAAGTCGCTCACAGCAGACTTGTGTCTGCACTTAGCGTTGATCTGCACTACTTAAGTGGGCGCAACCACTTGTGGAGGCGCTGTACGACGTACAAACGTACTAAAAATGCTACCACACATTAAAGACTCGTTGTGCCGTCGCAACAAGCGACCCTAAAGGGTTTCCCGTCGATGGAGAACGAATAGCAGCGACTTTGAGATAGTCGATAGAATTGACAGCACTTTTGGAAAATGAATAACGAAGGAAAAGGTGGAGTGGATTTTGAATTACTTCATTATTGAATTAATTGTTTACTTGTTATATTCGAGTGCTTTGTGGAAAGTGGCGTTGGTGAAAGTTGTGTGAGATGTCGATTCGTGATATCTTCGAAACATCAAGGCCACGTGCTCGTTCAGAGTCAAACAGACGTTCGTTTAAGCTCATCGAAATTTGCACGACTGCGACAGAGCAACTGACCACATTTTTCTAGGGGAATTTTGGAGCGTGAGGTAAACATTTTCCTTTTTTTTTTGTGTTTTTCCCTTAGGAGAGGATTTCACGAATTACTAAACGACGCATACAATGATCCGTTTGTAAATGATTTCCAACAAAAACGTTGGCATTGATCGAGTGGCACAGCTGTGTGATCTTGAAAAGACTGAAGCAGTTAACGATTCGTGAGCCCAAAGTCTATAAAGCTATAACGCATACGTCCTGTGTGTTCTGTATACCTATATCATCGAGCTTGTGGTTCGAGAGCTCGTAAAGACGAAACTCGAACGTTCTAAACAGCCTCAGGGCATCACCAGCTTTTTATCAATCCCTATTAAAGACGACGTTTTATTTTGTTTAACGGCTAACGCGTCGTATCCGAACGTCGGGGTTGTAGACAGAAGGAAAATGTGAAACAAGTTTCCAGCCAGAATAAGTCCATCGAGATTGCGCTGAGGAATATTATTATTTTTATTGCGTACATTCAATTTAGTAAAAAACAAATGAGACATCAGATATAATGGAGAACAGATCTAAAATGTATCCAAAATACATCGTGCTTCGAATATCTTTGCCAACTCATGTTCGAAGATGAATTTGAATAGGTTAGAATATTAGATGCAGTATCAAAGCTGAAATGATGTTTTTAAAAAATGTAGATGCAATGTAAAATTTTTATTTTTGGGGTTAAAAACGTACTTTTGCAGTAAGTGTTTTGTAAACAATTACAAGTTTCCAGCCAAAATAATTTTATCGCGTTTACTCTGACGAAAATTATTATTTTTATTGTGTAGATTCAATTTGGTATAAAAAAATGAGTCACCAGATATAATCGAGAACAGATAAAAAATGTATTCAAAATACGTCGTGCTTCGAATAGAATGAAAGCCCTAATTTTTGCCAACTCATGTTCGAAGGTAAATTTGAATAAGTTGGAATATTAGGCCCAGTATCAAAACTGAAATAATTTTTTCAGAAAATGTTGATGCAATGTACAATTGTGATTTTTTGGGTTAAAAACGTAATTTTGCAGTTAGTGTTTTGTAAACAAGTACAATATTCCAGTCAAAATAATTCTATCGAGTTTACTCTGACGAATATTATTTTTATTGTGTAGATTCAATTTGCTTTCAAAGGATGAGACTCCAGAGATGATGGAGAATTAATTAAATGTATTCAAAATACCTTTTGCTTCGAGTCGAGTGGAAAACATCATTTTCGGCCAACTCACGATCAAAGATAAATTTGAATAAGTCGAAATATTAGTCCCTAAATTAAAACTGAAATAATGTTTCAAAAAAATGTGAATGTAGAGTACAATTGTGATTTTTTCTAATAGTACTTTTTCAGTACAATAAAAATAAGCCATCAATTTCCCATTGATGTACCATCTCATGCATAAACACTTTCAGTACCACTGCATTCAATTTTTAATAGATTTTTCTTGCATTTAACTTCTACGATGACAAAACAGTAAAATATTAAAATTGTCAGTTTAACAAAAAATTTAAGAGAGAAATATGCTTCCTCTGCTTTTTCATAAAGCAAGTTAAAAAAATTAAATAAAAAAAATATTCCGTTATAATCCCTTTTAAAAAAAAATCATTACAGTTTGCTTGGTATGATTAACCTTAGTTATAAGAATGTTATTTTAAATACATTATTTTGAGCATTTAATGAATAGTCAATAACAAATGAAATTTTATTTATTTAAAATAGAATAGTGTTTTTGGTCAGCAAAAGGGAGATAAATAAACGAGAAAGCGAGATGTTTATGCGTACAGGTTTTCAATATGTCGTTAGTTTTACGTAACATCGAAACAGAATGAGCAAAATCATATTAGCTATAACAAAATCGAAGCAAGCTACAGATACATGCACACACTACAGAATCTACGCTCTGGCTTGATTCAATTCGAGAGCGCTGTATATCCGAGTGTTTCCGGCTATTTCTACTGCAATGGAGCCAGGCGAGAGGCGAGCATCGACCGCACGCTATTGGACTAAGCTACAAGTCGAGTCTCCATCGGCTATTCGTGCTCTCGGTGGCCGTACCTACGGGCTGTCTTACTTTATTCGATCAGCGGAAACCTATTTCGTACTGCTAGACTTTTAATAATTACCACTCGTCTAGTAACCCTCATGGAAAAAAAGTATGCTAACAAAGTATATTTTTCGACATATCGAAAAATATATAAATAACGTACGTGGTATTTTTTCTATATACTTTTTGTATACTTGGCAATATCCAATATTTCGTCCAAACGTACAATTGGCGAATATAAGTTATAGTATAAGTAATAATATATTGTGCAACAAGTGCGTAAAGCAGGTTATTTCCGGTTATTTCCAGTGCGTAAACGAGATTTATTCGGGGCAGTTACGCGTGCGTAAAGTACTCGTTTTCCAGCACGAGTGCGGAAAACGAGTGCTTTACGCACGCGAAGCCATTCCGAAAAGTCCAGTTTTACGCACGCTATTGCAAAAAGTACATTTTTTATACAATCATTAGTATACTATGTATACTAAAAGTTATAACCAATATATCAAATTTTTCGTCCAAAGTATAGTTGGTATATAAAATATATAATTTTCGATATTTTTTCGAGTATTTTTTCATGGGGGAATTGCTTAATAATTTTTTTATTAACCTACCGTCTGAATATATGAGTTATAGATATTAGAAACATTACTAACAACAAAAAAGCTCAATTTTATCCGCATCGGGATTTTTGCGTTCTTTAAAAAAATAGATTTTCTTCCGTTCGGAAAAAAAAATTGTTCCAAAGAGTATTTCTTATGATTTTTGCAGTATCGAAATTTTTCAAAATACAGAAATCAAATCCCTTCCGTCTCGTTCATAATTAACTTCATTTAATTGTATTATTATTCATAACAACAACAGCAGCAAAAGCTTACAACTTCTTACAACTTTGAATGTCTAGATTTTAATCCAGTTTTCTTGAAAACAGACTTTGCAGGGAAGATGACGAGTATCATGAGAATCCGCGGTTTTATTTCATGGTGAAAGCAATAACCAGCCACGGGTACTAAAAGCACCTATAATCTTTTGCCGTTTCTCATTTCCCATCCTTATCTCCTAACTTCTTTCATTTCTGGTTATACCAAGGCGTTTTATCAGAACGTTATATCGTCCCATCAGATTCATCTTTTCTGAGTTGGAAGTGCCAAATTCGGTCGGACTCTCTGTCTAGTCGCAGCTCGTCCACATCATTGATCATCAAATCAATGATTTTGCGCGAGTCATGATTGTAGTACGATTAGCGGGAGGTTCATCCACTTTTAAATTACAAAAATTCCCTTACCCACCTCAACTCCTTTTTTTTTAGCCCTATAAATTTTCGCAGTGCGTTCTAGTTGTCATTTTCGACATCGAAATGCTCCGGGCCTGAAAAGCTAACTTTTTGCTTCGCAAGCGTCACAGTTAACGTATTTGGTAGTAGTAACGGTCTCTTTACTTTCCAACGCATGTTCTTCATTTATAAATAATCGATAAATACTTTGAGGTTTATTTTATCTTTACTTTCCAACGCATGTTCTTCATTTATAAATAATCGATAAATACTTTGAGGTTTATTTTATCTTTACTTTCCAACGCATGTTCTTCATTTATAAATAATCGATAAATACTTTGAGGTTTATTTCATCTTTACTTTCCAACGCATGTTCTTCATTTATAAATAATCGATAAATACTTTGAGGTTTATTTTTTATTTTTTTCCGTGAATTATATTGGGAAGACAATGTATTAATAAATATATTCATAAAAGAAAATTGCTGACGCGGTTAATCATAGCTGAGTTTTTCAAGTTTTTGTGGCAATATGTATTGTATTTGGCAGTAGTAACGGTCTTTTTACTTTCCAACGCATGTTCTTCATTTATAAATAATCGATAAATACCTTGAGGTTGATTTTTATTTTTTTTCACGTGAATTATATTGGGAAGACAATGTATTAATAAATATATTCATTAAAAAAAACGCTGATGAGGTTAATCATAGCTGAGTTTTCAAGTTTTGGTGGGAATATGTATTGTAAAACCTTTCTCTTCGTATTCAACGAAATAAGGATGAGGATAAGGAAAAAACACACAGACACACACGTCGTTACAAAATTGCAGAATTATAATTCTTCTTATCTATTTAATGAGATTTTAATTTCTAACAAACCGGTTAGACAAAAATGTCTAATGTATGTTCAAAAACATGTAATGTATGTTCAAAAACATGTAATGTATATTCAAACAAAATGTGTAATGTATATTCAAAAACTACTTGCAGTGGCTTTCAGATCAGGTCGGTCAATAAATTACAGTTATTGATACATTGAATATGCAGTGAATCGACAAGTATAATCCATTCACCAACTTGATCTGAGAGCGAATGCAAGTGCGTTTTTATTTTATGCTGCTTGTGAAAGGATTGAGTCGAACCAAATCATAAACAACGTCAAACAAAGCAACATTCGCAGTGGCGTTCAAATCAAGCTGGTCAATAGATTATAGGTATCGATACAAATAATATGCAGTGAGTCGAAAACCAAAATCATAAACAACGTCAAATAAAGCAACATTCGAAGTGGCGTTCAAATCAAACCGGTCAATGAATTATAGGTATCGATACAGAGAATATGCAGTGAGTCGAAAACCAACCTCCATTGACCGACTTAATTTGAAAGCCACTATTAATACGTTTTCATTTGACGCTGCTTCGGTTTTCGACTCAATGCACATTCTTTAAATCGATAAGCAAAACCCATCGACTGGCGCAATCACGAGCAGCCCTAAATAGAATGGCGACAACAGTGACTTTCAGATCAAGCTGGGAAACGGATTACAATTATTGACGCAGAGAATATGCATTGAGTCGAGAACAAAAGTCCATTAATCAGCTTGATATGAATCCTACTGCCAGTGCTTTTCCATTTGTTTCAACTTATGCTTGGACTGCTCAATGGATTTTGGTTCTTAACCCTTTTGTAGTGAGGTGAAAATGACATTTTCGTGCCATTTTTGTTGGAAAAAAAATTTCCAACCTCAAAAACCATGATGTACCAAATTACAATCAAATCAATGCAGTAGAAATATGTTGTTTTTCAAATTCCCATATATGTGTCATGACACAAAAATGGCACGACTTTTTTTTACCCATATGTGTGTCACTCACAGTAAAAGGGTTAAGGACGTAGGAGCGCGATGGGGTGCTCAACGTGCTCAAAAGTAAGAATTCAAAGAGAAATTTGAACACTTCCCGATGGAATAAAAATCTGAAAAAAATCAAGCATACAAAAGGTGCGGAGAAGATGAATTTTGAATACTAATAATTTCAAAATGTCATTAACAAATAGGTGAAAAAAAAATTGTTCAACAAATTATTCGTCAACCTAACTTTTTTTCGAATGAAAATGATTCGTTGAATTTTCTGAATACGTGTGAATTTTTTCAGAATTTTGTCTAATGTTTGAAAATTGCGATTTTTTTTTGTATGAGCTGTATGAGCGAATCTATTTGATCAATCGTTTAGAAACTTCTTGGGTGTAATGGGTGATTTTGTGAGAAACACACATGAAAAATTCGCGACTTAACATGCATTTTTGAAAAAAAAGAAATTCCAAAAAAAAACGAAATTTCGATGATTAGACCAAATTCTGAAAAAATTCGTACGTATTCGGAAAAATGTATGAATCATATACTTTGCTGAACAATTTTTTTTTCATCTATTTGTTAATAACATTTTGCAATTATTAATATGCAAAATCAATCTCTGCCGCAACTTTTGTATGCTTTATTTTTTAAAGATTTTTCTTCCATCGGAAAGTGTTCGAATTTCTCTCTGAATTCTCACTTTTGAGCGCGTTGAGCACACTGAGAAAAAAGATTTCATTGACGGCAAAGAAATGGGTGATTCTTTTTTCATATTTCAATAAAAATCTATTTAATTTCAATGAGATAGTGCACTTAAATTTTGAAGAGACCATTTCATTGCCTGTAAAGAAACATTTACTTAATGGGCATAAAATATAGAAACAATTTCATTGTTTTAAAGAAAAGTTTTCATTTATATAATGAGAACATATGATGGCAGCAAGTGCTGGAAATTTCGTCGGCCAATATTAACCGCCTATAGAGCGGTTAACATTAATAGATGGTTTTATGCCGAACACATATCCAAAATCCGTTATTTCGCGCACATTTTTCAAAAAAAAAAATTAAAATCAAAATAAAGAAGAAAAAAAAAGAAATTGTCTCTGAAGGTCACTTTTGGCGGGACTGTAAATTTGGCGGGCCGGCCATTAAATAATTAATTTATCTAATGACCGGCTTAAAAGTATTTTATTCAACCGAAACAGACTCTGTTTGATTAAAATAAAATTTCATCCGATCAAAATAGACTCAATTTATTGAAATTAGATTTCATTTATTCCAAATACACCACATAATTGATTCGAATAAACTCATTAGACCCATTTCTCTGGGTGTATAGTCGAATATCGTTGTGAGTCAGTGCAGTGTGTAGAGTAACGAGGTAAACGGAAACTTCACTCGATCGATCAACGAAATAAATCATTTCCCCGATGACAGACGTAGAAAGCCTGGAAATTTCGGGGAGTGCCTTCGCCACTTTCTTCACTACCTGCTAACTTTGACAAAGACATAGAGCGCGGTACGTGAACGCGCCATCTACTTGGCAAAACTCGTACTCACTCATCGCTCCCACGAGAAAAGTCTCTACACACACACACCGATAAATGTATATCTGCAGAGTCTGTGATATATATGCTGGCGCCTCTCTAAAGTACCGAGCACTCTCGACAAACCACTTGTAGTCGACAGCGAACAAGACGACGAACGCGCAGTCGAGAAAAGGAGTTGAACACTTAGTCAAATCAAGATTAGCATAAAGCGGATTTTTCCGTCACTCGGTGATTGAAACCGCATGGGATATGCAACGAAATTAAATCCTCTAATTGCTTCTAACGCGAACTCTTTTCTCACTTTAATTCGTATTAATCGAGAATCGCGTAATTTTCACTGCGGGATTTAATGGAGAGCGTTAAGCAAATCATCAAAGGGATGTCGATGTGAACTTCGAATTTCCTCGATGAGACCCTCGTATAATTTATTGTCTCATTCGATATCGTTTTATTTGCAGGCGCAGCAAGCGCCTCGTAAAGTCATAGACAGGCTGCTTCTGACCGTATGGAAATTCCAGGTTAAATTACAGCACTGCAATAGATATGGGGCATTCCGTGAAATCTCGGGTGAGATCTGGCGATGGGTCCGCGGAAAATTCGTCGAAAACAATTTGTCCAAAACAATTCATCGAAATAATTCGTCGAAATAATTCGTCGAAATAATTCGTCGAAATAATTCGTCGAAATAATTCGTCGAAATAACCCAGTAAACACGTTTTTGAACGGCAATGTAACATGGAAGTTACATGTGATTGTAACAGTGTTACCCTTATGATATGTCGAGGATATATAACGTAGGAGTAACATTGTGATGTTGCATTAGTTACATACAGGTGATGTTACCGTTATGTGACATGTTTTCGTTGCAGTTGCATAACAAAAGTTATGAAACTGCAACGCAACGTGCGAGTAACAATAGGAACGTCACTTTCGTGACAGGAACGCACTGTTGTAGTGTTGTAACGTGGCAACATAACAAGTATATTGCAAACAATACGTAACATACATATTACAGTGGTTATATTACACCGTGAACATTCACGTTGTGCAACTGTTAAATACCGTAGTTCCGTTCCAGTTATGTAACGAAAGTGTGTAACTGTAATGTAACATGTATGTAACGACTGTAAGTCACTGCAGCGATAGTGCGGTCATGTTACAGTTACGTAAATGTGGTAACGTTACAAGAATGTTCCAAGAGTATGTACATTTGACGTTACATGCATATCACAGTGGTTATGTTACATCGAGAACATGCACGTAACGTAACGGTTATAAGCCGTAGTTGTGTTGCAGTTATGTAACTAAAATGTGTACCTGTAATGCAACATCTTTGAAACGATTGCAATGTAACTGTGGGGATAGTCCTGTCATATTGCAGTTACGTAATGTGATAACATTGCTAAAACGTTGCAAAAATATGTAACATCTACGTAATGTAGTTTCGTTACAGTCATGTAACAAAAATGTATTAATGTTACGTAACATGTGTATCACGATGTGATGTCCGCTAGATGGCCTGCGACTCAAACGTTTCTCGCAAGCAATTCGTGTCACTAACGTATATAAGTCAGCGTAACGGTGCAGCTTCATATGCACACCGGAGTGATTCTCTTCCGAGATTTCAACCGGTTCGCATCATTTGCCAATCGCTTTTTCTACTCTTAATAGTAGCAGCTAATATTTTTGACTCCCAAGGGTAGCAATTTAGCAACCCTTGAAGCTCTTTTGTGGACTGTAAGTCCACAAAAGTAAAGCTAATGTATTGTCAATATGACTATACTTTAGCAATATAACGAAACAGTAACAGCTGTGTGATTCAAGTTGCACAACACAACATAACTAAATTGCAACGTTTACGTAACACACGTTACATAACACGGTAACATTACTGAGCGGGAAATTATAAATTACACGTAAGTCACATGTAAGTTACAAACAATTTTTTTGATTATGTTGCTGTTACCTTGCAGTAACATCCTGCAACACACTACTAACATTGCAAGACCGTAACGGTTATGTAACACACGTTATATAACATTTGAATGTTACTTGTTACATATCTGTTACACTACGAAATATACGGGCAACGTAACTCAATTGTAACAGTTACGTAACACATGTTATATAACATGGTAACATTGCTGAGTGGGAAATTGTAAATTACGTGTAACTTACATGTAAGTTACACGTGAGATTACTTGTTACATTGAGTTACATAGCCGTTACGTTGCTGTTACAATACCGTGTTTACTGGGAATTCGTCGAAATAATTCGTCGAAATAATTCGTCGAAATAATTCGTCGAAATAATTCGTCGAAATAATTCGTCGAAATAATTCGTCGAAATAATTCGTCGAAATAATTCGTCGAATAACAATCCATTGAATAGCAATTCATCGAAATAATTCGTCGAATAGCAATTCATCGAATAGCAATTCATCGAATAGCAATTCATCGAATAGCAATTCATCGAATAACAATTCATCGAATAACAATCCATCGAATAGCAATTCATCGAATATAATGTATAGAATATATCGACGGTCCAATTCAATAGGAGCCTATCATACGGAAGATGATTGCGATAAAATACAATGTATCGACAGCGCACTCGACACAATGTATAAGATAATTCGACTCTATGAATATTTCTCGTGATCCTAGTTGAGCTCTATGAATATATCTCCGCTGTAGTTATCGATGTTTTCCGCCGTAGTAATTTCAATCTGAATAATATCATGGAAATATTTCTTGTGATACTATGATGAATGGCTATTCGATGAATTGCTATTTGATGAATTGCTAGAATTTTCGCAAATCGCACATTTCTCGATGTTCTAGACAATTCTGAGTGTTCTGACATTTAAATTTCGAATTTTTGCCTTCCATGAAAACAAAGCTTCCCCTATGAGAGAATAAAAAGCATTCGCCTTTTTTCAGGTGTTTAAAATATACACATATTTAAACTTTAATATATATATATATGTCAAATTAAAAAATATACATACTGTTTTTATGTAAAAAAAAACACCACGTTTCGATTATCCCAACTTTGATTATTCGAACTAGTCTCGGTCCCAATTAGTTCGGATAATCGAGGTTCTACTATATAACAAATTTTCTAAGCCCTATGCGAAAATGTAGATTTCATAACTGCCAAAGACAAATTTCAAAAATAATTTTAAAATCCCATATATGTTACGAGATTTTTCAGAATTTTTTCAGATTTTCAAAAATGAATTTAAAAAAAATTAAAAAAAATTATATCTCAGATAAAAAATGTTTGAAAAATCTAAAAAAGAATTGGTACGTGTTTTTCGACAAGTACTTTTGATAAAAAAAATTACGGAGCCGATTTGAGATGTAATCGCCAGATCTTGATCGAGATGTCATGGAATGCCCCATATACAGTGGAGGTAGATAGGGAGTGAACTCTACGAACGTGGAATCTATGGAATTTCGATGAATTATTCGACGAGAGCTGGTCGATTCTACCCATCATGCTACTCCTTCTCATTTTCCTTCTCGTCTCTCTCCTTCTCTGCACTTCTCTTTTTTTTTTCACTCCGATCGATCATCGGAACCTTCTATTTCTTTCTTGTCACGCACAGACTGCGTAACTTGTATCGATACATCTATGAATCACATTGCAGGATATCTTTATTAATTAGATAGTATTATACACACTGATAGCTCCTTTCTTCTCTTGCCCTATTTTAATTCATGATATAATTAATTGGTGCTCAATCTTCTCAGAAAAAAATTGAGTTGAAATTAAGAAAATGCTATATAGTTAAAAGGAGTTTGAAAAAAAAATTCTGAATAAATTGTCAGTTGAACACTTTCGAAAATAAAAAGAGTAAAGCACTTTCCGTCATCCTATAAAAAAATGGAAATTATTCGAGAATTTTGCGTGGTACAAAACCTTATAAGCGTGTGCAAACTGACAGATACAAATATATATTTATTCATCGAACTTTAAAAAAAAGAATAAAAAATAATCTCCGTAAAAACGTCTTCAGAATTAATTATAAAATGGCCATAAAAATACCGAAAGTGGTATTGTAAAAAAAATAAAAACTGGCCTCGTGTAACTTTCCTGATACTTTGCATCCCTTGTTTTTCGACTGCCAGCGATAATGACCAATCGTTTCTCTGAATAATTTCGGCAGGCAACAAAAATATTAGATAATTAATCCGTCAACGACCTCTTTTTAAAATATTTCATTTAAAAAATTTCTAAGATGCTATTTTTAACCCTTTAAGCGCACATAATTATAGTACGATGAAAAACTCCTGACATTCCTGAATGAATATGTTCGGTTCAGAAAAATTTCTCCGTGTAATTAACAAATTCTTGAACCTTCATAACCATCTACGTAAAATTTTCAAGTTCTTGACTTATAGCACGTTAAATAATTCCGTTTTGCACATGTGACTATCATACTATATCTCTTTCATAGTAAAACTCCCCTTCTGAATAGAACAGCCGCATTTGTACCATATATATAGACAACTTCTATATCTATATCGGCACTATTATCACTATACTATGTGTACTATACCACCTACGCGTAAATTCATTCATGACTCTCGACGATGCTTTACCTGAGCGTGTTAAATGCGAGCGTCAACAGACTCTTGTTTGCGCTTTCATGGCTTTTGGAGAGCGAGGATGAGTCTCGAGAGTTAACGAAGCCACGAAGATTCTAATTTAAGGCTAGCTACCGCAGAGACAAGTGGAAGGAGGTTATGGACTAAACTGCGGTCGCTCTGAAAGTCTCTTTCCTGCTCGAAAGCCAAATCTGTAATAAAAATTCGCTGATTAATATGTTGATCCACGTAATGTCTAAATATGGTAAATGATTTTCTATTTTTACATTCAAATGTTTTCTAATTATCTTTTGGACAATCAATCAATCTTCGAAAGTTAAAAAAATTATTTAATGTTGACGATTTTTGGGAATGCAAATAGTTAACGAAGCCACGAAGATTCTAATTTAAGGCTAGCTACAGCAGAGACAAGTGGAAGGAGGTTGGACTAAACTGCGGTCGCTCTGAAAGTCTCTTTCCTGCTCGAAAGCCAAATCTGTAATAAAATTCGCTGATTAATATGTTGATCCACGTAATGTCTGAATATGGTAAATGATTTTCTATTTTTACATTCAAATGTTTTCTAAATAACTTTTGGACAATCAATCAGTCTTCGAAAGTTAAAAAAATTATTTAATGTTGACGATTTTTGGGAATGCAAATAGTTAACGAAGCCACGAAGATTCTAATTTAAGGCTAGCTACAGCAGAGACAAGTGGAAGGAGGTTGGACTAAACTGCGGTCGCTCTGAAAATCTCTTTCCTGCTCGAAAGCCAAATCTGTAATAAAATTCGCGGATCAATATGTTGATCCACGTAATGTCTGAATATGATAAATGATTTTCTATTTTTACATTCAAACGTTTTCTAAATAACTTTTGGACAATCAATCAATCTTCGAAGGTTAAAAAAATTATTTAATGTTAACGATTTTTGGAAATGCAAATAGTTGAACAGTTGAACATTTGGTAATAAGAAACTTAAGCATTGTACTGTTAATTATAAGATGTTTGTGATAACCAAGTTATTCAATTTTTAATAGGTGTTAAAACACCTCAACAAATAAAGTCTCTATTCTATTTATTAGATTCAAGGCCGCTAAAATTTTGCTAAATATCTTTTGAGTGATGTATAAATATTGTAGAATCAACAAAAAATTTGTTTGTTTCTGTAAAAATTACATTTGTTAGTATACGATAATGCAGTCTTGTCACCTAATTTGTGCCCTGAAATTTGTCGAAGCTCATTGATTATTCTTCTATTTGCTTCCCTTTTATGCATCTGCGCCCATTTTCACTTGTCCCCATAATATCAAAATTCTTCGTGGCACGTGTCGGAATTCTCGATTCCGTAGAGAACTGAGGGAGAGAGAGAGAGAGAGAGAGAATGGTGACGATGCGTCGCGATTCCTACGTTCTCGAGCCGCTCCAGCAGCAGCCACACCCTCGAAGCCGACGACTGCTGCGAGTTAATAAAACGATGAGTACGTGGAAACGAGTTCTCGGCGTCGTGCCGGAAGTGACGCGAGGCAAACGGTGTGTCGCCTAACAGAGCTTCTCTCATGCCAGAGAAAGGGTAGAAAAAGGCCTTGAGACAAGGGAAATACGAGGAGTACGAAAAGAAAATAATGAAAAATAAAATATCACCAGAGAAGGTGCAGCAAAGTCGAGGGAAAATACTAGATTGTCCTCAAGGTTCGCCATTCGACCATAGGAATAGTTTTTTCCTTTTTCCTCATTTTTAAAATTCTGTTCCTAGCGTTGTTTTTCGTTTTTTTAAATGTTATATTCAATAAATGAATAAAATGAAATTTATTCATCTAACACAATGTTTTTTCTTCATAGATCTCGACAGATACTCTCTGCTAATTTTTTAAAATAAATGGCACTTCTATGTCTTGGAAAAAAAAAAGTAAAAAATTATCTGTTGCACTAGCAGGTTATCAACATTTTTCTATAGAATAAACGATGAGTTCCTGTGACGTTTGTGAACAGAAAATATTTGGTTTTCTTCACAACTCTTTTCATTTATTTTTACTGTGGATGTTTTTTAAATTTATTTATTTTTCAAATTATTAATAGTTGAATTTATAGCCAAAACACATAAAAGGAAACAATAATTTTTTTTCATAATTCTTGACAGGTGCTCTCTGCTAATCTTGTAAAATAAATGGCACTATTATGTTTAAAAAAAAAAAGTAAATAATTATCTGTTGCACTAGCAGGTTATCAACATTTTTCTATAGATTAAACGATGATTTCCTGTGACGTTTGTGAATAGAAAATATTTGTTTTTCTTCACAACTCCTTTCATTTATTTTTACTGTGGATGTTTCTTTAATTTATTCATTTCTTAAATTATTAATAGTTGAATTTATAGCCAAAACACATAAAAGTAAACAATGTTTTTTCTTCATAAATCTTGACAGATGCTCTCTGCTAATCTTGTAAACCAAATGGCACTATTATGTTTAAAAAAAAAGAGTAAATAATTATCTGTTGCACTAGCAGGTTATCAACATTTTTCTATCGATTAAACGATGAGTTCCTGTGACGTTTGTGAACAGCTAATATTTGTTTTCCTTCACAACTCTTTTCATTTATTTTTACTGTGGATGCTTTTTAAATTTATTCATTTTTTAAATTATCAATAGTTGAATTTATAGCCAAAACACATGAAAAGAAGCGTGGGCAGGAAGGGTGAAGAAAGTGAGGGGGAGAAAAATACCAGATTATCTTGGAGAATCGTCGGTCCTCGATAGGATCATCCTTCGTCTGTTCCTACTTTTTCCGTTATATCCCTCCTCTTTATCCTTGTTATCTTATAGCACATTCAATAAATAATCTCACACTAACCGTTGGGCTTTTTCTTTCTATGCTTTCAAGAACCATCGCCGCTCTACGACAACAACCACTATCACGAGGAGTGCCTGAAATGTAACAGCTGCGGCCTCAATCTCACAGGTCCCAAACAGAAAAGGGCTAGACGGTAAGTACTATTGGTATAATTATGATGATAATAAAAGTAGTGGCATATTAGTGCTACTGATTTTGCGGGACGAATACTCAGCAATGGGTGTATGTGTGCTCGTAAATCGAAATCCATCTTGCCCTACGAGAATCATGAGAATGAACTCTGGAGAACATATATATATATATATATATATGGGAGATTCCACGTCAAATCAGCAGGCCATGACCCTCATCGATTTTGTTCATTTTTTAATATGATGTTATTACCAACACATAAAGGCCTCGGAATTTTTTTCAGATTCGTTTACCACATTTTTAAATCCTCGAAAAAATCACACTGATTCTATGACTTAAAATATGATGCGCTATGCGATAATGTGATTTCAATATTTACTATTTTTTCCACATTTTTTCTTTTTTTTTTCATGTCGCAATTTGATCTTTAATTTTTTAAATCAGAATAACTTTCTTAAGGATGTAGGAGCGCGGTGGGGTGCCCAACTTCCTGAAAAGTGAGAATTCAGAGAGAAATTAACACTTCTCGACGGAATAAAAATCTGAAAAAAAATCAAGCATACAAAAGGTGCGGAAAAGATTAATTTTGAATATTAAAAATTGCAAAATGTTATTAACAAATAGGAGAAAAAAAAATTTTCAACAAGTTATCCGTCAACCTAACTTTTTTTTCAAATGAAAGTAATTCGTTCAATTTTCTGAATACGTATGAATTTTTTTTTTAGAAATGCATTTGCGAAATGCATTCTACCATCTGTAGGGAAATTGAGATCTATTGATATTTAAGGATGTAGGGGCGCGATGGGATGCTCAACGCGCTCAAAAGTGAGAATTCAGAGAGAAATTCGAACACTTCTCGACGGAATAAAAATCTTAAAAAAATAAAGCATACAAAAGGTGCGGATTGGAAAGAAATGCATTTCGCAATACAATATCGCTTGGATTGCGAAATCCATTCGCGAAATTTTTTTTAAGGACATCAATTGTTTTGGGGCTTTCTGGTAATTCTACCATCTCCTGCGAAATTGAGATCCATTGATATTTAAGAAAGTTATCCTGATTGAAAAAATTAAAAACCAAATTGCGACACGGAAGAAAAAAAAATGTGGAAAAAATAGTAAATATTGAGATCACATTATCGCATGGCGCTCAAAAATCATATTTTAAATCATAGAATCAGTGTGAATTTTTTCAGATTTTAAAAAAGTCGTTTTTGAAATTGGTTCTTTTTTCGAGGATTTAAAAATGTTGTCATCTAAAAACGGCGTTTTTTAAATTGGTTTCTCCGAGGATGTAAGAATTTTACTGGTGGTAACAAAATCTGAAAAAAATTTCGAGGTTTTTATGGCTCGGTAATAACATTATATTAAAAAATGAACAAAATCGATGTGTGTGAGGGTCATGGCCTGCTGATTTGATGTGGAATGCCCCATACATATATGAGGTCATAGGATCTGTGAAACCAAGTGGAAATGTGAGTGCTTCGTTCTGGTGCTATTTTCTTTGTCGCTATCAGATACTATTCTTGCGGGAATTGTCGCAATTTCAAGCGCACTTTACAACGACGGAAAAGTATTACGCTTTTTCTCCACCGTTGTGGTCTCTATAAGGATATTTTTTTTATTAACGTCTGAATGAAAAAGAATTGTCTGTAATATATATATATATATATTTTTGTACTATTTTATATCAATTTGGCTGCGAGATTTTGAGCGATCTCCATCTTATTATCTTTTTTAAAAACAAGAACATTTTTTTTTACTTAATAAAAAAAATCAGTATTTAATTTTTCAAACTTATTAGAAATCACGGAGCTTCAAAAGTGTATTTTAAACTTGTAAAAAGTTTATTTCGTGATGGGCTGCAATTGTGTCAATATTTCCTTGACTCATTTTCAATATTGAAAATTGTCCCAACCTGTATTTAAGAAAATTAAATATCTGCGACATTTTTCAACGTTTTCGTGTTTGTTTTTTCAAGAGAGACTGCCATTATTTTAAATAACATTTTTTTAAAGTAAAAAATCTCGAGCGTAAAAAACAAAAATGTTCCACGTGTTAAACTTTTTTTCTAAATATTTTTCTATCTTATATTACCTCACTCACCTGATTCACGTATATATTGTTATTTTCATTAGGATGTTTACTGAAAACCCAAAATCATTTCACTGGCCGCAAAATCGATAGCACATTGTAAGGTAATAATTAATTGTCAATCATCAGATTCAAGAACCAGATACTTTGCGATCTGCACTTCGCGGACGTGGCGCTGATGGAGTGCTCGGACTTCATGCAGCAGTTGCGCAGCTTCAAGCCACAAAGTTTAGGCTGCGCAGTTGCGAGGAGAAAGTCCTCGACAACACTGATTTTTCCTCTACCGCCACAGGCCTGTTCAGGTAACAAATAAAATAAAATAAAATAAAATAAAATAGAAAATAAATAGAAAAAAAAACACCGTAAGCCCAAACCTTCCAATTACTGTCGCATGTGCCTACGGTACTTGTCACTAGTGGTACATAAGTTAATTAGAGTCTAGCGCCTTTGAGACTGGAGCTCGAAAACCATCCGAGTGAAGGGTTGAGAATAAGAGAGTGAGAGAGTGAGAGAAGAGAAACTTTTTATTTATTTAGCTCTAGGCTACTTATATTTACACTGAGAGAAATAGATACTACGCGATAGTAAAAATATACTATCGAATAGTATATTGGATGCTTCGTATAGGGATCACTTTCTGGAGTGCAACAGTTAGTATAATTATAGTTATGGTTAATATCTGATTGTACCAAGTACATTCCGTATAATAAACCCTTACAATACACACAATACACGGTACTATCCAAATTCTACCCGATAGGATATAATATTTAGTATATCGGATATTAAAAATCTTAGTATCTATTTCTCTCAGTGTATACACTGCATTTTTCTTACTGTACTTTTTCTGACTGCTCCATATATGTTTCTATATGTTTCATTACTGTACTACTTACGCCTATTTACAAAATATATTCCATATCAAACTAATATTTATCACTATTGAATCCTTTCCATTTTTCTTTCACTTTTCTTCGGAAAATGTTTCCATTTTATGCGCATTTTATTTCTTCAGGGATGATATTAAATATTTTCTTCTTTTCGTAATATAGATCTTTTTTGCCGCTATCGTGTTCCTTCTGTCAACACGTTTTCGTCCGTCTTGCCGTGTGTTGTATTCGTGCTTTGCTTTTATTTCTCTTATATGTTCGCTCATAAATTCTGGTGTAAGATTTTTTGTTGTTTTATTAATTAGTTTACACATATTAAGGACTATTCTTCACTTTATTGTCATGAATCCTACAGCTTCTAACATTTGATAAATGGCTATCTGTTGTATCGTAGTATGGCTCAATCAATAACTCATTTATCAACTTCGTCATTTCTGTCTCTTATGCGTTTACGGATTTTCTTAGAATATTTGTATTTATTCCATCCGTACGGTCAGATTTATTCGCCATTCTTGCCAGTATTTTATGCTTTTCTGACACGTCAATTTCTGTATAATTATTTATTGTGCAATTTCGTTCAGTGTTAAATATATTCGAGAGAGTGAGAGAGTCCCAAGTAAAAAAATTATATGCAGATTGTATAAAAATGATAAATAAAGATCTACATAGAAGCTGTATATGAAAGTAGACATATACATTTTATTTATGTTGTATACAATACATATGAAGATTCTATAAAAATTATACAAAGTGCAATATAATTTATGTAAACGTAACATAACGTTTCTACAAAAATCGTTCTATAAAATCTGCAGACTATATATAAATTTCATATAAATTAAATACAGTGTATAGTTGTTCTATATCTCCATTTTCTTATACAGACTACAAATATTGACTTATATATGATTTTTTTACGTGGGGTGAGAGCGTGAGAGAGCGAGGGAGAGAGAGAGAGAGAGAGAGAGAGAGAGAGAGACAGTATACAGCTACAGGTGGTTGCTCTTTCGTTTGCATGACGATCGCAGAAACTGCCGAGGTCAAAACCAGACGACGAGAACTTTCATATTCGACACATACGTTCTGCTTTCCGTCGCCGCTTCACTTTCATACTTTAGGGTCGTTGCCACTTTTTTTTTATCAGTGCTTCGTACCTTGTGAACATTAATTCCATTCCGACCCGGCAACAAAAGAACTGCGATAAAAAAGTTTTCGTACGTGTGTCTAGAATTTTTTAAATTGAAAAAGACAATTGTAAAAATTGGTGGGGTACACCAGTACCCCACCGTCAATGGGGCCTCATTCCCAACTTATTCACCTTAAAAACAATCTTCAAACAACCAAGTGGTTTTTTTTTGCAAAAAACAAACTGGAAATTGATCGTAACAACCGCGAAAACAACCACCCTAAAAATGTTATTCAGTTGTTTTTTTCGGTTTTCCATAGTAAATCGAAAAAAACGACCGCATAACAGTTTTTAGGGCATTTGTTTTTACGGTCGTTACGACGAGCTTTCGGTTTTTTTTTGCAAAAAATCACCCGGTCATAAAAAATTACGGTAAAAAGGTGGTGGTTAAGATTGCTAGGGTGGCTACATGGTGGTTACATGGTGGCTACATTGGTGGGTGTTTTCGTTAGAGAATGCCTCGACTTTTCCTGAAAGACGCTACAATATTTCTTACAAACTGTAAAATTTGACAGAAATGCTAATATCTTATCAATTACCAGTGGGCATGTGGAACATTCCATGCCAAATCGCCCGAGACTGAATCTCACCCAATTCGTCAATGTAGAAAAGTTATCAAAAACCAATTGCAATCAACTTCTACATGCATTTTTTATGTGAAATAATAAAATAAACATAGCGAACCATTTGTGACAAGGTGACTTTGGGCCGTTAGTCGAGTTGGATTGGAACACCCCATATACAGTTGTCATTACTCCCGCCAGATAAAAATGTTTCCCTTTAGGGAATAACAAAACCGGATTAATACGCTTGCGTTATCCGTACGTAATGATATTCCTTCAGTAAAGTTGGGAAAAAAGTATATTATGCTACAAGGGACGAAAGTGCGTGATTTTCGCCCCGGATGAAGTCTGTTGGCCGAGTAAAGCGAGCGTACAAGTTCCAAGGATTCTTAACCAACAACGAGTACACATATGCATTACCGTTTTTATTAATCTCGGTAGCGAAAAAAAAACCGTTTTCCTCCCTAGGGAGTAATGAAACTGAATTGCGGATGCCTGCGAGTCAGAGGTGACAAATTAGCGATTTTACGCCCACGTTTCACACAGAAAATGAGGTCATTTTTAGCGAAGTCGGACGGAAAATATTTTTATCATCGATTAGAAATAGTGAAAAGAAGAATTGACGAAAGAGTTTATCAAGGAATACGCAACTGGCGGAACCGGATTTTTTGGAAGCACGACGACGACAGCAGATCGTCGCGGCCGGTTCACTCTAAGTTCGAATACCGAGCCCTGAAAGATAACAGCTTGGTGTTCTACCTTACAGTGACTCGACCGTGGCTACTTCAACGTGAAGACAATGAAGCATTTTTTTGAAACGGGCTTCGCACGTTCGTTCAGAAGAATAAAAGACGAACCAAAGTTCCAAGGAAGAAAAAGTTTGAAAAAAGGACATGAAATGCAGAAGGCACGAAAAATTCGTTCTCCTTTAATGACTGCTCAGAGAATTAATTAGTATTCTTAAATTATGGACCCTTTTCCATATCAAAACGGTGGATGCATCGCAGTCATGAACTATTAACTCTTTGTTTTTTTTTTACGTGCAAATGCCACTTTTCTTTTTAACAATGAAAATATTTAGTACATTCTGAATGCAGTTACACTATTTGTCAAATTCTCATTTGTCAAATGACTCGACATGACTCACGTGAAAAAATCATATATAAGTCAATATATATAGTCTGTATAAGAAAATGAACACATAGAATAATTATAGACTGTATTACATTTATATTAAATTTATATAGTCTGCAGATTTTATAAAATGATTTTCGTAGAAACGTTATCTTAAATTTACTTAAATACAAGTGATAGGATCACAGGATAAAGTCGAATCATGGCTGAAAAAAAAACTCGTATCTAGCTCATTTATTGAACCCTTGGAGAAATATTAAATTCAAACAAGCGGTTTTTTTTAGAGATGCCACGAAAGAAAAATGTGACTATATTGCAGTTTAGTGTCTTCTCTTGGATGAAGTATTAACATTATAATTATGTAAAATATGCCTTTTAAGATATTCCTCTATAATTTTAATGATAATAATTGTCAATTTGTAATATTCTAGACGAATTCTGCCAAGAATTCCCTCACAATTTGATTCCAACTCCGGGATATTGGATAGAGTGTTCACGACACCAAATCACATCGGACACAATTTGGGACGAAAGTGAGAGCGATCGTGAAGCGACGGATCCGGAGCAAGCCGAAGAGCAGCAGGAGCTTCAGTTGATGAAGCAACGACAGGACTTTTGTCTGTTCGAAGAGAACGAGATCGATACCGATGACATACCACGCAAGAAAACTGCCATCGAGGAACAATGGGAGAAAAATCAAGGCTTTGAGCTTACCTCCGTTGAGCAGGAAACGTACGAAAAATATTTCTATGGCTCGGAACACTGGAATTATTTCACAAACGACGAGGATCTCGGACCGGTGATACTCAGCATAAAACAAGAGCCTATCAATGGCAGAGACCAGTTTAGGATACTTGTGAGGGCGATCAGCTACACGGTGCATGGACTCATACCTGCTAGCTGTGTCTTTGCCGACCGGTATGCATTTAAAAAATATTTATTACACTCTTCTTTCCGACCATTTAATACTTTTCACCCAGAGAAATGGGTCTGATAAGTTCATTTGAAACAATTATGTGGTGTATTTGGAATGAATAAAATCTCATTTCAACCAAAGAGAGTCTATTTCGATCAGATGAAATCTTATTTCAATTAAATACAGTCTGTTTCGGTTGAATAAAATACTATTAGACGGGTTAGTAAATAAATTATTTATTTAATGGCCAGCCTAATAGGTTTTTATTTAATCGAAATAGACTCTATTTTATCTAAATAAAATTTCATCTGACTGAAATAAATTCTATCTGATCTGAATAAAATTGTATTCATTTCAAATACACCCTATAACCGACTCAAATACACTTCAGATCCATTTCTCTGGGTGTTTCTAATTTACCTCTGTGAGCAAGTGTATCCATCGATTTTTCCTCATAGAGAAAATGTTGTAAGGAGCAAAAATAATGAGAAAGCAAGGTTTTTAAAGTAGAATTCCAAGAGAAATTCGACAACTTCCCGATGGAATAAAAATCGGGATAGAGAAAAAAAAGGATGGAATTTTTTTATTTTTTCATTTTATTGAAAACTCGAAGCGTTCGAATTATTCATGAAAAAAAAAAATCCATTATTTATGGAGAATCAGCATCTGATAATATTTTGAGTATGAAATGAGTCACAAAAAAAATATGACGACTTTACAATCAATACGTCGGGGAGTGAAAAAAATGAAATTAAAATTTAAAAATAAAAGGAACCAAAACGCAGATTTCGACTTTTCTCTTCGAGTATTTTTTGCCACATTCAAAATAACATTTAAAAAAAGATTATGTTTGGGATTTGCGAGACACTGAAAAAAAAAGATTAATTTTCATTTTTGGAAACAAAAAAAAATTGATTTCATATTTTTATTTGAGATGAAAAAATGAGCAATGAAAAAAAAAATTTCGTGATCACCGGTGAAATAATGTTACTAGATTTTGCAGGGCGGTATTTAATTGAACATATTTGAAAATAGGAAAATTTGAGTTTTACGAAAACTTTGAAGTGTGTATCAAATGAATTCTTAAAAGATAATAATTCTGGCCAGATACAATCGGGAAGACGTAGTACGCAGCCTTGGGAAGGAGGTCAACATAAATCCCCCGCTCACACTTGGTCAATTACCAGACACACCGGAAGAATTATTGAAACTCGATCAGGTGTTCATAAAATCGGAACTGAAAGTCGGAGTCATATACGTGCAGGAGGGTCAGTACAACGAGGAAGAGATACTCGACAACAACGATGCCACGCCGTTATTTGAGGAGTTTCTTCAAATTTTGGGAGACAAAGTCAGACTGAAGGGTTTTGACAAGTACAAAGGAGGACTCGATACCGTCCACGATCTCACCGGACTTTACTCCGTTTATACCAATTGGAGAGGCATCGAAATAATGTTTCACGTCTCTACGCTATTGCCTTACGAGAAGCACGATCCTCAAAAAGTACAGTAGCCTTTTTACTTAAATTATATCTTAAGAGCCGCTTCAGAAAAAAAAAAAAAAAATCAGAAGGGAAAACATTTTGTAGATGTTATTCTTCTTTTGGGAAATCTTACATTAAAATCGTGCATTTCAGTATGAGTGTAGGAATTTTCATTTGGAGCTATTATGACGAAACTATGATTTTAAATGTGTAAGGGGCATTCCACGTAAAATCAGCACGCCATTACCCTTACCCTCATCGATTTTGTTTATTTTTTAATATGATGTTATTGCCGACCCGTAAAGGAATTTTTTTCAGATTTTTTTACCACCTTTTTAAATCCTCGAAAAAAGGAATTTCAAAAACGCCGTTTTTAAAAATCTGAAAAAATTGAAACTGATTCTATGATTTAAAATATGATTTTTAAGCGCCATGCGATAATGTGATCTCAATATTTACTTTTTTTCCACATTTTTTCATTTTTTTTTCATGTCGCAATTCGATTTTCAATTCTTTAAATCACGATAACTTTCTAAAAAATCTTTTACATCAAATTTAATATTAAAAACTTCTTTCTTCTTCTTTTTTTTTTTTTTTAGTTTTCCGCTTGTAATTTAAAATGGTTTTTTGTGTTTCCATAAATTGCAGTTGCAAAGGAAAAGACACATCGGCAACGATATTGTATGCGTTGTATTTCTCGAGGCAGACAACACGAGTTTTAGTCCATCCTGCATAAAATCGCATTTTCTTCACACATTTATACTCGTACGCGTTAGTCCGAGAATAAAGAGAAAAATGACGAGATACGAAGTTTCGGTAGTTACGAGGGACGAAGTTGGAGCCTATAAACCATATTTATGGGAGCAAAGCGTCTTTGAGAAAGGTACGAGTTGTAAAAACTAAAATAATATAAATTCTAGTGAAATTCTACTTTTTCTAGTCTTTCACTAATGTAATTTAATTTTTAAGGGCCCATGTTTCGCGAATGGATGCTGACAAAAATTGTTAATGGGGAGCGTGCCAGCTATTCAGCCCCAAAGTTTGCCCGAATGCAGGAAAGAACAAGAAGTCAAATGCTTGAAGACATCGTAGCTAATTTAGCGAATCACGCGGAAACTGGTCAAATTCCGAAGCCCTACAGGTAAAGAAAAAAGCGATTCTTCAATGAAACGTCAAAGCGACTTCATTTTTATCTTTACAGTATCCAATTTTCATATAAAGAAGATTATCCAATTTATGTATAATTCTTTATTTATTTGTGACAACAATGTCCTATTTTTTCATTCCCTTTATGTTTATTTGAATATCCTTAAAATTTTTCCATTCAATTGTATTACATTTTACGTAACATTATTACTCATTGCCAAACAATTTTACGTTTTCATCGTATTAGTTTTCTTCTCTTAGTTTCTGTATCCATTTTTGTTTATGAATTGTATTGCAAATAATCAACTATTGTCTTTAATATCCGATTTTAATTTTTAAAGACGTGGTTCGTGGCGACCTATCGGACACATGAGGCCATCTTCGCCGCTCCTCGATTCCGTGAGAGATCAGTTTGAGGATTACGACCAACTTGCGAAAGATTTCACGAGAGTGTTTCTTAATAATTCAGGCAACATCGAGTTGCACGCGAGTCTGTTTGACGTGTCTTTTTTGGTGCCCGGACAGCAAAAGCAGAAAGTTCGGTTCATCGGGGTTAGAGCTATTCTTGGGGTTAGAAGCAGGTGCGTAATTATCAATTACAAATATTATTTTGAAACGGTTACATTCAAATTTCAAATTTCAAATTTGTTGCATTGAAAAAGGCTTTCAACATTTTCTTTCAAACTTAAGTTTAAAACATTCTCAAATTAGTTGACAAGCAACAAAATTCCTTTAGGAACACATCTGACATTTCAATGAAAAGAAAACAAAACTTCGAAAAGTATTAAAAAATTCAAAAATTATGTTTGTTAAGCGATATATTTCTTATTTGAATTCAAAAATACTGCAAAACTTTTGCCTTCAGCAAAATTACATTAGGAATAAATAGTGAAATTCAATTTCATTTTTTTTAAATCTCATTCACACGTAACATAATTTTGAAGCTATAAATTCGAAAAGTGATTTTGTAATAATCGCGTAGCGAATGAAATCTTTGGTTGATTGAAAGGAATATTTCTTCCAATCAACCAAATATTTCTTACGCCACTGGTAACCGCAGATTCGGTTGCTATTCCCAATTCTATTTTTCGGTGTAACTTTAGGGAAAAGTTATATTTTTCAGCAGTAAAGATGCTTTACTTTTGGAGTAAATCAATCTGTGAATTTAGTCAAGTAATTTCACATAAATGACTGTGAAAATTTCAGAGTATTCCAAGAAATGTTGTACGGAATACAAACGGGTTTTGGAAGTCCTCAAGTGCCAGTCGCAGAGTTGTTGGCGAGACCGGCACCGACTCTTCTCAGTCCTCAGAAGCCAAAGAGTTCCAATTTTCTCCAAGTCCCCGACATCGAGAGTCCTAGGTACGTATCGCAGTTAATCTGCATTATTTTTTAGTGCGAATGACAGAGCAAACCCAGAGTTGCAAAAAAAAATTGGACGTAACGATTGAAAGAAAAGAAAAACAAACAAAAAAATCGTTGAAGAAAAGGATTCTGTGATACGCGACGTCATTGTGAAAAGTGGTGAGATCGAAAGATTAACGTTTTTTGATGTCGAATGACTATTTTCTAATAATTTATTCAATTTTATATCGTTGTAATTTTTTTCTCGGCACATCCATGTCTCCTATCCTCACGGCACCGCATGTTTTTCAACTATTTAACTATAAATAATAATAGTAATAATAATAACGATAATCATTATTATATCGAGCTGTCAAACTTTACCCGAGACTACAAAATTATTGTGAATGTTTAATTCAATACAATCATGTGATTTTCGACGCATCGACATTTTTTGTGTGACTCAATGAGAGCGCATGTTTTGTTTTGTTTTTCATTCTTCTTTGAAAAAATATTCGCAGTGCCTTTAAAAAAAAAAAAATTTTGATGTCGTGGAACGTGTAATAAGTATTGTGATTTATGATTGATTATTATCCTGCAACCTCGCTGAACGCAAAAAAAATTTATTCTGTCGAAATCGTGCTTATATATTTGTTTTCGGTAATGAATTTTCAACTTTTTATCCGACACTGTTTCCAATAAATATGCGCACCTTTGGACCATTTTAATACCTTCTATTCCTTGAATAAAATGCCCTTCCCGACCTAATAAAAAAAATAATATATCTTGGACATTCTTCCGTACCCTAAAAGTGCCGCCCTGCCATTTCTGTGAGATACTCGTTCTCATATGTTTAGGCCCAAAAGTGTGCCCTCTTCGCCGATGGTGAAACGAGCCTTCTCAAGATTGGGAACGATCACCGCAGGCTGGGGACGAAGTATCAGGAACAGAGGAAGCACTCTTCACAGCGAAGACCGAAAACGTTGGGTCAGCGCTCAGGACTGCAGCAGTAAGTTATTGCCACGCCATTCGCTTCGTTTTCCAACTATTGAACACGAAAATTCTCAAGATTTCGGTTAATTTTTCAGATAAAGACTCGAAAGACAAGGACAAGCCAAATCAAACGTTGGCAGTACCGAGGCTCAGCGTTTGTGCAGACGCACAAAAAATTGATCGTGCAAAACTCGCTCAGACCGAAGTAAGAATTATTGTTTAAAAAAAAAAAATTAAAACGAAATTAGTTGCTCCAGCATAATTTGGTGAATGAATTCACTTTTCGACAGCAAAATAATGAAAACCAAATTTCATGAAATTCTGTGGAAATTTAGTCGAGTAAAATCATTGCAAAATAAATGGAGGAACGTACTTCATCCGATTGCAATGTTTTTTATGAATTTATATTGAAGTTATTTTTATATTATTATTAGAGAAATTTACCAAATAAATTACTTGGAGAAATAATTTATTAATCTTAACTGAAACTGCATGTTAGCGTTTGTGCAAACGCACAAAAAATTGATCGTGCAAAATTCGCTCAGACCGAAGTAAGAATTACTGTTTGACAGAAAAAATTTAAACGAAATTAGTTACTCCATGTGAATAAAAAACGTTTTTATCGGAGAAGAAAAATCATTTACAAGATTTTATCCATGAGCACTACTCATTATAACTAGATAATTTCAGTTGTAATTAGTTTAGCCAATTTATTCACATTCCGAATGAACGGAAAATATTGCTCCTAATAAAATATTCATGATATTTGAATAGAAATACTTACCCATTTTAAATAGAATACTATTAGGCTTGCGGACAAATAAGAAAATTTGTTTGAATTAATTTTTATTGAAATCTAATAAAGTTTTCTTTGGGTGTGAATAATTAATTCAAATTTAATTTGAAGCGGTATCAAACTATAATTTGAATTACACAACGATTCACTAATTTATAACTTTTTTCATTTCGCTTCCAGTTTGATATAATCGAATTCGATCCCGAGACCTTCAGGATTTTGCTGGATTATTTGCATACTGGCTCATGTCCTCTTACCTGCAGCAATATTCCCGGTCTTATATGCGCTGCAGAGCATTACGACCTCCCGGAACTTCTCCAGGCGTGTTTCCACCACGCAAAACAATTTTTGAGAATCGAGATAGTGTGCGTAATGCTTTGCGCTCTGGAGAATTACTATTGGCGTTACACTTCAGCCTCAGAACTCGTTAACATGATCCTCGCGTTTGTGGAAAGTCGAGCATATCAGCTCTTCCAAAATCCGGATTTTCTCACACTCAGCGAATCAATGGTACAAACGATAATGTGTCGAAGTCTCGAGGTCGTGGAAATTAAAAAATTCGAAGCTATGCTTAGCTGGGCTAAACACAGAATAAAGACCAAGTCTTCAAAGCTCGATGCTAAACTCGAATTCAAATGTATCATGGAAAGACTCAGCAGAGACCTCAAATTGTACAGAATAACGCCACAGGAACTCATAAGGGTAAGTTTCGATGTTCATATGCTAATGCAGAATAACAATGACATTATTGAAAAGGTAATGCGTGTTCCCAAAAAAAAATCGATTTTTTTCTCTCTGCCCAAAATATCGTAATAATCGTTCCAATAACGATCCTGTCAAAAGCGGAACTCACAATTCCAATTCTAAGAGATCCATCATCGCGTTTGAAGTTTTCCCATTTAAATAACACAGAAAAGTGATTTTTTTACATTCTTTATCCCTGCAACCTAAGAAGTAATTTTTTTTTCATTAAATCAATTTTGAGAGCAAAAATAAAACATTGATTTTTTTTAAACACGCCAGTGTACTCATTACGTTATATGACAATATATTTCTTAGTATGATTAGCGTAGCGCGCTGTAAAAAATTAACTTTGCCATTCTTTGGGACATTTACCATTATTCTTCACTTGCTCTAAATGAATTAAGTACATTTTGCAAATCTTAGTCACAATATGAATGGCCTTAAAACCAATAATCAAATTCACAGATTGTCCTGCCATCAAAAGCCATTGAAAACGAAAGAATACTGGA
The DNA here is from genome assembly GCA_949699805.1 of Tromatobia lineatoria. Taxonomy (NCBI): domain Eukaryota; kingdom Metazoa; phylum Arthropoda; class Insecta; order Hymenoptera; family Ichneumonidae; genus Tromatobia; species Tromatobia lineatoria. The sequence continues at coordinate 3,384,700 of OX453046.1, forward strand.
GACCCTAATGTTCCAAGCAAACACAGGAATCTACAGAAATGTCGACAGTTACTTAGAAGATTATCAGAAGAGGATACAGAATCAAGAAAGTTTCGATTTCGGATTGTAAATGATCGAGAAGCTTAATCAACAACTGCTGCTGCTTAAATCCCCATTGGATCCTCCATAAAGCTTCACATCCGAAGAGGATTCATGGATACGTAAAATGAGGTGCAACTCGCTCTAACATGAAAGAAGAAAAAAAACGAAACTATGCGTTGCGTCGCGAGTACCTAATTAAACGTGCAAGCATAATAGCGACGCTGCACGAGCTTTTGCGACTGGATGAACAACGTTATAAAGGCCGATAATCGAGAGCGCCACAAAAAAAACATAACACACATGAAAACGGTGGTCGTTTTAAATGCTGACTTCATTGTCGGTGTTGTGGGTTCGTTGTCACCTTTATCGCTGGCGCATAAAAGGTAGACCGCACCCAACGCTAATAAAACACGTACAATTCAATACTTATACGTCGAGGCACATTCACACTTAACCAGACAAAACATTCTCCACTCTTGAATCCGACCGTCAAACATAATGCAACGCACAGTGGTTTTTTAATTTTTTTAAGCGATCCGATTACTCGAGTACGAGCTTTTGCAGCTCCAACATTTAATTTTTCATAAATTTATCGAATGATTGAGGCAATTGGTTCACAATAAGTGTCTACACTTTTTTTTGAAACGTTGGGACATTTGATTGATTATGCATGATAGATTATATGGGAAAAATAAATGGGTGCACAGAAATCACAATTTTTCCATCACAATGTCTAAAAGAAATGTTCACAGTTTTCGGTAAAAGGAATTCTGAAATTTCTTTATTTGCAGCTCGGCAAAAGAAAATTCAATTGAATTTCACGACAATTTAAAAAAATAGGGAATTAATTGAATAGTAAATAGAAGGAAAAATCCTCATTTTTCGAGATTTTATTTAAAAAGAAATTTTCTTAACTGTTATTCGACGATTTTAATGGACTAACAAATTGATTATGAGTGAAAATTACCCATGTTTTGTCACATATTTCGGAAATAAGTTTTAACTTTTACTGTACAGTTTCAAAATTTGTTTACGAGGGTTGCAGACGACTATTATGAAACTATCATTATAAAAATAATTTTATGGAAAAAATTTCCGTACTAAAAAGTAATTCTCAAACATTAGTTGTATATCACAGAAAACTGAAACTCCTATTGGTGTCACTACTATCGAAACACTACTTTATTGTCGACAGATGAGCTCGTTCGTTAAAGTAATAAATATTTTAACGCGAGCGTAAATCATGGTTTCGTTATCAAGTCGTTTTGCTCATTTTTTATTCCTGTTGGATTTATTCAGCCGGTGATAATGCTGCTACACAGTAAATACAAAATCGAAGCTTTCTATTGGCAACAAAAAGAAAAAAAAATTCTCCACGTCATATATGAACTTCTATTTACGCATACACGTTTTTTCATTTTCAAAGACAATTTTCCTTCGGTTTCCTTTCTTGCAATGAAAAAAAAGTACAATCATTTGTTAAAACAAGGAATAAACCGAACATTCCCTGCAAAATTAACAAAAAAGTGTCGTTAGAAGTCCGAGAAAATTTTTCTATGTATTTTAAATCATAAAAGTACAGTTTTGTTTTTATCGTGAACACTAGAAAATCTAAGTAATTGTGCAATTCCGACGGTCTTATCGAGCGCCTCTAAACAAGTCTATCGTGATGGTCATAGGAATAATTGTAATTCCACCTAAACACAACAGAAAAAAACCTGTTTGTACACTGAGCAAGAGATGCGCAGTACATGACGCTTTTGTCACGATAATTAAAAAGCTAAAACAGATAAATCACTAAGGTGAAAAGCACAATTTTCGTAGGTTAGTCGAATTGAAGAATATATGAATGAATATATATATAAATATAAATATGTAATTATATATTTAACAAAATTGTATCGTGTAAAATGTGAAATAAGTGAATGATAAGCGTGACGTCGATTGAAAAGCTCAAGCGCGAGTACCTCGCGCAGCTATAGCGAGGCGCTCGATCGGGAGCCATGAAATAATTGAGAAAAATGAGAGGTTGTCACTCGCAAACGCAAAATAAAAACGAGACGCAAATACGCCCCTTTTTGTTTGATACAAAAATAATCTAACTTATGATCAGTCAGTACGATTCAGGGTCTTTCGTCTCGGGAGAATAATATTGCGGTGGCAAAACTCCAAAAAAAAAAAAAGAATTCACGGAAAACGAAAGCGGAACATGACAATCTGTACTATAAAGAAAAAAAAGAAAAAAAAAAACACACAAAAAAGGATTAGCTATAATCGATCAGCGTGAATATATTTAACTTTACATGCGTACGAATAACAATAATGGTAACGATTTAAGGAAACTGATAATACCCAATAACGTTAACTGATGTAACGATAAAACATATATATTATATAAAAATAAAATATATATTATATATATATATTATATATATATATATACACATTATTATATGTGTGTATATATATATTAATATTAATGATGAAGGTAAAGGAGTAAAACGTAACGTGTTGATATTGAATGTGAGTTTAAAAAAAAATGGAAAAAAGTAATGTTCGAAATCTGTTCTGTTTTCTATCGTAGATTTTGTATCTTCCATACTCTAAGACAGAGATTCTAAAAGTAAATCTGGCGGGCAAGAGCTTGGCGAATGACGATACATTTTCGGTGCGTATTGCTAAAATATTTTCGGTTTTCCTTTTTTTTTGTGCGATCGAATAAGCCGAGTAATTAAGTCTCACGTCTTAAAGATTGGCAATCTTTCAGGACGCTCGAGTTACGTGTGAAAAACAGAGCGAAACATATCGAGAACGAATGGAAAAAAAAAAGCGAGAGAACTTAAATTTCCTGTGTGTTTACTTGAAGAAAGAAAAAAAAAAGTGACAAATCAATGGTCGAAGCACAAGCACGACTAACAAGATTTCCAAAAAGTTCGATGTCCCATTGTACATTAATCCCATACGATCTTAATTAAAAACTACTAATTTATTCGTGTAGCGTGTAATAAGGACAACTCTAAAAAAAAGGTTTTTTTTCTTCGGTTGTACTTGAGAAATAACGCATTAAAAAAATTGGCATATCCAGAGGCGCGATTTTGTCTTGAATAAAGAGACAAATTAAAGGTTGATATAAATACACTATCGGCCCTCAAAACTTTTCTCGAGACTCAATGGGAAATGAATATTTTTTACGTGACATCCGTTCGACGTCCATACATACAGATTATATAAAATAAATAATTCTCAGTCGCATCCATTGCAAACCGATCGTAATGTAATAGTACATCTTGCTGCACGTTACTCAATGTAAAGAGAGAGAGAAACGTGTGTGCAAAATAATGAAAAAAAAAAGAAAAGGATTAATCATTAATTGATACCCCTCTAAGGGCGGAATCAACAGAACTGTTAAGTGTCTTATTGTTCAGGCAAACGGCTGGACGAAAGTAGGTTTTTTGGAATACATGCGTTTCAATACTGTCCCCATTCTTCATCTTCTGGACGGCGTTGTAGCCAGCTAATTATCCTCAAACTTATCTGTTTATTAATCCTATGAATAATTTGCAAAGAATTTTTTATTATTTTCGCCTTGTTAGTAGGAATTTATAATCATTTTATTGAAGAATAAAAAGGAGTTTTGCCATTAAAAATAGTTTTAAAAACGTACGAAATCAAGACATAAAGCTACACTTTCTATTCATCATTTTTTTTAAAACGTATCCATCTGGAAAATAATAGTTTGATTGTGTTGAGTTGATTTTTGAAAAAAATTCTGTGAACCAAATTTTTCGAAAAGTGAAACAGATATCCAATTATTTATGGCATCAATAAACAAATAGAATCTATAGTAAAAGATTATTACAACTCAACTTCTAGCGACGGCTACGGTGCTGCCCTAATTTCGACTAACGCATATGATATATATTTGTATAAATATGGTGAGTGAGAGTAACACGAAAATATTTGGATAAATAAGTTAAAAAGGTAGGAATAATCAATGAGAGATCCGAAAGAAAAAGGAGTAATAATCATTAGCCGTTGACGTATATTTTCCTTGTCCGTAATTTAAAAATGTACGGAAATCTGCATGATTTGGAAAAAAAAGTTTGTTCCAGCTTCGATATCATCTCAGATCGATGGTATCAAGTGAAAAATAAAGATTCTTGCATTTTCTCCTCTTTCTTTATCTATCTCCGCTCTTGATTTTAATTTTTCAAAGAATGAGTCCAGGTATTGTTCGATCAAAAAAAAAAAACAAAGAGGAAACGTAAAAAATATTTCACAGAAAGAAAATAAATAGTTATCTTTGCAACGCGTGCCATATATTCTGTCCAGCCAGATTGCCGCCTACTGTTCAACCATGAGTGTACTATACATATACTGTATGTAAAATAATGGGGTCGCTGAAGTATGTTTCGGTCGCTAAAACCTTTGGATTTTAGTCCTACTAATTTTTATTTCCGATATTTGAGTACAAATGTGTTTAAAATCATTTATGGTTCGAATAATTATTATTCATAGTTATTGAAACGATAAACCTATTTTTAATACGATTTTATTGGAACAATGCTCAACTCTACGCTCATTCACAACAAAAGTAATAAGCGGTTCGAAAATATTGATAAAGTTTAATCGCTTCGTATTATAATTCAATAGATAACTACAAGATTCACTGATGATCGTCGCTTCCAAAGTTTATTTAAGATACTTGAATAAAACAATCGTTAAAATACTCTTCGGTTAAAATAACTATGAGTTGATTATAGTGACTGTGAGTATCAATGTCCATTTTTTTTTTTTTTTCAAGTACGAGAATCAACTCTACATACTTAATCGTTGAAAATCTGCTAAGAATTATTCATAATTATTTGAACAATTTTATTTAAATATTTACAAGCTCTGTACCCATTATTTAAAAAGTTACCAGAAGTTCCCAAATATCGTAAGACATTTGTTTTCAAATCATTAATGCTTACTTTTTTTTTAACGCTTTACCACAATAATACCCATGTATGATTTAAAAAATATATCCGAGCATCGAAACATACATTTGCGAAAGCTAGTTAAGCTATTAAGTAGAATGAAAGGAAAATAAATAAATAAAAGAGGAAAACGAGTTGTATCGTACTGCCTATCTTGCAGGTAGTTTTTGGAGAGTGTCAAAAGGGATAAACTCGCCGTTTCGCGCAGTAACGACGAGGCTAGACACGACAAGGCTCTGAAAAATTTTATTTTTCACTATTTTCCGTAATAGTAAAGAATGTTCAAAAATTAACATATGTTTATATATATTTATCGGAAGTTTTTATGCATATGCCGGTATATTATGTTTGATATACAATTATACAGTAATATTAAGTACTCTTATATTAAACATGCCTTTTTCAATGTGTTTAATATACAATTTATCAATGTGACATCATAATTGTATGTAGAATCCAATATAATGGTTTATGCATGAAAACTTCTGACAAAACTATATGAATTTCCATAATACACATTTTTACAGCGGTTTTTTTCAGTCTAAAAGCTCTTTCGTCATACATAGACGTCATCGTAAATTTTGCATCTAATTATTTAAAACCATTATCTCTTGTCTCCAAAAAGAAAGCGCGTCGAGTGTTCCGCTGAGCGTACTCTCTCTCTGCGAATCAGAAAACCACCTCATCATCACTGTTGTTGTTGTTGTTCTTGTTGTTATTGTTGTTGCTCCCCCAATAGTCGCTACGTCCTCGAAAATTTTCAATATTCAACCGCGATGATCCTTTTTACCCCCGGTTATATTATATTGGTATTGTAAAACATTCTCTATCCGCGCGATCGAACAATCTACTGTTGGATAAACGATCTCGCTCGGTGTTATATCATCATTTCTGTGTCACTCGTATTATTGTATATGAATGAAAAAAAAGGAGGAGAAGAAGAAATCATGTATTATATCGCGGTATAGATGTAGTTACTTGTGAAAAACAAACGTCATTGTAATACCATTTGTAAAGTTAAGTTTCTATATCGTGTACACTTAAGACTCATCTGCTCTGGTACTTTTACTCGAAAAAAAAAAGGTCACGTCCGTAATCGACGGCATTCTATTAAAAATCGTCTCAAAATTAGCAGCAAGAATTATCATTGCAAACGACATAAACAAAAAAAGAAACACGCTATTTCCCCGATGTTTGCCTCTGTCGAAACGTGTGTTGCAGCGAGCAAGTCAGGCACTCGCGGTGTCGCGATCACGCCGTAACGATACGAAGGTTGCATATGAAGAAAAAAGAAAAAACAAAATGGAAAAAGAAATTATTATATATGAACAAAAACAAAAAATTTATTGTATATGAAGCTACTGTGATGTTACTGTTGAATATAAAAAAATAAATATATATATATATATAAATATAAATATATATATATATATATATATATATATATATACGCATATGTATATATGAATGGGTACATACATATATATTAAAAGATGCTGTATTTGAAAACGAATTTGTCATTTATCCGTCCACATTACTGGAGATTTTCTTTCGGTACAATTGACCTTTGGTGTGTTTTGTGCGTTTCATTTGATATAAGGCGTTCCTGATTTTTTTAGTATGACAAAAAGAGGAGGCACAAGTTTATAAACTGCAATACAAATTATTTTCAGCTTGTCAGTATTTTTGAAATATTTGCCAATCGAATATTTAGATTAGTGTCACAAGAAAAAATACTACTTACATTATTTTTCCGAATATAAGTTACAGAATAAAATAGCTTCATTTACCAACAATTCTGACCAAAATTTATAAACACTCAAGTTATATCAAATGTGAAAAGTTATATCTTCGGATTATTTTTTAGATACATACAACAAACACAAAACTTTTTGCCAATGAGAGTAATTTTTTTTCGCACCATGTATTTATCTTCAAAATTCGTAAATTTTTTCTATAAATGACAATTGAATCTTGTAAAGAGCTAAAAAAAACTCGTTCGAAAATTGTATTTTATTCCAAAAGTCCTCCAAATCAACAGAGGAAAATTGTCTTACACGAATAGGATTGCGCGCTTGCGCGCATCTTTAGACGGGAAATTCAATTAAACTGATTGTCCATACGTTATAAAATCACATTTATTTACAATTCTACTAGATTAGTGGAGTCCTGTACAAATCGATGACCGCGAATCAGTACTTACACGTATGCGTGATTTAAAAAATATTGTAAACGGTAAACAGAAGAAGTAGAAGAAGAAGGACGTCTCTATAGTCACTGTCTTAAAATGTTCGTTTTTTTTTTCTTGATTCTCTCTGTAAACGTGCGAATAGTTTATTAGCACATCGCACGAAATTTTCTTGATCTATTAATTATAATGTCATTTGTTTTCTTCCTTTTAAAATTGTCTCATCGAATCTCGCCCCATTGCATTTTCTTTTTCTCCCTTCGTTTATTTTACCACCCGTCGGACTAGCCGATCTAGATTGAATCTGTGACCTGGCGGAATCCGTTTAGTCAGATCAGTGGATATTTAAACATTAATTGATGATCATTGCGTGACCAGCTTTGCGTCCACGTTCACGCGTAGATTCTCACTAACGGTCGATAAACGCGGTGTATTTTATGTACAATTTTGTACACCGGTTAAACGTATGTAGTCACTTCCGGGATTGCTGAAAAGAATTTTATAAACGGACGGTTTAGCGTCGCAATTTTATTGTCTCACGGCGTCTCACGGATTTTTTCACCATTTAGCTCTAACGCTCCAGTCTTTTGGTGTCCAATGAAGACATTTCGGGTCTATCCTTATCGAGCGTTTCTCCATCGCCGCCGCATGTTGTTCGATTATTTCCCTGTGGGCAAAACTGCGGTTAAATATGATTAAGCGGTGTTTTAAAATTCAAGCGAGACTTTGGTATTTTTTTTTGTCTCGCGTTAAAAAAAAAAGTTACTACAACATGAGAGGCATTTTTCGTCGGTGACTTTTTTTCACTTATTCGGACACTATAATTTGCTCTCGAGGAGTAATACCTAATCAGACGAACGAAAAAAAAGTTTTTTTGTCGTTCTAACGTTATTATGAAAAAATCTTCAATATATAAGTTGTACAGGATTTTTAGAAGTATTTTTTTCCGATTTAGTATCTGAAGAATACTTAGGTATTATTTTGCATATTTATGCACATAACTTATGCAACATATGTGCCTTAATTTGTCTTGTTTTGTAGGCAAAAAAAATTGAGTAGCATAGAGATTACTTTATGAAGTTATCGTCGGAATACTGACGAAAAATGCCCGATAAATAGTACGGATTAAGAAGCTCACCTATTTAACGTAACGATGTACTGTCCCTTGTAATAATTAATGAGGTTGAGATTTTGTAGAGTCGAAATAACGTCCTCTTTCTTGATTGATGTGAGCTCGCAGATTTCATTTATCGTAATCTGAGCTTTCTCGTTTTCAACGAGGGGTTTGACATTGAGCAGAATATCGAGTATAGTATGAGCCCAATAACTTCTATACGATAAAAGTCCAAGATCGGAAAGTGGTTTTTCTGGTGATCCAGTTTTGCCCTCGAATTTCGACAATTCGTATGAGAATTCAATAAGTAATTTGCCGTATCCTTTTCTCTGATATGGCGGCAAAGTCAGAATACACGCTACGTTGTAATCTTCCGTCGATTCTTTTTCCTTGGAAAAATATCCGACTATGTGAAAGCCCCGGCTATCGAAGTCCGTCATAACGTAGAATAGAAATGGATCCGTGTCGTAGTCAAGTGTTTTGTGGTCTAGAAACAATTTCGCGAGTAGGCACAGATTCTGGGCGTAATTTTTGTTTTTTCGTCCGTCGATTTCGAAAAATGATATTGGACCTTTCCTGTAAATTTCGTTGCCCGGTGGATGCCTCAAATTGCATTTTGCTAAATGTCTCTCAAGGCATTTTCGACTCTTTCGGTATTTCAGACAGAATTCGCATATATAAATGCATGGAAGGTTGACCATTTCTTGGGGATACGGACTAAAATACCAGGGCTTTATCCTATGCCTACCGAGTTCGATTAGTTCAATATTTTTCATTCTCGTTACAACATCGTCATGACCGTGATGGGCGACCATCGAACCTTGCGAAGGCCTCGGACCCGCAGCAGGAGGTGGAATAATATGTGGCGGAGCCTCCTGCGAGTCTTCGTTATCCAAAAAGGTTCCTTTCCTTTTTCTCGCCATTTTTTTTTGTAACGCAGCTTGTAAAACAGCGGAGCCATTGACTGGTTCGCTGTTGATGCTGCTCGGACTGGGCGGTCTGCTGGGAACTTGTTTCTTTGGCGTTGCAGCGCCCGTCCCTGGTGTCGTTCCATCTTTCCTTGGATATTGTACTTTACGGGTATCCAGACACGTCTCGGCGACCCATTCGTCTAACCTTTTATTAACTATAAAGCAATTCTCCACAAGTAATACTCCGCTTCATTTGTCCGATTCGCATGCTATTACGGAAAATAAAACATCTAACCGCAATTGTAATACTTACAATCTACATAATGAACGTAGTAACATTTGATTCCCCGCACATCCTTAACGCTGATGATTTCAGCAAGGGCTGTAAATATCACTTTGTTAGGAACGAAGTATTTGGAAAAAAATAAAATATTAACTTGCTGTGCGTCATATGACAGAAGCTTTTGTGCTAAGGAAGGAATTTCAATAACCAGGAATGCGTTTGTAACATTTTGTTAGCTACATAACCTTCAAAATTATAAGCGGATAGTTTTTCCTTAAAGAAAAACATGAAATTAAGGTGGAAAAAACACGTAACATGGGTATTTAAAGAACGATACGTCAGTTCGGTTAAGAAAACTCTAGAATTTGGCCAGAATATTCGACAGCGAAATGATGATCGGTCTAGTGTCAGTGTCGGAAAAATGTTTACACCCGTTCTGCGTTTTTTAAATGGGAAGCGGCAGGATTTTCGCTGAGGTTTTTGAAAAAGCGGGGAAAGCTCTTGATAAACAAATTTAAGTACTTACGCCAGTCTTCTGTGCCGTGCATTCTAACCGGCAGGCGACAACCTTCCACCAGCGAGTTCTGGAAGTGAGGTTAGATTAATTGTAAACTCCGATATCTCAATATTCGTAACATATCCGATGATGAAATACTGTTGCGCCGTTAGAATAACAACGATAATTACCACTGAATCGCATATCGCCTCCCGTTCGTCGTGCTCCTCAATCATTTCAGTCAATATTCTCACAAAAATTGTCACCGAACACAACGATTGTTTTGAAGCGCTCGAAGCACTGACGCGCGCGCCACAACACAGCGTCGTTACCGCCTGCAACTAAATTTAAAGGGTTGTCTCGATGAAACTGAAGGAGTCCTACTATACCGACCGTCGATGTGAATGAAGAGCGACGAGTTTCACGGGGTCGACGCCGTTAAGGTCGTCCTTGCGATCCATGCTAGTCAAATGACAAACTGGTCGAGGATATTTGTAAATCGTGAGCTTAAGACATAAAGCTGCATTCAATTAATCGCTGTGACAATAAATACGTATTTCTGAATATGTTGCATTACTGCAGGAAAGCATTTTGATTTTGATTTTTTTTTTTTTTAAATGCGCAGCATATAACAAATTTTGAATATACGTTTTGCAAACAAATCTTGCGTGCAGTAGATGGTTTTATGCCGAACACATATCCAAAATTTGTTGTATTCTGCGCATTTTTCAAAATTAAAAAAAATCAAAATCAAAATAAAGAAAAAAATCGGAAAAAATTCGTATGCATTCAAATAAATTAGCATATCCTTTTCATTAGAATAAAGTTAGGTTAACTGATTGTTTGTTGAACAATTGTTTTTTTTACCAATTTTTTAATAACATTTTGGGATTATTATTATGCGAAATCAATCTTTTCAGCACGGTTCATATGCTTTATTTTTCTCCGATTTTTATCCCATCGGAAAGTGATCGAAATTGTTTCTGGAACTAACTTTTGGCGGGACTGTACGTATCATACATCCTTAAGATTGAAAAAAAAAAAAATGGTACCTAGCTTTTGCAATTTTCCGGCTGATAAGCTTAATAATTCTTCAAAAATAAAGGGATATAAAAAGGACGATCAGTCATAAATTCGAGCTGAATCTATAAAGCGCTTCATCTGACTGTATCGAATTTGAATTTTTCGAAAAATTGATGTTTCCGTTCCAATTCAAGTCACTTCGACGAACTCTGCGTCGATCTTCTACAAGGGCTTATTAATATCGAGCTGTAGTATACATTAAATTTAGTATAGATCAGTGAAGAGGTTCGGATTTTATAAGATTGTAAATAGTCTAAAAACCAACGTTGTCATTCGCGCGCTTTATCAATACTTTTTACGATTTTCAAAACTTCCTCTACGAAGAAACAAAAAACGATAAATATACATTCACATAAAAGTAGCTTTGTGAAAAGCAAAAAAAAAGAGAATCAATTTCCAAGGTTTTACTATGCATGCTTTTTTGCACCATTGTTTAATAAAAATGTAAATTTAACGAAAATTAATCTAGATCACAGAACGTTCATCTCCACTTTTTTTATATATCTAATGAAAACAACTCATGATTAGTTCTTATGAATGCGTAGCGATTTACTTCACTCTAAAACCACAAATTTACCGAAGCTCTATTTTACAAATATATGAAACCGCAATAAATAAATCCTAATATGTTCAAGATCGAGAGAACTTTTTTCGTCAACCTTAATTTCCACAGGTGATAGTGACGATTTCTAAGGTGTCATTTTTTATAGCAAATATAAAGAACCGACTTTGAACCTGTTTATCCGTTGATCGTTAGTTTCATGTCGAATGTGTAGAGATACAATTTCGAAATGTTCCTTTTTTAAATTTAAAATAAACATCTCGATAAAAAGAGAAGCGACATGATAACTTATCGACATCTTGACTACAAATTTCTTTAATTGATACTGGTTTCGATTACTGCACGATAACGTGCCATTTTATCACGATAATTATGTTTTGTTTGACGACCTGAAGACGTACAAAAAAAATTGCCGTTTTTTCTGCAAAATTCGAAATCCAATCCAGCAAAAGACGTTGGCCATGTATCATGTTAAACATATAAGATCTGCCACTCTTCCATATATATCTACCCACATATATGTACCACTCGGGCACATAAGTCTACTTACCTCGAACCAAGGCACATAAGGGTTCATAGCGCCCGAGCGTGCGAGCCACCCTTATATGTAGGGCGTGGCCAAAATCCACCAATCAGCGTGCGAAGGAACCCCGAAACATCTCTTACATCGAAGGGAGTGAAAAAATTAATGTAATGTGTTGAACTTTGATCCAAGTCTAAAGGTATGTGTCTTTTATTTTATCGAAACATCCTCTAGAGAAAAAAGCCATTTAAAATTCCCTAGTTTCAACTTAAGTGACCAGCTTCTCTTTTATACCATCCTTTCAATCGACGACCTTGAATTTTTCTGGGTTTTTTGCAATGTTTCATATATTCTAAACTCTCTTTACCTCAAACTTCAAATCATTTTTGCAGATCGTTCAGTAAGGGGTTAATTCATTGCATTCGGATGTCGGAAACGGTGTTGTTATCCTTTTAGTTTACGCCCTTGAATACTCCTGCATTTTTACAATTTTACATATTTTCCAAACTGTCTTTACTTCGACCTCCAAATTTTTTTTGCAGGTCCTTGAATACTTGAATACTTGAATAAGTATACACTAGACTATATAAGTGCTCGGGACATACAATACTAAACATTACTCCTGCATTTTTTCAATTTTACATATTATTCGAACATGTCTTCACCTCAAATTCTAAATTTTTTTTGCAGGTCTTTCAGTGGAGAGGTTAATATATTACATTCGGATGTCGGAAACGCTGGTGTTATCCTTTCAATCTACGCCCTTGAATACTCCTGCATTTTTGCAATTTTTCATATTTCTCAAACATGTCTTTACCTTAAACTCCAAATTTTTTTTGCTGGTCCTTCAGTGAAGAGGTTAATATGTTACATTCGGATGTCGGAAACGGTGTTGTTATCCTTTCAATCTACGTCCTTGAAGTCTCCTGCATTTTTGCAATTTTACATATTTTTCAAACATACCTTTACCTCAAACTCCAAATTTTTTTTTGCAGTTCTTTCAGTGGAGCGGTAAGATAGGGAGAGGTGGAGATGTAACATATTTAATTCGTATGTCGAAAACGCTGGTGATATCCTTTCAATCCACGTCCTTGAATCCTCCTGCATGTTTGCAAAGTTACATATTTCCCAAACACGTCTTTCCCTCAAACCTCAAAATTTCTCCAGTGGAGTGCTTAATAAATACCAGTCGGATGTCGAAAACGGTGGTGTTAACGACCAAGTGTTATAATAACCGGGCGGTGATTTTTCGCATGAATTATTCTGGAATCTTTATGACGATCAGGGGAGAATCTTGGTTCATTCGCTGGGAGTATACGAAAGGACGAGTATATAAAGGGGGGATAGTGCGTGCATTTAATAGCCTCGGTGTTACCTCGGAGGCCTCTCTCGCCATTAAGAATCCCACAAGACCTGCACTAACCCCTTTTCCTCGGTCGTACCTCCGCTACCTCCGACATATTACACCGGGAAGCCGCCGCACCTTCTTTCCCTCGAGTCTCTCCCGCTCTCGGTGACATGACCGTACACGGAGGGAAAGATCTCAGTGCGCTTCCTCTCCTTCTCTCCCTTCCCCTCTCTCTCTCTCTCTCTCTCTTTCTCCTGTGGCACGTCTACAGCCCAGCCGCTACAACCCCTTATGTACTACGTACCTATACCTGCGCCGTATACATTATGTAGGCATCCTGCTGGTATACTAAAATCATTAGAGACACGTGTGCCTGGTAACGCGCAGAATCCCTAGTCCTGGACCCATTAGAAAGCTTAGATAGCCGCCAAGCTATGCCGCTGTGCCCGGAAATCAATAACAAAACAATTCCGAGCATATGCTTGTGACGTGCTATATGCGATATTGTGTGTATGTATATATTATACATATACATATATTGTGTGTATATATAATAGCATTTAGAAAATTAGCATTTTTTCCATAACCTATGATACGTGCAGCACGTGCGAGGGAAAAAAAAAAAAAAATTCCAAAACCGCGCCATAGGCTGTTTACACAATCTTCACCGGCATTTACTTTACGCCACCACTTCTCCGATGTGTATACCCTCACCCTTCTCAAATTGCGTTGGTCTTCTTACCGCGTGGCTCGTATATAAAAGGTTGTTCAAAGGAAAAACGCTTTTCTCGGTGCGCCCGCTGCTGCTTAAAATTCATAAGGCGCTCTGTTTACTTACTAAAGATACGCGACCGCTCGCGCGCTTTCGGAGACTTCCTTCTTTTTCTATACACTTTTTTCGTTTTCTTTTTTCTACCGTCTTTCGCTTTTTCTCTCTGCACCGTCGCTGCTGCATCTTCGTTCGCGTGTCTTCTTTACTTCTTTTTTTTTCTCCGCGTTTTCTCTTTGGGACGCTGTTTCGTCTCGAGGCCGTCGCTGGGACGAGGAACCGACTCGCTTCTCTTCTCCACGTCACTACCGCAACTTCTCGTATATGCCAGACCGTGCTTTATCGCTGAAAATAAAATTATTGGTTGCTCTTTTTCTTCAGCCATTGTCGCCCGGCTTGTGCGTCTGTCTTGCTTCGTGCTCGCGGGATGTTTGGATGGAAAATTGATGCGAGTGTCTGGTAGAAAGTGACTGTCTTTTGGTTTTTGTCAATTATTTATTAAACGGAGTATTTGAAATATATAAACCGAACGCACTAGGCTTAATGTCTGAATGACTATGAAATCTGGTTTAATGTCCACTCATCATCTTTTCGAAGAGTGGACATTGATCATCATTAATGATGAGTGGACGTTGATCATCATTGATGATGAGTGGACATTGATCATCATTGATGATGAGTGGACATTGATCATTATTGATGATGAGTGGACATTGATCATCATTGATAATGAGTGGGCGTTGATCATCATTGATGATGAGTGGACATTGATCATCATTGATGATGAGTGGACATTGATCATCATTGATGATGAGTGGACATTGATCATCATTGATGATGAGTGGACATTGATCATCATTGATGATGAGTGGACATTGTGCGGACATTGATGACGGGATATTGATCATTATTGATGATTCATCATGAAGCAAAAGTAACTGCCTTTTACTTTTTGTCAATTATTTATTAAACTTCGTATTAAAAATATATAGCCCAAACGCACTAGGCTTAATGTCTGAATGGACATTTATTTATTTAAATATCAATGGTTCTCAATTTCTCTGGAGATGGTAAAATTACTAGAATGCCCGAAAACAATTAATATCGTTAAAAAAAAATTTGAAAATGCATCGCTTGGATATTTTAGAAAGTTATCTTGATTTAAAAAATTAACAATCAAATTGCGACATGAAAAAAAAAGAAAAAATGTGGAAAAATAGTAAATATTGAAATCACATTATTATCGCATAGCGCTCAAAAATCATATTTCAAATCATAGAATCAGTGTGAATTTTTTCAGATTCTGAAAAAACGGCGTTGGTTTTTTTTCGAGGATTTAAAAATATAAATGGTGGTAAAAAAATCTGAAAAAAATTCCGAGGCCTTCATAGGTCGGTAATAACATCATATAAAAAAATGAACAAAATCGATAAGGGTGAGGGTCATGTCCTGCTTATTTAGCGTGGAATGCCCCAAATACATCTTTTTTCGACAGCAAATTATATATAATTTCTTATAGTAAGCACTCGGAGTCCTTTCGATGTAGGCAAAATTATAAACGCAATCACAGCTTTGAAAATAATGTCCCTACACTTGCTGTTAATTTTGTCGGCACTTCCATAACAAAACTAAAATAAAAAGCCTGCACTTACATTAGAAAGCATTTTGAGTCAAAGAAAGCCTCTGGGTGCATCATAAAACAGAGGCATATTTATGAAAAGACAATATTTTTCCTTGCTATATTCTACACACAATACATTTACATAAAATAGTATATGTTCCACGAAAAGTTTTATTCAAGCAATACTATTATCGATAAAAAAATGAATTCCAATGTCATATTTTACGTGACTTGTTGCCATCCAATATGTACTGAACTTATCGATGAATGTCATACGCAAATTAATTATTAAATCAATTGATTTGCTTATTACATTAATAAATTAGCTTATTACATAAATTAATTTGCTTATTACATTAATTAATTCGCTTATTACATTAATAAATTTGGTTAATAAATGAATTAAGTTATTAATTAAATTACTTTATTTTCTTAATAAATTAATCAATTAATTAATCATTCTCAATCATCAATCACTTACATACACATATGTGTAACCGACCTTTTGTAAATGCACTCCCCCCAAGTTCGATAATTCGTTCATCTTCAATCCTTTCCTTCAACATTGCTACTTCTCCATCGGAAATCATGTACTCACATCTAGTAAACCATCACGATATACATAATATACTAAATATGCTCTATAATTATTCCGCGCAGTCACAAGTATTTATCCCAAAAGTCCCGGGGAAACGAGGTGGCAGAGAGCAAAGTATAGAGTGAGGTACCTACTATTAACTCATTAGGCGAAGTTCTTCGTATTATCACATTCTCTTTGAGAGTAGGGGGTCGGAGTATGAGGGAGGCAAAGATAGCGAAGGAGAGAAAAGGTGCTATACGTACATGGTGGTACCTGCCGGTGCTGTTCCTCTCACCGCTGCCATGCAATAGTGAGCTGACGACATACATACACCCACACAAACATATACATCTCTTTATTGCATGTTACAGACAAGGCGCCAGAAGGAAAGCTTTATTAGGGAGTACGAGAAGGAGAATTCCAGGATCCCAGAATGCACGAAGCCCGGAGAACCGACCAAAGAGACGTTTGGGTGGAACTAGAATGAGATGAACCGAGGAAGAGGAGTAAACTAGAAATAAAAAAAGACAGAGACTCGGTGTGGGTGGACGGTATAAGCATCAAGATGGTCCCGGAGCGCGGG
Source organism: Tromatobia lineatoria (assembly GCA_949699805.1). Classification (NCBI taxonomy): domain Eukaryota; kingdom Metazoa; phylum Arthropoda; class Insecta; order Hymenoptera; family Ichneumonidae; genus Tromatobia; species Tromatobia lineatoria. Next base: position 3,401,821 of record OX453046.1, read on the forward strand.
AAGCAGGTGGAAAAGGGGGTGGTAGCATTGGTAAGGTTGCTCTGGTGGTACAACGCCCGGCATTGTTTCGAACGGGTTGGTATACACGTACATACATCTATTTGGCACATAGTGCCGAGGTAGGTTACTGCTGGAAGCATCTTAGAGAGAGCGCGTAGCAAGGGTGAGGAGGGATGAAGAAGGGGGAAGCCCGGCAGTGCCTCCTGCTGCTTTCTACTCTTGGTTCCGAGAATAGAAGAGGGTTTGCGAGAGAGGATAGAGAGAGTGAGAGAGAGTTGGTACATGTAGTAGGTACTATACCTGGCGCCCTCGACGCAGAGCAGCATCGCATCCCCTTTCGCAAAGCGGCGAGCAGCCATCTTGCCACAAACTTGACTCCACCAATCAGCGTCGAGGCTGTGGTCACCGTGGAGCTCGCATGTTGTACCTAGTACTACTCTGACGAAGCGGTAGCAGCACAACCCTCTCACACTGGCAGCACCAACGGTGGTATCCTCTCCTCACGACGCCCTTAGAGCGCACCCAACCCTTTAATTCTAATCAATTTACTCGTCGCGTCCCGCGAACCCGGGACACACGGAAGAAAGGGGCAACGACGTTGCTCTGTGGTACCGTACCTATAGAATAGACGCACGTTGTGCTTCTCCTGATGTGCAACCCTTTACCTCGCTTCAGCGCATTCGCCTCTCCACCCCCCCGCCCCCTTTTCCACTTGGGCTTCTCTATATGCCTTAATAATTAGCGGGGAGATTAATTGGCGAAAGTTTACGCGCACTTAATAATGCGCACGATGAGAGAGTCGGTTTACATGGGCCCATGATCCCGGGGTTTCGATGAGGCAATGGAGAAAAATTCTTTGCCTTTTCAATGTGGGAGTAATCGAGCGACCTCGACGATACCTCTTAATTGCTCGAATTCACTTCGGCGGGTGTCGTATGACGATTGATTTGTATTTTATTATGTGCGGGGGTTTTTTTTTTTTCGTTCTTGTTTGTTGGGATCTTTGAGCACGGAGAAAACGGTTACACAAACGATTTGTTAAAATAGTGACAACATTGCGTTATCTGCTAACCTAGCAAATAATTTTGTGGTACGAGCAAAAAAAAAAATTCTAGCAAACAAATATGTTAATCGAGCAAAAAAAATGGTTAACCTAGCAGATAACGCAATTTTATCACTATTTTAACAAAAGATTTGCTGGTATAGCCAAACCGTTTTCTCTATGAGGAGTGATTCGCGAGGATTACTCGTGTGCTTTGTATAATTTTGCGAGCTAAGTTTTTTTTTTCTGATCGCTGTATATGTTTGGGATCTTCCATCTTAGTCCTTTTGATCTGATGTACCTTGGCGAGCTTTTGCGGAATCGGAGACTGCATATGCCTTAATAATTAGCGGGGAGATTAATTGGTGAATGTTTATGCGCACGCACTGAGAGAAAAGATTTTATTGACGGTAAAGAAATGAGTGGTTTGATTATTTTTTCATTGGTTTAAACGAAATATCTATTTGATTTCAAAGAGGTAGTGCACTTAAATTTTAAAGAGAACATTTCATTGCCTGTAAAGAAACATTTACTTATTGGGCACAAAATATAGAAACAATTTCATTGTTTTAAAGAAAAGTTTTCATTGATTTAATGAATAAATATACTTGATGGCAGCAAGTGCTGGAAATTTCGTCGTCCAATGTTAACCGCCTATAGGGCTGTTTCTCTTGCACCTAACCTCACTTTTTTGTATTTGGGTTCTCCCGAACGAAAGACTTCGAGTTTCAAGCAGCCAGTAATTTAGCCAATTCCTGCCGTACTTCTACACGTTCTCTCAAAATGTAATCTTTATTTGTCGAGTAGTTTAGGAAATATTAGGTTTTAAAATTTTGAGCTGTGGTGAGGAAAGTGGAGGAAAATAACAGAGACGATTTCTTGGTTTAATCAAATATTTCTTTGAATTAATATCACTTATTTTCATTGAGTTTGAGTCATTCAATAAAAAGATAGTATTGAAACTCGAGTATTTCTTTTCATTGGCGCAGATTGCCGTGAATCAATGAAATATTTTCTCTCGGTGCGATGAGACAGTCGGTTTACACGGGCCCATAATCCGAGGGATTCGAGGCAATGGAGAAAAATTCTTAGCCTTTTCAATGTAGGAGTAAAATCGAGCGGCCTCGACGATACCTCTTAATTGCTCGAATTTACTTCGGCGGATGTCGTATGACGATTGATTTGCATTTTATTATGTGCGAGGGTTTTTTTTTTTTTTTTCGATCTTGTTTATTGGGGATCTTTGAGGAGTGATTTGCGAGGATCACTCGTGTGCTTCGTATAATCTAGCGAGCTGAGTTTTTTTTCTGATCGCTGTATATGTTTGAGATCTTCCATCTTAGTCCTTTTGATCTGTATCGAGCTTTGGCGAGCTCGGAATCGGAGACTAGAGTGACGGGGAGAAATAGGGCGAGAGGAAGGACGATTTATTTGTGTCGGTGATTGGACACCCTTACTCTTCACTACCTGGGCTTAAGGGTAGACTCTCGGTTTTTACATTACATCGCGAGGGTAGATTGGTAAGCGGGGGTGGGAATGTTCGGAAATCCTATGACTTTGTCACACCGATCTCTTGTCAATGAAACGAGGCTATCAATCTTTTTTACGTTGCCACTTTGAGTCTATAGAATTTCGGGCACTTATCGTACGAAGCATTAAATGAATATATAAATCATGGACGATTCGCTAAAATTGTTTTTTAAAATGTATATATCGATTATTCATGTTTTATTTCATATCTTTCGCAGCGAAATATTGATTCGATTATTTCTCTTCACTTTTTTGGTACGTCGCATTTTACCGAATTTTTCCATACTTTTTTTTCTATGGTTCAATTACTATATTTCTTGACGAATGTATAGAAAATGGATTCAATGGCTATTTCCAATCGTAGAATAAAAAGTAAAAGTAAATAATAAATATTGTTACCTTGGACGATATTAAAATTATTTAATTTTTTTATTTCACTTGACACTTCCATAATAAAATACATATTTGCAATTTATTACTGAAGATATTTATTATAAGTTCTTAAAATCGTTCTTCGGCCACGCTTATCGCTACTGGTGAACATTTTTTTGAATTCCAATTTCGGTTAATTGAGTAATCGAAATAAATATATTGAAACTCTCAGCTATAATTTTGCTTAATATATTACAGTTTTTTTGTGACTCAAAAATAATAATGTCATTGTTTGAAATTTATTGAAATGAACATTCATTCCACACCGAATATTGTTCAAGGCCTCAACGCACATTCTATTATATTATTTCCTCTAAAATGTAGCAACAAATTAATTTCACACGCATAACACATAATTTGTGGACCTTCGCATCAATGGATTAATACAAAAGACCCAACACAAGAGTCTGCACAAGTAAAAAAATTATATGAAAATTGTATAAAAATTATATACAAAGATCTACATAAAAGCTGTATATGAAAGTGGACATATACCTATTCTATATATTGTATACAATATTTCATACAAAAACATATGAAGATTCTTTAAACAATTATATAAAGTGCAATATAATTGATGTAAATTTAATATAAAGTTTCTATAAAAATCGTTGTTCTACAAAAAAGTATTTGAAAAAGTATTAAATCAGTATTAAAATCGTCGGAAATAATACGTGTTAATACTGTTTTTAATACCTGTTGATGCTCTTTTTAATACTCAAATCACAGAAAAACATATTGAATTCAATATTAAAATCGTCATTAAAAAATACGATTTAATACTAGTTTTAATACTCATTTGATACTTTTGTTAATACTTGAATCTCAGACCGAAAGTATCAACTGAGCATTAAATTCTTTTCCAAAAATACGATTTGATACTTTTTTTGATACTTAATACCATTTAATACTTTTTTTAATGCACAAGTCTTGAAAAAAAAGTATTAAACTGAGTATTAAAAGGTCCAATACGTGAGACTGTTAATATTTGTTTAATACTCTTTTAATACTTTTTTTTTGCGCAGGATGATTTTTCCACGTAAGTTGTACCGTAATCCAAGAGTAGTTCGAGTGAACCTTGCGACGATCTTGACAATCTGGTCAATCCTGTTTCCGAAAGACTGACCGGTACGTTCACTGTCCAAACTCAACGACGCGAATGAAAGAATTAGCCTCCGCGACCGCCCGGAGACCTCAACGCACGTTCTCGCGTATACATTTAATTTCCCAATGTGTACATCTATATATATATAAGTACTTGGCTCTCGTCATAATGAATGGCGCGTGCTTGCGCGAGAAACGAGTTTAGCACCCTTTAAGAGTTTCTAAGCACTCCGCAGACCGGTGGTCGTGGGCTTCTTAAGGTCTTAAGTTCTTGACTCCTTCACCTGCTGCCTCTGCTGGTCGTTCGGGGCACGAGACTGAGAGAGAGAGAGAGAGAAAGAGAAATGCAGAGACGTGACGAGAACAATGTTTGTGCCTTGTTAAATACGAGAGGGAAAGTGAGATAAAAAAGTAAACGTTTTGCTTTCACCGGAGTTTCCAAACTCTCCACTATAACGAAACTCCTTTATTGTCATTTTTTTTCCACCCTTACACTCTCCACTATGATTATGCAAAAGATGCTGTGAAACTCTTAAAGAGATTTCGCGACGTGGCTTCTTAATTACCTTGATAAATTATTTAAGGGCGAGCGTCTTTTTAAAAAAGCCCTCATTAGTCTAAGTCGTTTCAAAGCCAAGAGTCGAGACGGTTTTTCATATTATTTCCATGGGTAATTAGCTCTCCGCTGATCCATTCGTCCCAATCTGTAACACACGAAAACCAAAGATTTTTTTATTTAACAAAAAATAAATCACAAATTAGCCAATGTTTACAAAGTCTTTCGAATGAGAAATTCTTTATGACCTCCTTAAATTTTTCTGACATTAAATTCAATGCATGAATAAACACGAGATCTTTTTAACTTTATTTTTACGAGTTTGGCGTGTGGCCGGCAGAAAAAACTGGAAAAAAATAAACGAGGAATGAGTCGAGCGGTTTAGTCGTGAAAGGCGAAAAATAAGTGTGAAAAAAAGTAGACGACGGATGGCAAATGGAATGAGGAAAAAAAGAAATTTACGTAGGATATGACGTAGGTATACGGACAGTCGTAGGTGAGTTCGAATAAGTGTGCGATGCTTGACGATAGAGAAAAGCTAAGAAATGGAAGGACGGTTGAAAACCTCGGTGGAGCGGGAGAAAGTATGAGACGAGGGTGGTTGATCCTTTTACGAGGGAGAGGTCTCACCGACTACTGTGACGACGACGTCGACGTCGTCGACGAGTGTCGAGTGGTTTTGGAGCTAATAAAAAAATTAACCCACACCGAGCGCAAGGTATTAAACTCGGCGATGTATAAAACGCGCCGAGCGGATATTCAGCCGCTTCGGCCGACGAAAACTCTGGTAAAAGATTGGCGAGTAGGGGAGGGAGAGAAGGGGGAGGGGAGTTCAGTTTTGAAATGAGAGAAGAGTGAAATAAAGACGAAGAAAAAAAAGCGAGTCGACATCCTTTTGTTTTTTTTTTATTTTTCGAGTTGGCGAATGGCCCTCGACGCTTACCACCGTCAAATTGGCGACGCGTTGGTGACCTCGAACAATGTTTCGCCTTGCTCGTTCCGATCCGTGTTCACTTTTTCATACCCTCCGCAACCCTTTTTTTTTTCTACCATCGCCCCTTGCGTCACTTTTCTCCAACTCGTACTCACTAGCTTTCTGCCGTCTATCGTGTACTTACTGATCTCTTTTTTTTTCAATGCGAATTAAACGTGATTGAATGACATCAGTCTAGTGCCATTCGCCTGATATATCATCCCGCCCTCTTATATCTCGTGCTGGAATATAATTATCACAAATTTGGTGCTAATGACTCGAGGCCGTCAGCCTGTTACGCTGTATTCGAAATGGGGTTTGGTACAAATTAGGGTTGTGCACATTCATAATTTTATTCGATTAACCTTCGTCTCGTTATTGACCTGCCACGTAAAAAAAATCTTATATAAGTCAATATATAAATACTTGTATATGATTTTTTCACGTGGGATGGCTTAAAGAATATAACGATCTTTTTCTTAAGCGTCTTCGAAAATATGGATATCTATCATTAATGTATTAATGGAGCACGGTCGATTTTCTTACACAATTTTTCATTCAATCTTATCGAAGATGCGGTTAATTTCGGCGGTGCAGATTATTATTATGAAAGAATACATTGTTCAAATCGTTACCAATTTTACCATATTTTTACTACACAAAAGTGCATGCAATGCACAAAATAAGTATAGTGATGAAGTATTCATATATACATGGTACGATAAAATCAATCGTACTTTATTATTTATGAGTTACTGTGTAAATTTTTTCATATACGACTTGTAGAAAATCGAAATAAGTCTTGTAAATTTCATAACGCGGTATGTACAAAAAAATGTCTACACATGTATATTAATTCAAGAAAGTTTTGCTACGCGGTGTAGCTACGATTATTATTTCGCTATTGGAAAGATTATCCTACTGTAACAGTTTGACAACCTTAATTAACAAAGAGCCTCAAATGTACAGCCAGAAAAAAAACAAACTAAATAATCACATCGCTATTATTATATCGATTTTGCAACAATCTTCCGTATTTTCAATTATAATCCAGGACAAATTTCGAACGGATTTTCAATCTCCCATAAATTAGGCGATCCATTAATATTTAAATTCATTACCAATAAACTCCATAGAAAAAAAAAATTATATCCACTCGCAACTATTTCCCTCATTGAAATCCGAATTACGGTCGATATCGACACAAAAAAATTCTGCAGATCGGAAAAAAACCAATTTCGATGACAACAGAAGCGAGAAGAGCGAGTGGGCAAAAAAGGGCATAGCAGCGTCTACTAAAAAGAGTGCACGAGCAAGTTAGTATACCAAAGAGGGTGGGATGAGGGGGGTAAAATACGGGGGTAGGTAAATTGTAAGCCTCCGTGAGATTCTTCAGAGCGGAGCCAACTCTGCGTACGAGAAAATGGGGGTTGGTCGGTCGGTCGAGAGAGAGAGAGCGTCGGGGAGGGATGAGGGGGAGTGGTAGTGGGAGGAATGGAGGAAATGCAGCCCCGGTGCTAATTAAAACCACACACCACGTGTCTTTCCACGCCACGGTAACGAAAAATAAACGGAAAAGGATCTTTTCATAGAGTGCGCACAGCCCGCGTCCTAACCCTCTCACCCTTAACATTCCTTCTCGCTTCCTCCCCATCGCACGTTCACTCTCCTCCTCCACGCTGCTGCTGTTTTTTTTTTCCTCTCTTTGCTGAGCCTCGCACGTACACGAAGATATCGTCGGGCAACTCTCATCCCTGAAAAAAACCACCCCCGTTCGAATGCACCCCGTCCTCATATATATATCTTCATGCCGCCCCCACTCGCCTTCCCCCCTAACTCCCCGCGCGCCCCTTCATCCCATGTCGGCTTAATTATCGTCCAAGTGTTCTTTAAAGAGCGAATTACACGCTCGATGTTTGCTCTCCGCAAGAGTTCGCCAAGCTTTTCATTCGATCCCGTCCGACTAAGTCTCTCCATCCCTCTCACTTTTCCACCAGCGCTTTTTTTTCGTTTCACCGCATGCTTTTCTTTTTTTCTCTCTCTTTTTCTTTTTGCTCTTCCCTGTCCCGCTTCGTTTGCCTCTTCTCTGACGATTCCTCGCGCTGTATCCCAGCTGATACTCGTGCTTGTCGTCTACGATGAAGGAGACGCCAACGAGGAAAGCGGGAGAACGTCGCAATCCTATAGCCGTTGCCTCGGGAGAGCCGCGCTTTTTCTTTTACGCCTCCAAGACCTTCTTTTTTTTCCTTCAGCAATTTTTTCCCTTCTGTACTTGTCCCATACGCTCGTTGAAGATCGCGTTCTGCATTCGTCTCCGCATATTTTCCATCCTTCTCGCCCAACCTCAATCTCGGCTTCTTCCTCTTTCTCTTTTTCCCTCCTTCTTCATATCCCGACTCAGAGGCTTTTATACAGCGGGTACCTGTAAATGCCGCTTACGCTTAACTATGCAGTTTGTATGGGTTAGCGGTGAGCCGCTCTCGACTCTTACCCGTTGGTCGCGAGGCAACACGCGTCGCTCTCTAACAATATCTCAAGCACCCGTAGCAACGCCAACGAAAAATCTCGTACGCAATAAAATTCGAATATTTTTCAGCTTTGCTAAAGCCTCTTTCTTATATTTTTTCACCTTCCAACCAAGTTTCATTGGGGCTCAACGGATTTGCCAGCTTCTCTATCAGGCTCAACCGGAGGCAACCCAAGAAATCCATATTTTATCGATGACTCACAATATACGAAACGATCGCCAAGAGAAGAGGAGCCAAAATAATGTACATTCACAAAAATCGGCTACGCCGCACGATTCCCCGGTCGAAAATAAATATTCAAATCTAATCTATCCCTATATACTTTTCCATTTCGGCATACACCATTTCCCTTGCGCCTTGAACGAGCTGGTACATTTCGTCCCCAATCGAAGGGCGCGCACAATTCCGGTGCTTCGATTCCGTTTCATCGATCGCCACCCCTGTAAATGCCGATTGAGAGGTCGCTCTGTTTAGTGCCTTAGAGTACATTGGAAGAGAAGAAGAAGAAGAATGTGAACGAGAAGAACAAAAAAAAACGAGCCTGAAGGGACGAAAGCCTTATTTCGCCTTGTCGCTTTCGTGGGGAGATCTGTCAAAGACGAAAAATAAGGTAGAAAAGAATGAAGGAAAAGTGGAAGAAGCAGAAGCATCAGCGGTAGCGACATGAGAAGCAAGGGGAGCGAGTGGAGATAGTAGCGTTACGTAGAATGGTAACGGGCAACAGAGGCGGCCATGAAGATCCGAGAGAGGGCGAAAGCTCTCGCAAGCACATCTCGCTCTCGTTCTCTAACGTCGTACGAGGGGTTTTTGCGTCGGGCGCGAGGGTCTCCCTCTGATATATTGCCTCTCTGGAAACCCTAGCGCGCCCTCAACCATCTCTTATGGCCGCCATCTTGAGGGACTCGCCCATCCAACGATTGCGCGTACGTGTAGGGTACACATGTACATATATATATATATATATATCTACGACACCCACACACGACGGAGGGTTAGAGGCGAAGAGCCATACACCCATCCCCATACCTTCCCTCTCACGTCCGCCCACGATCGAAAATCCCGTTAGAGTTATACGGACTTAGCGTCCATTTTGACGAGGGTTCCGCGCTCCCCCGCAAGCACCGTTCGGCAAGCCCCCTCCCAGGGGGTATTCCCCTTGGCAGGGGTGGCATGCCACTGCTTCTCTCTTCTCGAATCATCCCTTACGCGTCTATCTTGGCTTGGTTCCCCCTTTCGTACGTGAAGATATAAGGGAGAAGTTTCTATGGTACACACGGTATAATATCCTGTATGGGATCGGGTATTTGGGCGCGCGAAAAGCTGCCGCAACGATAGGCCAACCGGGCACTCGAGAATTTTCGTTGGTGATCTCATCCGGGCGCGCGATAACACCGAAAAACTCCCACCTACCCTCATTTTCTCCTACCGAATGGATATACACCGTGACGTATATACGTACCCCGTAGAGAGAGATATTCCCGCTCAACCCTCTTACGTACCCTCTGCGAGAAAGCCTCGGAGTCTTTGTCATTCCCTTGGTCGTTTATTTCCCCCTTCGGTTATTCTTCGAAACGAGATAAATGCGATCTTTGAGAAAAACCTTTGGCTATGCCATGGGAGTAAAGGCGTATTAATGGTTTTGTGTTATTGAACGATATTGGTACATGAGTCGGCGAAAGCATAGCTACGATTTTTCATCAAAAGATTATAGCTTATTATTGCTTTTACAAAACGTCAGAAGAGGAGGAATTTGTGTGTATCCTCAAGGTGAAATTGTAATCTCCGGAATAGTTTATTTGGAAGATGGCTTTCGATAGTGGCGCTATTGGCACGGTTTTTGATAAGGGTAGCTTTTTATTACTAATACCCGATAGCAATGCTGTACGATGCCTGTGAAGGAATCTTATCAGGGTTTTGGAAAGTCCCTGATTAATTTTCCCTAATTGTATTAGGGGCCTTATGTGGAAGCCTTTTATAGGGTTTCTTAAAGGACGATCACGTTTTTTTACGGGGCCCTTAAAGGCTAAATATTAGGGGTCTTTAAAGACTGCCCTATTAAGTCATTACTGAAATAATAAAGAAATTTAATTTTAAAATATATATTTATTATCATTTAGTTGAGTAATGCTGCACTTTTAATGAGATATTTCGTCTTTTTCTACATGATGGTACATATTAATCGCTGAAAAAACAAAGTAATTTTTTTTTACATTTACGGGAGTCGAACCTAAAACCCTCCGTATGGTTTAGTTGCACCGCGCCTATTTAAATCATATGAATATCCAATTTTTTTGTCTATTTGAATTACTGTAATATGAAACTTGAAGTAAAATTAATGTTAGATAGTCAGAACTTCATAGGTTTACATGACTGCGTCTGATGTGTAAAAATAAAAGCACATTCAGTAATTTTTTTCACAGAAATTGGTTATATCGAATAGTTCGTGATTCATGATTAATTAGTTTACACTTGGTATCATAATAAAGCCTGACTGGGCCCTTAAGTAATTACCTTAATCGAGCCCTTATTGAACTTCGCTATGGAAACCTAAAATCGCCTTATGAGACCCTTATAAGGGAAAATTATTATTGATTTGCTTACTTGGTGCCATGATTAAGCCTGACTGGGCTCTTAAGTGATAACCCTATCGAGCCCTTATTAAACTTCGCTATGTAAACCTAGAATTGCTTTATGAGAACCTTATCTGGCAAAAATATTATTGATTTGTTTACTTGCTGCCATGCTTAAGCCTGTCTGGGCCCTTAACTATCAAATCCTACGCCATGGAAACCTAGAAATACCTTTTCAGGGCCCCAATTGGGAGTGATATGGAAAACCCTTTTAGAATGTCCACATCCAAGCCTGAAAGGGCCCAAGTTTATCTTAGGACATCCCTAATAATTTCCTTAACGGTTGGTTTCTAATTTGGAATCATAATAAAAATAATAGCCGATTTATCGTGAATCACACATAACCTTTATCAACTTTTTTTTCTAATATATAGTCGGTAAATATTTTACATGGTGAATATTTTACATAATAAAAATAATAACTGATTTATCGTGAATCATAGATAAACTTTATCAACCTCTTTTTTAAAAATATACAGTTGGTGAATATTTTACATGGGCCGTGGAAATTCCGCATCGTTAATTCTGTAGCAGGGTTGCGTCGAGGTGCCAGAAACAACCCCAACATGAAGCCCACGAGAATTTTCGGAGGGTCGTCGTAGTGACAGCGCGATGGTGAACGGGATGGAATACAAGATAGACCGAGAAAGCAATTGAAGAGCCAGGGTGTTTCCAGTTACTCGAGGAATTTAAGCGAGCTATGGGCGAAGAAGAGGGACCACCTGCCAAATACACGAGGGTAGCCCATAGTAAAGGCTAAACTGCATTTTTCGAAGTCTCCGCGTGTTCTGGATATTTCGAATTTTCCGAGGCCATGACATACACTGTCTTCTATTTTTTACACATAAAAACGTGACTATGTACACTCGGCATTCTGATGTGCTGTTGGGGATTTGATTATGCAAAACCGAGTAAAGAAGGTCCACGTGGCTAAGACCCTTCTCATTTTGCCCTCTTCTTCTCCATCATTCTCCTCTTCCCCATCTATTCTTCTTCCTCAGACGAAGCTGTCGTACCTTCGAGGTTGCTTCACACCCGTTCAACGTATATCTGACACGCAGTTTACCTTTTCCATAATTTAGACCCAACAGATTTCCTTGAACTTCAACTTCATCCCGAGATCCTTTAAGCCTTGGGTTTCGAAAAATATGCTTTTCAATATAGTCTACTTGAGAGAAGCGCGATGCTATAGTTTTCCCTCAGACATCCATGGACCCGTTTCTCCTCTATGGAGAGATAAGTTTTTCGATATCTCGTGAAAAGCACGAAGCAAAAGCTTCGCGGATACTCGGCAAATACAGAAAGAGCGAAAGAAGTGCTGAATTCGTGAAGAAAACTGCGGGAAATTCAGCGAGGAGTATTTTCTGCTGCTGTTGCATCTCACGGATTTTCCATTATATCCCACAGATAAATCTATATTTACATGCATATACAATCCGCAGTTACTGTTAAGCCTGGCAATAATGCATGCTAGGCTAGTAGGCTTAGGAAGAAAAATAATCGTTTTTTTTTTTCAAAGCGTCCGCACCGAAGGGATGAAATATCCTTCTCTCTTTCTGTCGAGCCCAAATGGTACTATTTTCGTATGCAAAATCGATGGCTTCCCGATCACCCTTATATTCACTGGTGAACTTAAAAGGTTCATATTTAAATTCTGAATACTTTTTGTGTTCTCTCTTTTCCTTCTCTCCCTTGATTGTCGCGAATCAGGAGGGAAAACACGTCGATACTGAGGGATGAAGAAAAAAAAGATGAATCGAAATGTAGGTATATAATTTGGGCCCGTTCGCAGCAGCAGCTGCGTGGGTCCTCTGCTTGTAGTTGAACCAAAAAAAAAAGGGGTTGCCACTCGCGGAATTAGAATATCCTCGCGGTCTCATTTGAATTTGAATCTATACTGTCTGGCTGACACACGCACACACAGTCACAATATCATTCGCGGACAATTTTTATCCAGGTTATGCGGCTCATGGATACAGTTCGTGTAACAATTGGGACCGTGAACACCGGAGAGAACTCTCAGGTAACGAAGCGCACCCGCGGAGGGTTGGAACTCGAAGGTGTACTGTATATGGTCCGATAAAGAAAGTAGACTACCTGAAACCTGGCCAGGCTTATATTATATACATATACATATTAGGGGGTCCCAAAAAAAAAAAAATTCTCGGCTGTTGATGGAAAAGTTGAAATATATGCAGAAATACGTTTTGGTGGAAGGGGAGATCTGTAGCTAATTTTTTAGAGGTCGCTCATGTGAGATTCATTTTAATTTTTAAAAAAGTTAGGTCTACGGATAAATTATTGAACGATATTTTTTTTCATCAATTTGTTAATGACATCTTGGAATTATTATTATAGCAAATTAATTTTTACAGCACCTTCCATATTCTTGATTTTTCTGAAATTTTTAACGCATGGAGAAGTGTTCAAAATTCTGAATCTCATGTTTAGGCGAATTGTACCGTTCGTACATCTTTAAATTATTGGTAGCAATCTACTATGACCGATGGTAAGGTTTATTAAATAAATTTGACAAAAATGAATACTGTTCTGTAAATTTAATACATTCTTTGCGTTTTGATAGAAATTAAATACAAATCTTGCGTGAGCGACCTCTAAAAAATTAGCTACCAGGGCCTTTCAGAAAAATGTATTTCGGCGTGCATGTCAACTTTTCAATCGACAGCCGAGAGTTTTTAAAAAATTTTCTTTTTGGGACACCCTAATATATATTTATATATATATATGAGGCATTCCACGTCAAATCAGCAGGCCTTCATTGATTTCATTTATTTTTTAATATGATGTTATCACCGATCCATAAAGGCCTCGGAATTTTTTTCAGATTATTTTGCCACCAGTAACATTTTTAAATCCTCGAAAAAACAAATTTCAAAAAATTCCAAAGAATTGGAGTAATGATAAATTAATATTAATATTTCTCGTGTGGCCACAAATGGTACGCATATTTTACATTAAAGATACGTAACAAGGAAACTTTAAATTGTATCGTGTAGGGCAGCTTACAAGAAGATAACGGTAGATGGCCTTTCGTGAATACGTCGCTCTCGGTATCCATATCGCGTAACATAGACAGCTAGACACATTCGCTTGCACCCGAATAGAGTGAGTAAGGGAGGGAGGTACTGGAAATCGTATATAACTGTGCAGAGTACAGGGAAGAGGATAAGATGGGAAGCCATAGCCTGGGGCCTTTCCTTCTGTGTGCAACGTTCTGTGTATGCCGCACCTTGCTTCTCCTCAAAGTACAGTCGATGTAGGCAAACACTGTTTCTCCCTTCGTTCGAGTTGCTTATAAAGGCGGATCTTTCATTTCATTCATTTTTGTTGCCAACGATATTACAAATGGATTTACTTGATTCACTCCTAATATGATAACGCAACAATCAAAAAGAACATCACCCCGTAAACACGATCTCCTTGCTGCTATATTATAATTTCACAACAATGTAACTGTTAGATAACACTTATGTTGCATAACAGTTACGTTGTTTAGCAGGAAATTGTAATATAACGGTAACGGAACCGATTTTTGTTTTGCTGGGTAATTGAACTCAGTTTTTTTTTCAATGTTTGAATAGCTTTGATTCAGCTTGCAGATCATGTGCCGTCAGCGACTTTCTGCTGAATTGAAAGAATATGACAGAAAGTGGAGAATAACGGGAATTTTTAATTTTGCGATTTACTGTACGTTACCGCGTCGAGTCCGTCAAGTAACTCGTGTGCTAGTCCCACCCATGTGTGGACTGCAAGTTTACCACCGACGACAGCGAAATTTTAGACCCAAAACCGAGCATGCTGAGCTTGCGTCGGTAACGGAACCGATTTTTGTGTTAACGGGGTAATTGAACTCAGTTTTTTTTTTCAAACTTTGAATAGCATTTCTTCAGCTTGTAGACCACATGCCTTCAGCTATTCCCTGCTGAATCGAGAGAATATGACACAAACTAGAGAATAACGGAAATTTTCATTTCTGTGATTTACTGTACGTTAGCGTGTCGAGTCCGTCAAGTAACTCGTGTGCTAGTCCCACCCATGTGTGGACTGCAAGTTTACCACCGACGACAGCGAAATTTTAGACCCGAGAGCGAGCGCGCTGAGCTTGCGTCGGTAACAAACCCGATTTTTGGGTGTTACGGGGTAATTGAACTCAGTTTTTTTCAAACTTTGAATAGCATTTCTTCAGCTTGTAGATCACGTGCCTTTAGCTATTCCCTGCTGAATCGAGAGAATATGATAGAAACTGGAGAATAACGGAAATTTTTATTTTTGTGATTTACTGTACGTTAGCGCGTCGAGTCCGTCAAGTAACTCGTGTGCTAGTCCCACCCATGTGTGGACTGCAAGTTTTCCACGAAATTTTAGACCCGAGATCGAGGGCGCTGCGCTTGCGTCGGTAACGGAACCGATTTTTGTATGTGTTTACTGGGTAATTAAACTGAGTTTTTTTCAAAGTTTGAATACCATTTCCTCAGCTTGTATATCATATGCCTTCAAATATTCTCTGCTGAATCGAGAGAATATGACACAAACTGGAGAAAAACGGGAATTTTAATTTTTGTGATTTACTGTACGTTAGCGCGTCGAGTCCGTCAAGTAACTCGTGTGCTAGTCCCACCCATGTGTGGACTGCAAGTTTACCACCGACGACAGCGAAATTTTAGACCCGAGAGCGAGCGCGCTGAGCTTGCGTCGGTAACGGAACCGATTTTTGTGTTAACGGGGTAATTGAACTCAGCTTTTTTTAAAACTTTGAATAGCATTTCTTCAGCTTGTAGATCACGTGCCTTCAGCCATTCTCTGCTGAATTGAGAGAGTATGACAGAAACTTGAGAATAACGGAAATTTTTATTTTTGTGATTTACTGTACGCTAGCGCGTCGAGTCCGTCAAGTAACTCGTGTGCTAGTCCCACCCATGTGTGGACTGCAAGTTTACCGCCGACGACAGCGAAATTGTAGACCCGAGATCGAGGGCGCTGAGCTTGCATCGGTAACGGAACCGATTTTTGTGTTAACGGGGTAATTGAACTCAGTTTTTTTTTCAAACTTTGAATAGCATTTCTTCAGCTTGTAGATCACGTGCCTTTAGCTATTCTCTGCTGAATCGATTGAATATGACAGAAATTGGAGAAAAACGGAAATTTTTATTTTTGTGATTTACTGTACGTTAGCGCGCCGAGTCCGTCAAGTAACTCGTGTGCTAGTCCCACCCATGTGTGGACTGCAAGTTTACCACCGACGACAGCGAAATTTTAGACCCGAGAGCGAGGGCGCTGAGCTTGCGTCGCGGCATTGGTGTGCCCCGTCCGCTCGCGCGTTCGCGGTATCCTCGGTACCGCATCGTGTGCCACCAAAAGCTCTCTCTCTCTCTCTCTCTCTCTTTTACCCTAGGAAGAGGAACGAAACGTCGAGCCAGCATACACGCCGGCAAAGTTTTGCTTCTGCCTCTAGCCCCGGGGATTTTGGTTAGAATATTGAATCTGCCGAGTGGAAGCTCTGTAACGAGCGGTGCACATGCACATACTACCAGTGCCGCTTGTACTATACGTACTATATACTATATGGCCGGGCTAACGGCGTCCCACGAAACGACCTCGAAGTCGACAGCAGCAGCGGCATCCATGCACCGCGGATAATATAATCCCGAGCCGCGCTGATGCACGCCACGGATAGAGAAGTATAAAAAAAAAGCTAACGATCTACACATGTTCAATTCGCGTGGATCACCTTGCTGAATCTTGAAAGCGTGAAACGTACCGAACAATACGTTTACGTATGTCAGCGGATGCTAAGCTCTTCATTTTAATTTCATGCTATATTTTAAAGATCATTTTATTTCACTAGACGGATATTTAACAGTCGTTCATTGCAGAAGAAGACTTATTGTTTATGACTCAAAATTGTTGAAAATATAATCAATAGCATGTGACAAAATTTTTTATTTATTTTTTATTCTCTCGTCTGTTGATTGAAAAGTTGACATGCATGCAGAAATACATTTCTCTGGGATGGAGGCTCTGTAGATAATTTCTTAGAAGTCGCTCAGGCGTGATTTGTATTTTAATTTCTATTAAAACGTGAAGAATTTATTAAATTTACAGAATAGTATTCGTTTTTGGAAACTTTATTTAATAAACTTTACCATCGGTCATAGTAAGTTGCTACCAATAATTTAAAGATGTACGAGCGGTACAGTCCGCCTAAAGATGGGATTCAGAGTAAATTTTGAACACTTCTCCATGCGTTAAAAATTTCAGGAAAATCAAGCATATCGAAGGTGCTGAAAAAATTAATTTGGCATAATAATAATTCTAAGGTGTTATTAAAAAATTGATGAACAAAAATATTTAAACATGCTTCGGTCTTACAGTGTAAGCTAACCAATTAAGTCAACTTGGTTGGACAACTTCATAACTAACAACTTGGTGGGTTGAAACGATAACTTGGTTAGCGCATATACAGTAAGAATAACTTGTTAATTTTTCCTATTATTAGGCACTACATTTTTTATGCCTGTTGAACCAGAGAAACCGGTGAGCACATTCTCAACAGGGATGAAAAATGTAGCGCCTAATAATCCGAAAAATGGACAACTAAACAAGATAACCTCAAACATAAATAAACTGCGATTTTTTTCCCTTATAGTAATATGTTCATAGTGTTATTTGTGTAAATTTCCTATTTTTCGACCGACGAATAGTTCCTCAATAAAATATTGACTGCAAGGACCGAAAAGTCCCATGTATTTCAAATGGACAACTTCAATGCCCGTGGGGAAGGGGAGAAAAAATGTGGGAGAAAAAATCTGAAAAAAATTCAGGATGGTTTTTTATTAATTTCGAACCGATCTGATGGGCAGGATTAAAATTCGAAAATGCCCCTTTTAAGGACCACCCTAATATTCATATATATAAATTGAAAAAAACCCACACCAAGGTCGAAACATCTTCGATACAATGAACAAACATCATTAACAACAAAATGGAATAAAATCTTCCAAATTGGCTGCCAATAGCCGATCATTTACCTCAACATCTACAAATTTTGTGTTCCCGCGACATCAACATTCGAAGTGGAATCGATATCCTAACACCGATGATTTCACTCCTTCAAAAAACTCGTCAAACGATGTAGCCTTATATACACACTCTTTCGAATGACTTTCGAGTTGAATTTAACACCCAATTTCTAACAGTGTACGAGGTGAATCGAGTAATACACAAAGAATCCGCTATTTACAGTTAAAACATCGTGGATATTATCCGCAATGAATTTGCTTTTAATCAGACATGCTGAAGGGACAAACCAGTGTAAGTTACGGCGCGCGAGCCCCCGAAAGAGGTCGAGGGTCGTAGTCGTGGGCTTGGGATGAGTTTGCACGAAGCGACCTAGTGCGAAGAGCAGGAGCGCCACGGGCGTTAAATTTTCAGCCCGTGGATTTGATATACGAGGGTCAGGCCATGTTTCCGCCTGTTTTGACCACCAAAGGGGTCGGGGCCGTGGTGCACGCCCAGGGTCATACGTTGACCCTTGTCGGGTTCGCGTGCGCTTACTGCTACTGTACTATAGCCGACCACCGGTCATCACGAAACGCCAAACGTTCGCCGTGGCTCGTCCTTCGAGGATGAGTCCTCGGTTCCTCCTCATCAATGGACGTCCTCGTATCCGGGGCACGCGCCGTTTCACCACGGACGACTGGCTGAACAATGTCGGCTACGCCGTTCCTCGCTCACCGAATTATCGTTCCTGTACTTCTCTCATCCCGTTTTTTGTCAGTCGCTTTAACGAGTGAAAAAGAGTCCAGGTAGTCGACGAGGAGTTGGCGAATAGCACCCCAAACGTACCCGCGCCAAAATAATAGAAAGCGTAGTCTTGCTCTTGGGCTTTGCATATCCCTTTCGCTATCTAGAGCCTAGAGCGCGAACGTATTTTTCAACAATCTTGTAGGATCGACCCGCGGTCCGTATTGCCATTGTCAGTTGGCATTGTTTGTATAGGGTGATCCAAAAACTGCAGTCTTCTGCACTATGTCGAAAATGTAAATGACATCAACAGTCCGAACTTTTTCATGTCTATTACTAGAATAATATCTTGCAGCTTGTTTTAAAGGTTGATTATTTGACCGGTCTATCAATGGAATATTTCTGTATTGAGTTATTAGAATTATTCTTCTGGACTTTGGCTGGAAATTTATTTAAAAAATGTTATTGTGCTTCGACGATGACAGCCTGTGATATTTTCTTAAATTAAAAACTTTTTAATATCAAACTTGATGAATTAATACATAACTAGACGTTAAACTAGATAAATCGTGAATCAATTGCGCCAGAGCCACGGTGGCTTAATCGGTACGATCAGAAATTAATTTTTAAAATATCTTCCGTTCAGATTGCTTTATCAATTTACGAATCGATAAAGCAATTTGAACGGACAAAAATAAAAAGATTCCAAATGTTTGATTTTACGGTACAGGAAGATCGATAACAACGGAATCTTCGGCATCGTTAGACTCAGATCCCCAGTTAAGATTTGCCAAACTTTCATCAAAATAAAAAATATCACAGGCTGTCATCATCGCAGCACAATAGCATCTTTTGAATTATTAGATGTTGCCCTTGGAAATAAATAGATACATCGTTACTGATTATTTGCTTTTTTCCTTTTTTCAAAATTACGTTTCGTTGAAATTCCGAATGGCGGCTTATATCATGATAGAGGAAGCAACACCTGCACGCGCCATTTTCCTGAAACTGGATCGCCGCGTTGAATGTTGTACAATAATAATGATAGGACCCAGAGCATCCCATTGTGCAGGACGTATATGTGGGCACTTTTATCCAGGTAGTCACAAGGTTGGGTCACTTCTCCGTAAAAGCAACTGCGTGTCACACAATGAAGTAGTGACCAGTGGTCAACGGATTTCTGGCACGAGTCATCGGGCTATTCCGGTGATCTCATTTGAAAAATTCAGGTCAAATGCTCGAAAAGTTTTGAGCGTCTGCTGGCACGACAAAGCACCGAGGGTTTGATCCACGCGTCAACATCCAGATTTTTGCAATGAGCGACCCTCGCTCGCGCGATTCGGAATAATAAATATATCGATGGCCTTGGTTCCAACTGTTGGGGACAGTTTATCCTCCAAATCGGGGTCTGTCAATGCGTGCACATCGGCGCGTGTGCTGGATTCGATGCGGCACATCAGATCGCGTCATAAATCGAGTCCCGGCATGCAAATTGGCCACCCCTCGACTATTTTTTTCTCCCTTATCCAGCGCGTCACTCATTCCCCGATAAAACCTATCCCACTGTTCCTGACTTGAAGCGCTCAAGCATATATGAGAAACAGTTTTTCACAAAAATCTTATCGGTGAAGGGAATTGTCATATAATACGGTAAATCCTGATAAGATGGTCGTGTGTGTTTTTTCAACATTTTTTAAATATTTGTGGAGATTTGTGAACGGATGTGACGCAAATTCTGTTGGCCATAAAACATACGTCAATTCTGACTGAATGCTTAGTAGTAAAATGTGAATTACTTCAATTGATTGTCGATCACAAAATAGATAACATGATACCCAAAATGTTATCAGTTTCTCGAGTCGAAATTTAAACCTTCCTTCACCATCGTTTGACCGTCGAAATACCACACGATGATGACTGGTAAAGCGAGTGAGAGTAGAGCTCAATTAAAACAAAGTAAGCCCACCTTTCATTGTAAAGCACGAACTCATTTCCATTTGAGAACAGTTCACAATGAATAACGGCAAACAACACGGTCGGGGGTCATAATAGTGAATGTCCGAAATAGTGAATGGTTAAAATAGCGAATTTCGAAATTAGGAACATCTGAATGCAGTGAGTGTTCTTACACTCGCAGCAGAAAAATTTCGACTCGGGTGTTTATTTAGAAAAAATACCATTGTGGCTGATGTAACCTAAATGAAACCTGCATCCGCTAACAGTCTACGAGGACTTCCGAACATCTACTTCATGTATTATCGCGTAGGCCAATTCCATGTGTTCCAATGTTTGCGTAAACAGCTGCATCCTCATAATTTCCATACAGTCAATTAATCATCCCCAGTTTCGGCAAAGCAGTCACAATCTTACCCCAAGTAATCCTATGCAAATCCTCTGTTTCTCATCAGCCCACGTTATTGAAACCCAAAATAGGCATCAACTTCGCACCGCAGTCCACAATTATTTTAATAAATGAATACCGCGAGAACACAACACACCCGATACGTCGATAGAAAGCTGGAAATTCGACCAACAATGAAAAAATAAAATCCAACTGAATATTAAAAAAAAAGATAAGAGGCAGATATCTGGAAAGTCTGTACCTTGGGTATGCACGAGTACGTAAGTGTGCATATAGGTATGTGGCTCCCTTTGGGGGGTTGAGAGGGAAATATAAGAAAAGAAGAGATCGACATAGAGGGCGTTGAAGGAAAGGTTGGATGAGGAGCGATTTTGAAGGGGTTGGGGTAACTGCGTGAGGGACGTTTCGCGAAGCCATAGACGTTCCAGTCTTCATCCGTCGCGCTCGTAGCAGAGGAGCACAGGGCACATAGTATGGAAGAAGAAAAAAAAAAAAAAAAAAAAGCATCCTCCTCTTCCGTGCCCGGCGGTCGATTCTCACCCCCTGCTTTTGACTCTCCGCGCATCGCACGCCACCGTCGCCGCCGCCTTCCGTTCGACCCTCTCCACTCACTCGTTCCATCGTTCAACCTCCCGACGGTTGCCCACCCTCGATATTAAAAATTTCAATATCCTAGCCCCAGGGGTGGAAAACACATAATGTATTCAGGTGACGTCCCGACCATTCTATCGGCGAGAAAAACGTACAGTTTTCGAGGAATCGAATCCGCGTGGGTTCTGTTCTTTCTCTCTCTCTCTCTCTCTTCCTCTCTCTCTCTCTCTTACTTTCTCCTGCCCCTTGTGCCACCGAGACTCTCCCGCTCCCCCTCTCACACACCCCGCAACAGCCAACGGTGTCACGTCCCTTGCCACCCCCGAGATATACCCTCATCCTCCCTTGCCACCCATATTACGTATATAACACGTCCCACGTCCATCCCCCTTTTCGCTCTCGTCCTCTTCGACGACCCGCCATCACCGGAGAGTGTTCTTTCGTTCGCGTCCCAACGGTTTTCTTCCGCACGCATAGCCTGTCCACACAAGCTGTATGCTCTCATGACGACATGTCGAATATCTTTTATTATTCCCTAATGACTTCCTCTCCCTTTTTCATTACACGTTAACTGCAGTTGAATTCTTTTTTCTAGTAGTTCAGGTGAAGTAACATTCGTTGCGTTCTTGTTGATTTTTGGCGACCTGTTTTCACGTTTTTGTCTTCATGCAATCGTCCTAACGAAGACTCTTATTTTAGGGATGTTTTTTTATTGTTGATACCAAGTGAAACAATGTAGAACTTTGCACATTGGTTCCTCATTATTTTTCGATTTTTACAAAGTTACCTATGTGAGGATGTATGTTAATTGATTTTGGCTTCGAAAAATCGAAAAATAATGAGGAAGCAATGTGAAAGGTTCTACTTTGAATTTTTTATTTTATTTTATTCTTAATCTCTGATGATTTATGAAAGTAAGTTAAAAAAGACGAGTACGAGTACAACGAGTACAACGACGACGATGAGTACGACGACGGCGAGGAGGACGACGACAACAACAACGGCTGATCTGCCTTTCCCACAATATCTGCTTTTCTCCATGTCTCCACGATTATTATTTTTTTAATTCTTGTTTCTTAATTATTTTTCTCTTTAATTATCCATATTGTGTGCAGCTATGAAACAGCGTTACATCGCATTTTGATTGAGTACAAATTTTTATCTTACTTTCTTAAATTTTGTGGAAATTATGAGCGAGAATGTGCATTTATTAAAAAATTTAAATTGCTGCAAAAATCGAACGACTCTACCGATCATCACCAAATTTCGTACGTAGCAGATCTGTATGGTATTTTTCGACTGTAGAACATTTCGGTTCATTTGTTGAGATTCGACGTGATTTAGAGGACATTTTTATTTTCTTTTTATTTCGAAATTCTGCAAAATCGGAACCGCTTTACCGATTTCGCCGAAATTCAATACCAAACATCATTTAACATGTCTTCACTGATAAAGAACTATTTAACAATATTGGCGAACTTTTACGAAAGTTAGAGCGATGACGCAATTTTTTTAAAAAGTTAAAAATTCCATAAAATCTTAACACATTGATACATTTAATTGAAAATCACGTCAATTACAGAGGAGTCAATAATCTAGTTGTGTGTCAAATTGTAGCTCGATCCATCGTGCTGTTCGTGAGTTGTGGACAATTGAATTTTCAGTGTCTGGAACACACACACACACACACACCCACACATTCCCACACATTCCCACATACAGACATATTTTCTAGACCACTTTCCTCGACGTTTCAGGTGATTCTGAGTATGTCAACATGAAAATCTGAAAAAAAACAAAAAATTTCACGAAAACAAAGCTTCCTCTATGAGTAAGCAAAATGACTTATCAACTGAATGTTCGAACGCAGCATCGAACTTATCGTATCCAACATCATAAGTTCTTCGGGAAGATAGGTCCAAGTGAAGGCTAATACGATGAATGAGACGAATGCGTGCCAGAATGCAAGAATCCAAAAAGACTAACAAGTGAATGAATGCGGTGGAAATACAGTGTAAGCAGTAAAGAGACTATTCTCCTGCACCCGACATCAACCCCTAGAAAAAAAAAAAACGAAAGATGTGAACTGCTTACAGCCCGCGGGTCTAAACAACTTAACGATAAAATTTATAGTTTCTGTAGCACGCCTACCCTTAGGGCCGCACGCTCGTTGACGATGTTGCTGTCGGCAAACGAAGGGCCAGGGTTGGGTTCCGACATAAACGTGGAGGTTCGAGGAGGTGGATCGCATCTATATACGTATATATTTATTTGTACGTATCTATGTATGTGTCCCTATATATAGGTATATACATATCGCAGCCAATACCGTGAACTGCAATACGTGAGAGTTGATACAAGAGACAGAGCAGAGAGTTGCCCGACGAACTAACACAACTCTGGAGAACTAGAAGGGCAAGAGGGTCGCGCCAGTGATGCTGGTTGCTCGAGGCGCTAGAGGAAGACTCGAAGGGCGTCCCTATAGTTCCGTTTCTCCTGCTATGAGACAGCAAAGCTCTACTTGTGTATACCACGTTGACGTGTCCCTCTCTGCCGTTCTATCGCGCGTTCTCACTTGTACACAACTTTTACCCTGCGCTCAGGGTTGCGTCGTAATTTATGGATGCCGTTCCCTTATCCGCAGGATACGAACCTCCGTTCTCTATCTCCCTTTTCCCACACGTTTGCTGTCTCTCCTATCGATCCCATACACCATCACTGCCACGGCACAACGGGTGACTTCGAAGTCGTCCAGCATCAGCATGACTTTTTTTTTTATTACGTCATTAAGATAGGCAAAATTTTGTCCTCAAATTAATAGGGAATTGGTTCTGATTTGATGCCGTAGATGGACTTGAATATAATTTGTCAATGTTCACACTTAACTGGGTTCACTTTGAATTACTGATATGCAATGAGCTGTGTCGAAGATGAATAATTGGGATTTTAGGAACCCCTAAATTTGATAATTTGAGATGGTACAATCATTCCCCATTTAATGATGTGATAGAACATTCTTTTGTATACGTAACGGAATGTCTTTTGTAGATTCCAACAACGATGTCTGACGCGTTCTGGTGATTTATTGGTTTCTAAACAAACGATTTTTGGTTGTTTACTATTTCAGAATTTACAGATACGACTTCCATTCGGAAACGCCATCTTGAATTTGTATTTTTTTTTCAAATATCGGATTTCTGTTTACGTCATCGTTCTTAAGTCGTATATTCTACATCAGCGGTAAAATATACAACGATCGGACGACACTTCTCGAAAAATCATTTTAAAATAAATTTGAAGTGGCTGTTTTTAGACACTGTTTTTCTATACTTTTTGATTAAGAATTTGAGGAGAGTGAGTCTTGGTCGTGTTTGTTTGTTTTCATAATTCACAGATCTGACTTCTAGTTGGAAAATCTACCTTATTTATTTTTTTAAGTATAATGTTATATGCATTCTTTTTCGAAAAATTGACTGATCATGTTGGAAAAAATGCTTAAGCATTATAAAAAAAAAAAAAAATGTAAAGTGCGATAATTTTTTTACATTGAACCGATTCAATATTACCAATAAGAGTCACCGACACTAGTGGTTGTGCGGTCGGCTTCGGGGGTCCCGTGAGTTAAGCAGCATAGTTTTGCGGCCATTACTTGGAAGGGTGAGCACTTAGTCGTGCACCGGCTGGTTAATCAACCACTGAACGGGATGTCAGTTCTTCTGAGACGTCGCTGTACATACTTAACCCACGTAAAAAAATCATAGATGAGTCAATACATATAGTCTATATAAGAAAATGGACATAGAGCATAACTATATATACTGTATTTAATTTATATTAAATTTATATATAGTCCGCAGATTTTGAAAAACGATTTTTTTAGAAACGTTATATTAAATTTACATAAGTTATATTGCACTTTATATAATTTTTATAGAATCTTCATATGTATATAACAAATAGAAAATGTATATGGCCATTTTCGTATACGGCTTCGATGTAGATATTTATATATAATTTCTATACAATCTTCATATAATTTTTTACTTGAGGCTAAGTCGGTTGCAGACGCATCGAAAGTTAGGTTAGCTTAGCGAAGTGCGAGTCGTGAGTGATAGGAGAAAAAGCCGGAAGAAAAAAACCTAATAACTCAACAGGTTCTACGATGGAAGACTCAAAATAAAATAAATAAATAAAAACAAGTAGAAAAATATAATCCTGAAAACAATGGCATTTACATTGACTTGTATAATATTTTGTCATTTATATTAGTTACAAAAAATGTTATGACTAGAAAAAATTCGAAGAAATTTAAATAATATATATTGACAGGGAATGAATCTTTCAAATAAATAAATAACGACAGTGTGTTTGAATAGAGATCTGACTTTACCTCAGTATCAAGAAAAGAGCCGACAATTATAATACCAGTTTTTATATCTATGATGCATTTAATTCTACAACGATGTAATCTCGCAAAATACCGCTACCTCATTACAATTCAATTGAATCACATTACAGGCTATTAGCATTTTACTTCACACCTCAGCCTTATCGTATAAATAATTCATACCCCCAAAAATGTACCAACAGGAGTATCAATAAAATATAAATTCAAATAAATTTGTTACTCAAATCCCGGCTGACGGCACATCTAGCACCAACTACTATAAATATTTCTCATATGCATATAGTTTCTATCGACAACGCTATTCGCTACGTCTCATCTTTAACTACTCGAAAGAGCTCATTCCGCGTATCAGGGATTCCAGTACTTTGTAATACAGTCAGAATTCGTTCTATCTCACCATAAAAAAGTCTTGCACTCAAAATCCCTCAAAACTACTTTTAACCAGTTTCAATTAAAGAAGTAACAGGACAAATGTCGTCTGCAATCTCTTGCAAAAAATTCAGGAGCTCGAGACGCTGTTATCCTGATTCAATTCATCGTTGAATAAAAAGTGAGCAGCTCTCGAAGTAGTGCTTGAATTTTATCGAACGGTCGGATAACTCAAACTATTCGGACTTGACGGATTCGACATTTCATATCCGAATAACAGACCATGGCGAGCCTATCCGGATACCCGAGCTACTCGAATACTCGAGCTACTCGAATACCCGAGCTACTCGAATACCCGAGTTACTCGAATACACGAGTTACTCGAATACACGAGCTACTCGAATACCCGAGCCACTCGAATACCCGAGATACTCGAATACCCGAGCTACTCGAATACCCGAGCTACTCGAATACCCGAGCCACTCGAATACCCGAGCTACTCGAATACCCAGACTATCTGGATTATCCAAGTACTCGAATTATTC
Organism: Tromatobia lineatoria; assembly: GCA_949699805.1. Lineage (NCBI taxonomy): Eukaryota > Metazoa > Arthropoda > Insecta > Hymenoptera > Ichneumonidae > Tromatobia > Tromatobia lineatoria. The sequence goes on from OX453046.1 coordinate 3,428,655, forward strand.
GGACTATCCGGATATTTTGATACTCGAACGGTTCGAACTACTCAGATACTCGAAGCTAAAATTGTATTCAATAAAACAAATGTTTTCTCGGTGTTCTATCATAATTAAAACAACAAACAGAAATTTTTATAATTTTTTTTTGTAGATGCGCGCGAAATAATTGATTTACATTTGTTGTCGAGAGGAAAAACACGAGTGTGTATGATATATGTATGATAGAGGGAGAGTTTTATTCTACAATAATTAAAGAAAACTTAACGTTGAATATTCAATGCTTGAAATGCCTTATTGCTTAAGAAATTAGTTTCAAAGTCGTATACACCATTTGTGGCCAGCACTGCCATTTACATGCAATATGTATGGCCACAAACGGATCAAGTTGATGGCCTCAAACGGTACTTGTACCCTACGTATTCATATTGATAGTTCATGCTAATCGATATAAACATAAAATAAATATACATTCTTCGAATCGCAGTTGGGTATATTTTGAATTACACGTTGACAAAAATAAGCCTATCACTGGTTTGAAAATCAGACAATGAACTGGAATTTTCAAGTATTCGGATAGTTCGTGTAGTTCGACCATTCGGATAATTCGAACCGTTCGGGTACTTGTGTAGTTCGAGTAGTTCGCTTATCCTTATTTGAAGTCTCAAAATCTACAATCCGAATATCCGAACACGTTCGGATATCCGTTTTATCCGGCTTCATGTGAGAGCCCTACCTCGAAGTGTATGATGCGGTTGCATCGGTAGCTTTGTACTTACGATACGAAAGCATATCATGCCAACTATGAACTTAATATAAGCCTGGCAGGTCGTTCGGCAGTAATTTCTCATCAACGTCGAATTCTCATGGCGCACCCGTTACATCGGGCGAAACACACCAGGCTGCTCTCTGTACAGAAATGCTTGGTTTTCCAGAACGGGGAAGGGTGCCCTCACTCAGTTTCCTCCCATACTAATACGTACATATATACCCACACATATACACATATATCCATATGCATAGATATAAGTGTGTCTACAGGCTCGCTAGTAGAGATCTACGTGTGTTGAGTCCACCCTCGAGGGAGCAGGATATGGTAGAAAGGCGAAGAAGAAGAAGAAGAGAGGGTGAGTTTAGCGAGAGCTGGCGCGCGAGGACGAAAAGGAGGTGGAGAAAGGCCCGGAGGACGAAGAGGGACGGCGAATCCGAGTGAGAGGTAAAAGGCGAGGAGTCCGCAGCCGAGTGAAGAAACGAGAGGAAGAAAGAGAGTAACCGCGGTAGGATAAAGGGCGCAAGGGAAGAGGAAAGAGCGGCGAGGGCGAAGGATTCAAGTGCGTTGAAGTGAGACGGTGAAGTGAAACAACTACCGAGACCAAGTGAGATAAAGCGAGATTGGTTAGAAGCGTGAGCAAGGGAGTAAGATAGAGTACAACCGAGTGTACGTGGCGGCCCGTCTTATATTGATTTCTGGCCACGCCACCTCCGCGCTTCTCGTACTCGCTCACTACTGTCCTTCTCTAGTTTACCTCTGAAGGCTTCTTTGCCCTCGCGAGATAGAGAAAGAGAGAAAGAGAGAGAGAGAGAGGGAGAGAGAAATTGAGCACGGGGGGCGGAAGGGAAGCAGGTGTGGGGTGAGAAACGCTCGCCGCACTTTGGAACAGGCGGGGAACCCTCGGGGGTGGCACTCTGTCACATTCAACCTCCCCTCGAACCAAATCCAGCGGCAGCCGAAGCAGCAGCAGCAGCAGCCACCCTCCCACATTCAAATAACAAGCAGGCAGGCAGGCAACGCTCTCTCTACCTCCGCCTGTTCCACTCTGTGTAAGTCTTGGGTGCTTGTGTATGTAGAGGGATGGAGGGATTGGGGTGACAGAGGGTGAGTTTCGTCCGGCGAAAGCACACCTCGATCGATTGGGCTTGTCCAAGGGTGGTGGGCACCCCCCTCGGTATTCGTCTCTCTCTCACTCTCTCTCTGTAGTCTATACTGCCTACTACCCCCTCGTCCCTTGCGAGTATGTGTGCCTCGGTGGCTGCGTGTATGCGAGTTGCCATAGCAACTCACCCTCGCTCGCCGCGGGGGTGAAGCGCCATTGGCCGGCTACGGTCTCAACCAATCGTGCGTGTTTTTCCTTCGACCAGCGTCCACCATTCTCGTAGGTTATTGTACTGTATGTTTTGTATTTTTCATCGCATTTATCTCACCGTGTACTCAACGACGTTATATGCAGACATTGTTTTTTGTATGGCTATATTTGGTTTTGTAGTTGATTAATTTTTAATCTATTTTGGCTACGGTTTTTTCCAATCATGTGTGTTTTCTCTTGACCCGCGTCAAGCTACACATTTTACATTCATCATCGGATTTTTTGGCCTTCTACACATCGACATGATATACATTCATTGTTCTTTATATGACTATATTTAGTTTTTCAATGAATTAATTTTTAATCAATTCCGGCTACGATTCTTACCAATCATATGTGTTCTTCTCTTGACCAGCATAAAACTACACGTTTTACATTTATCATCGCATATTTCTGGCCGTCCATTCATCGAAATCATTCACATTTATTATTTTTCGCTAGGGATATATATAATTTTTTGTTGACTCAATTTCTAACCAATGGGCTTGATATTTTACCGATAATTTCGTTCCTGGTCGATGCCATTTGTCGAACGATATTTATGTCAATATGTATTTCGTTTTACGAGGAATATAGCTCGGGAATTTACAGCGGGTGTGATGGAAAAGTAAGTGAGTAAAAGCAAGCTATTCGGTAAGTTGGCAAAACTACTTACCGATATTCCCCGACTTATTGACCTCTTTCACTCTTCAACCAGGATGAGAGTTCCTTCTGCGAGTATTATGGGCACAATGTATGGGCGACGAGTACTCTAAGAGTTTAGAATACTTTTCAGCCCTCCTTACAATGTTGTTATACCGCGACTGCCGCTAGAAACGAGATTCATGCGATAACACATTATTGCTGGGAGAATTTTATTACCGACACGCGAGAGACGAGTTTCCGGAATAAGTAAGGAAATTTTACAAGAGTTGGCTCTTTTCGTGGATAATGCTCACATTGGTTATTAATGAAAAGCGATAAATATTTTATTACATTTTGCTGCCATTCGATTGTCACATTCTCGATGAATCACGCAATTTTACAAGTGGATCTTATTCAACAATTCGCAGTTGTTTGTTGGCCTCAAATAGAAATTTAACTGCTGCTAAGTCTTATAAAAAATGGCTATCCACGAAAATATTCATTCTCTTTCATGTTTCTTCTGGCTTTTCAAAGCAGGTGAACGCATTCGGATTACTGAAAAGTGGATTTTGGTAAATGCGAAAAATCGAAACTTTGCTCTATCGTCTGTAGACTTCTTATCGATTTGCATTTACACAAACTGTTCCCATTGGAAATTCAATGACATGTCAATTTTGGCTTTCATTTACTTCCATCTCATTGACTTATACTTCAAAGATTAAATCAACAATTCTAACAAGAATTTATCTATGGATTCTCCAATGATCTCTACACTGAGAAAAAATTAGGGTATTAGTAACCATAAAGTGACAACTATTAATCTGTAATTGGTACAAACATAGTTGTTCTCACTTAATTAGTTGTCACAACTATTGTTACAGTCACCGTAACTATAAAAGGATTAAAAATCAATAGTTGTTGACACTTTACAGTTAACTGTCCTATGACGATTTCTCTCAGCCTATGATCTTATTAACGATAATCGTCTGATGGTAAATTAATGTAGCATCAAAAATAAAATATAAAGTATAAACGAAAAGCTTTGTTCAGCATTAAAATTATGATTGCGACCCGCTATTATTTTCCACCTGACAATTACTCGTCCGTCATCGAATATAAATTGATCCGACAAATGTCAAATAGAGTGTAGATCATAGATGTCATCACTCGAAATAATGAGCTGCACGAGAGTCCATATACAAGAGCTAGTGAAAGGAAGAGGTAAAAGTTCCGTAAACTTTGGCTCCTCCGAAAGCCGGCGTTGAAGTACCAAGGTTGACGTTCGCGATAAAGAGGGAGAAAGGGGTGCGAGGTATATACATGCATTTTAGAGAAAGCTATCGCACCGTCACAAAAGAATGAATAGCTACTGAGTGAGTGAATAAGTATGAAGTTAAAAACAAAATACAAGGCCGCGAACCACGAGGATTATGCAGGATATAAGAGGGTCCAAGGTTGAAGTAAGAAGGGTAAGGGAAGTAGGAAGAGACCGGAGGAACTCATAAAATAATTTAACCCACTTTAAGAAGAAAATTAACAGAATGGCCAAAGTCTTTAAGATCTCATTCTCTCTTACCACGCTCTTCGTCTCTCGAGCTCTCGAGTCCCTTTCCCCCAAGTACCAAAACTCCATCTCACTCATACTCGTTCTTTTATTCTCACATTTCCATCTCCCTCGCACTCTTTTTCCTGCCTACGTTGACTACCAAGCAAAGTAGTTCGCCCTCTAGGTGCTTCTTCTCTCTTTTCCTCATTCCCTTACTTTGCACTAGCTTTCACTTCCTCGTTGCCTCACACCCTTCCCTCTCTCTTATTCATTGAGCAGCAACGGAGTTTTACCCCTCACCCTCTTCCATTCCCCGCCGCCGCCACTTTCTTCATTGACTCTTTCTTTCTACTACGCGAGCGTACTACGTCGTGGTTCGCCGACTGGGACGACGAGAAGGACGGGCAAGCGCGCCACTGCGGCTTCTCTGTTTTTTCTCTAATTATGAATGAAAACGTCTGGAGAGGGCGACGAGCAACGGAGACGGAACAACGCCGTGAGAATGAAAATAAAGGAAGAGTGAAAAGACTTTGCGAGAGGTGGTCGACCAACGGGCCGAATTTTTTTTTTTTTTTTTCGACCCGTATCTTGGAGCAACCCACTTCCATTATACCTTCTTATCCACGAACTTACTGAGCTCGGTTTGCTTAAAGTGGCTCAAGTTTTACTCACACGACACATTCACTCTTGTGAAAATCAGTTTGACCAAATCTTTCATCTGCTATATACAATCTGGAGCTGGGCAGGATTTAAAATACATCATGTATTTTGAGTATTTAAAATACATCGTGTATTTTGAGTATTTAAAATACATCATGTATTTTGAGTATTTAAAATACATCGTGTATTTTGAGTATTTAAAATACATCATGTATTTTGAGTATTTAAAATACATCATGTTTTTTGAGTATTTAAAATACATCATGTGTTCTGAGTATTTAAAATACATCATGTATTTTGAGTATTTAAAATACATCATGTATTTTGAGTATTTTAAATACATCACGTATTTTGAGTATTTTAAATAGATCATGTATTTTGAGTATTTAAAATACATCGTGTATTTTGAGTATTTTAAATACATCATGTATTTTGAGTATTTTAAATACATCATGTATTTTGAGTATTTAAAATACATCATGTATTTTGTGTATTTTAAATACATCATGTATTTTGAGTATTTTAAATACATCACGTGTTTTGAGTATTTAAAATACATCATGTATTTTGAGTATTTCAAATACATCATGTTTACAGTCAAATGTTCAGTTACACTTTTTTAAACAAAATTCCATGAAAATAAGGGAAGTTAATATAAATTAAAATTTAAAAAATTTTCATTCTCGAGTTCTCAATTTTATAAATCAGCTGATCCTTCTTCAATAAAATTACGAGTCACGGAAAATATTATCATCGTTTTATTCGTCTTGTGATTAGTTGCCAGGAAAACAATTATGTCTGTGGTAAACGAATTCAGTTTAGTGTTAAATTTGACAAAAATTATTATATGCTTCTGCGTATAATAGTTCTGAACGAAACTCAATCTCTCGAAGAATTATAGAACTTTGACAAAAATAAATTTTAAAAACCTGAATGCTCAATGAATAAGACTAAGTGTAGATTAATTATGTTACTTTATCAATTAAATACCAATTAATCCTAGAACTTAATCAAATCGTTAATATCAAATAGTCAACGTAGAAAATTATATATAGCTCATTTCAAAGTTTTCAAAAACTCTCGTGCAATTTTTTATATTTTCTAAAACGGATTGTTTATTAACCCTTTGAGTCACAGTGGATCACTGAGCGACCCACCAGTTTTCTCTCAGGTTTAACTATTTTTAACTAATTCCTAACAATTATTAATGACTGCTATAATTTCGGAAATGACAAATGTATGACTCAAAGGGTTAATCAGATAGTATAAATAGCAGTGGAGAATTATTACGAAAAAAAGGGCTCACAGTCGGTCCTTTAATTATAGCTTATCACACTCAATCGGTTATGAAATTCGTGGCAATAATTGTGGCTTTCGCCCTCGCAAAGTACAATTACACTGGATCTTGGAGTAGGCACGTATTTCTGTTGGGTATCGCACTCGTTGTGAGCCCTCGAGAGTCTGAGTGAACCCTGCTGGAGTAAAAGGGCGTCGTTTCCCGTTCGACGAATCTCGAGAACCCAAATCTGTATATAGTAGCTGGTGGAGGAGCCGAGTATTGTTTCAATGTGAGTACAGCCCTAACCTCGAATATAGGAATATCCTAACGAAGCAGGACTCAGAGGAGCGTGAAGAGGTTACGTCTTAAAGGTCTGCTGCTGACGACCTATGAAGTCTGTGACACTACAAAGTTGAACCACTTGCCATGTGCACATGTAATGTGCTATTGCACATAGGGGTTTGCACATGGAAAACGAATGGGAACCTGGGGTGACATATCAGGCATAAAAATAGGGATATAAATCAAATACACCCTCGATCCTGCCAATTACAGGGTTGAAAATATTAGTGATGTCCTCAAGAAAGACAATACAATTCGAGAGATTATATATATCGTCAATAAATCGTCTCGTGAACAAATGAATTTCGATTTCTTTCTACAGGCGTGAATACAATCTCGAGATACAAGATGCTCATTTGATATCGTTCAGTGTCAAAATCTTGACATGACGACATTTCAACAATATTAAGAGATTTCTTGAATACGGAGTGAGGGAGGAAAAAGATGCTGAGAATGATGAAAATCAGAAACCGAAAGTATTAAATATCGTGGATTATTACACAGCATTTATTGAAAATCGTCGTTTTCGATTTTTAGTACGTTTAAAAATCATTGTGTAATCTTAAACAGTTCTAATAAATGTTTGAATTCTTTTACAAGATGCAATAAATTTTTCTTCGGAGTTTAATTGTAGGATATATATTGCATGCATATGAGGCATTCCATAATAGTTGTAGTTTTGAATAAATTTTGTGAAAAAAATTTTGTTTTAATTTTTTGAGTTTAAAAAATAACCATTTTCATATAAAATATACGAAAATAATTTTTTTCGGTCGGTATGTCAGTTTCGATTTATCTCGAAAAATTTCAGAAAATACTCTGAAGTGTGTACAATAACAAGTATTTTTTTTTAAGATGGCTCGATCAGTTGTTCCAAAGTTATGCTTTGTTGTATTATTATGATTTTTTTTTATTTAGAAAAATCAAGTATTATTAAAAATTATTTTCTCCCAAATTGTTTCTTTTAAATTTTTGGACAAAAGACTATCTACAATATTAATATTAATGTTTTGGAGCTTATTGGAGCATATAATTCATCGGTAACGTAGATGGACCTCCATTTAACTTGTTCGAATACTACGCTATATATAATCACTCGTTCAAAAAATTCTATGATTAAATTAATAATTTTCTGTCCTAACGTTATATTTTTTCTTATTATTGTTAACATTAATCACAATGTATCTTCACTTTTTCCCAGTTCTTACACTGATTAAGCCATCTTTGAAACAACACGTGTTATTGTACACACTTAAGAGTATTTTTTGAAATTTTTTTTAGATACATCGAAAGTGACATACCGATCGAAAAAAAAATATTTTCGTATATTTTTTATGAAAATGTACATTCTTTAAACTCAAAAAAATGAAACAATTTTTTTTCGCATATTTTTTTATGAAAATATTCATTTTTTAAACTCAAAAAAATCAAACAAAATTTTTTTCACAAAATTCATGCAAAACTGCAACTTTTTTGTCTGAAACATTTTCTGTTTAATCGTATTCTTTCAAGATATAACGGTATTAACAGAATTTTAAAATTCTGAAAAACTCGAAAAATGCGATCCAAAAATTTTGGAAAAAATCTACACTTCTCTTTTTCAAACAATGGAATAACTTGACAAGATTTCAACTTTTTTGAGAGTGGAAAACTTTTCGACTGTTCGAAACCGTATGGAATGCCTCATATATATTATCGAATATGACGAGTGATGTAATTTTTCTCATCGACGAGACAAGACGATATCAAAAAGCGAAGGGCGCAATGTTCGCAAGTCGAGAAAGTACCTTGACTAGGTCCTGTCAATTGGAAATACGAGAATTGTAATCTTGCGCGGCATCACTATGAAAAATTGCGCGCGAACACTAAAAGAATCGACAAATTGGTTTTTAACAAAATAAGGGTACGTTTTTCCCCCTAGATGTCGCTGGAATTTTCAGTAGAGCGAAATCTATTTAGGGAGAGTGCCCACAGTGAGTGGAAGGAGAAGGAAACTTGAAGTAAATATTTTATAGTTGCGCTTGAGCTCAGCGGCACGAGATCAGAGGGACGAAGTGGGAAGATTAGCCAGGAAAATCGCGCGATCTGTATAACGGTGAGTCAAAGTTTCAGAAGGCGTGCGGTTCAGCGAGAGTTGGTACTTCTGGTGGCGCTTGCTGATTCTGGCTGCCATTTAAGCTAATTATTCGTTTAACTCGAAGCCGTGGACCAAATGGAGTGCTTTGCACACTCTCCGACATTCGAATATTCGGCTCGAATCGCTTGGTACCACTACAACAGCGTTCGACCTTTCGCACCTCTTCTCCACAATCAACCTCTCGAACTTACTTATCCAATTAACTTTGTACAAGATTTTCGGTGTCTTCATGTGCAATTGTACGTCTAACCATTAGACGTCCTTTTGATAAGGCAACAGTTATGTGTTTTCAATTTGATCCAGTTTCTATGAATTTACAGATTTTCGAGGTCTGTTTATATTTTTCGAGGAGGTACTTGAATAATTTTTATTGAATTCAAAGGAAATCCGTTTAAATTGATTTTTTAATAAATTTCATACATAAGCTCGATAGTTGATCTTGATGTACAGTTGTGATATAAAATTAAGCAAATTTTTAAATGAAGTTATAGCAAGTTTGAAAAATAAAGGTACTTTTAGAGTAAAATTAAAGCAAATTCTCTACAATCCACCTCTCGATCTTACTTATCCAATCAATTTTGAACAAGCTTTTCGGTGTCTTCACATGCAATAGTACGTCTAACTATTCGACGTCCGTTTGATAAAGCAACAGTTAGGTGTTTTCAATTTGATCCAGTTCTCAGGAATTTACTGGTTTTCGAGGTCTCTTTCTAAATTTCGAGGAGGTACTTTACTAATTTTTATTGAATTTAAAAAATATCCGTTTGAATTGATTTGAATTCAAAATATTTGTTAATTTTTTTCTAATAATGCGGTACTTAATGATTATACACTGTTAGAAAAGAGTGGAAGATTTTATTCATAAGCTCAACAGTTAATTTTAATGTACTGTTGTCATATAAAATTAAGCAGATTTTTTTTTTGAAGATACAGTAAGTTCAAAAAATAAAGTTACTTTTACAGTAAAATTATTAAAATTATTATACTACCAAAAATAAATTTCTCATCACACTTAAATAATAACTTTCGAATACAAGTTTATAAATAAAAACTTCCACTATATTAAAATCAGATTTCAAGTAATTTTTGTCCCACTATACGAATTGGATTTCTATTTTTACGACTATTTACATATTACACAGAGTCCATACCAACTGCGTTGTTTTCCAGTCCCAAAGCCGCGAGTTTTCTCCGCATTTCTCTATTTTCGCTCGCCAAATTTCATCCATAACACAACACTTGACAAATACGGCTGTACGGTTCAAACCTCAATGCGTATCGAGTGAAAATTCGATTATAAATGCACCTATTTCGTCTAAGATAAAAAATACCATGGTGCTTAAATACCCACGAGTTGGCTTTTCAATTTTCGATGATTTCGTAGAATTCATCGATAAGGGCTTTAAGGGTTGTACAAGCGGGTGGTGCTCGGGAGTGGGTGGTTGGCTGGTTCTCCTTGTGGTAGGTACCCGCAAAAGCTTACCCTTGCGCCCGCCGCACTCGCTCTCTTCTTGCAATACCCGCGGAACATGTAAGCCTCCCATACATAGATATTCATATATGTTAGCCATATATATATATTTATATATACATGTATATAAAGGGTATACCGGGCAAGGCGAAAGCAGGATCGTAGCAAGAGAGTCAGAGAACATGTATTTATATGTATATCTATATATATGGGCGTGCGGGCGGGCGTAAGAGGGTGAGAGAGGGTGGATGGTGGTTTTGGAAAGTACGTGAGGGTAAGTCTGAGCGGCTCGAGTGGGTGAACACAGCGAGTTCGCTGGAGGGTTAAGACAGCGTGTGTGGGAGTGGGCGTGGCCTCAGTGGTAGCCGTTGGCCAATCAGATGAAGGCGGGTGGCTGGCCGCCCCCAACCACGCGGTCCACATCCCCCAACATACATATTGATCTCGTGGTCCTTGCCGAAGCCCCTACCGTCGCACCACCATCGCCACGCTACCGTCGCTCTCTGCACCCTTATACCTTACACCCTGTACTCTCTACACGTTTCAATACATACCATTGCTCGACCAGAATTTCCCGCACCAGAAGTTTACCTCTGACCAACGTATGACGTTGTCTGGCTATGGGTAGAAACTCTCAGATGGAATATTTAAACTTTATGAAAAAGGGTAAACCGTAGGAGGTTACACTTGTTACCTTGAATTTAGAAATATTTTGGTGGTATGACAATAAATTTATATTTACTTCTGAAATCGATGTTGGTTCGCAAATTCTATTTTTAGATGTTCTATTAGTGCATAAAGGGGTAACTACTGATTTGGAATAATCGACTTTGTTGGGCCAACTAAATTTTTATTAGTTGAGTGAAAATTTGTTGCTACAACCATTTGGTTGGTCGGTGTAACGACCTGGTATTAGTTATATTTACCATTCCGACTTAGTTGACTTCAATAGGTTACACAACGAATTTTTTTCGTGATCCAATTAAGTAAGTTGGTCAGAAGTTTACCTCTGACCAACGTATGACATGGTCTCGCAATGGGTAGAAACTCTCAGATGCAATATTTAAACTTTATGAAAAAGGGAAAACCGTAGGAGGTTACACTTGTTACCTTGCATTTAGAAATACTTTGGTGGTATGACAATAAATTGATATTTACTTCTGAAATCGATGTTGGTTCGCGAATTCTATTTTTAGATGTTCTATTAGTGCAAAAAGGGGTAACTACTGATTTGGAAAAATCGACTTTGTTGGGCCAACTAACTATTTATTAGTTGAGTGAAAATTTGTTGTTATAACTATTTGGTTGGTCGGTGTAACGACCTGGTATTAGTTATATTTACCATTTCGACTTAGTTGACTTTAATAGGTTGCACAACGAATTTTTTTCGTGATCCAATTAAGTAAGTTGGTCAGAAGTTTCCTTCTGACCAACGTATGACATGGTCTGGCTATGGGTAGAAACTCTCAGATGCAATATTTAAACTTTATGAAAAAGGGTAAACCGTAGGCGGTTACACTTGTTACCTTGAATTTAGAAATCCTTTGGTGGTATGACAATAAATTTATATTTACTTCTGAAATCGATGTTGGTTCGCGAATTCTATTTTTAGATGTTCTATTAGTGCAAAAAGGGGTAACTACTGATTTGGAAAAATCGACTTTGTTGGGCCAACTAACTATTTATTAGTTGAGTGAAAATTTGTTGCTACAACCATCTGGTTGGTCGGTGTAACGACCTGGTATTAGTTATATTTGACATTTCGACTTAGTTGACTTCAATAGGTGGCACAACGAATTTTTTTCGTGATCCAATTAAGTAAGTTGGTCAGAAGTTTCCTTCTGACCAACGTATGACATGGTCTGGCTATGGGTAGAAACTCTCAGATGCAATATTTAAACTTTATGAAAAAGGGAAAACCGTAGGAGGTTACACTTGTTACCTTGAATTTAGAAATCTTTTGGTGGTATGACAATAAATTGATATTTACTTCTGAAATGAATGTTGGTTTGCAAATTCTATTTTTAGATGTTCTATTAGTGCATAAAGGGGTAACTACTGATTTGGAAAAATCGACTTTGTTGGGCCAACTAACTATTTATTAGTTGAGTGATGATTTGTTGCTACAACCATCTGGTTGGTCGATGTAACGGCCTGGTATTAGTCACATTTACCATTCCGACTAAGTTGACTTAAGTAGGTTACACAACGAATTTTTTTCGTGATCCAATTAAGAAAGATAGTTAGGGCCGAAATAGTAGTTGGCCCAACTAACTATTTAGTTAAAGGAACGATCAGAGCCAACCAACTGAAAATAGTTTATCTAACCAAGTAATCGTTTGTCTCTTAGAGCACTAAGTCACTTGGTTGAGTCTAAGTATCCTTTTCGTTACCTTAACAAAGTCGTTTCTTTTCGTGTGTAAACAAAACCAACTTGGTGAGGTCGATTTATTAGCTTCCTATCCGATCACCCGCTATAATTGAGAAGAAAAGAATTATTTATATGTTGCTTGACTGATGTGTAAAATTATCACATCCGTCATTTCACAAATGAAATCTGGAATCGATGTTGATTCTCAAATCCTATTTTTAGGTGTTGTATTAATACACAATCATAATTGTACCATCACTAATTACATTCATTATAATCACACAGCTCAATTAAATTGTCTTTAAGAAGGTCCGCAGATTGAGTTCCAAACGTAAATTAAAAATTTATTATTCTCCCGAACATCACTGAGAAATTAGTTGACGCCATCGCCATTCAGAAGCAATATCCAATCTGCCGTAAGAAAAATCGCGACCGATTGCAGCGCCCTCTCTCGACCTCGAATTCGCTACGATTTTGTCATTTTTTCGTCAAGATATAGTCTCACCCAAGGCCTATCATATTATGAAAAAGAAAACCTTGGTATAAATTACATCTCCGGCATTTTTCGATAACAATAATCCCATGAAATTGACAAAAATTCACATACAAGGATTTGTTGCACATACATACGATCAAGAGCTATAATAAATTGAGTCAAAGAAGGACTCAACCGAGTTTCAAGCGACAGTTCATTGGCCGCCAATACCTGAGCCTCTTTCACTGAAATAGAGTCCAGGTGTAAATGTGCTCTTCAGTCGGAATACCGACATTTTAATAAATACGAGGATGCGAAGCGAAAGCTCCATCACTCGAAGCTCGTCGGGAAGTTGATTTTTTAATTTGTCTTTAACGAATAAGAATACGCAAGAAGAGAACAGACAGACAAGAAGCAAAGGCCGCTATTTATTTCGGTAACAGACTGCAAACTGCTCCGCGAGCGCACTCGTGAATTTTTGAGCCACGTCAGGTATGCTGTCAGTTAGCGGTAAGGCTGATGCAGCATTGCCGGCATTACGGCCGTGTTGGAATCTGTGTCGGCGACCCGGCGGCGTCTTTTCAATCATACTCTCTTTTCATCCTCGCTATCCTCGATCTTTTATCATCTACTTGCGTCGAGACTCAAGAGATTTTCGTCGCGGACATCATCAGCGAGTCAGCTCATCGCAAAGTACTCTCCCGTCGGGTTATTCTTGACAATTAATCGAATTAGCATTAATTTTACCAGGGAAAACGGACTGACGAAGAATTTTCAGACTTCCGTTGATACCGACCTGCTACGAAGTGTCATGGAGTTGGGCATCAAGAAATAATGTTCTTTTGCATAACAGAAGCGTTGTAATATTAAGCCAAGTTGTCAGATTACTAATAATTAAGTGGCTGACGAGATATGTGATTAAACGAATGATAATTCAGAAAACGCGACAATCGCGGAGCACGACAATCAATTGTTCATTCGAAAATTTCACCGGGTGTCCTGCCGTTTTGCTGCCTAACCTGGCGATGCTCTTAGCGACGTGTACATTGAAATATCTAAACACAAGACTGACAGTCAAATTGTCAGAAGTTCGGCGGCGTCTTTTCAATCTTACTATCTTTTCATCCTCGCTATCCTCGATCTTTTATCATCTCCTTGCGTCGAGACTCAAGAGTTTTTCGTCGAGGACATCATGAGCGGGTCAGCTCATCGCAAAGTAGTCTCCCATCGGGTTATTCTTGACAGTTAATCGAATAAGCATTAATTTTACCAGGGAAAATGGACTGACGAAGAATTTTCAGACTTCTGTTGATACCGACCTGCTACGAAGTGTCATGGAGTTGGTCCATCAAGAAATAATGTTCTTTTGCATAACAGAAGCGTTGTAATATTAAGCCAAGTTGTCAGATTACTAATAATTAAGTGGCTGACAAGATATGTGATTAATCGAATGATAATTCGGAAAACGCGACAATTGCGGAGCACGACAATCAATTGTTCATTCGAAAATTTCACCGGGTGTCCTGCCGTTTTGCTGCCTAACCTGGCGATGCTCTTAGCGACGTGTACATTGAAATATCTAATCACAAGACTGACAGTCAATTTTTCAGAAGTTCGGCGGCGTCTTTTCAATCTTACTATTTTTTCATCCTCGATCTTTTATCATCTACTTGCGTCGAGACTCAAGAGATTTTCGTCGCGGACATCATCAGCGAGTCAGCTCATCGCAAAGTACTCTCCCGTCGGGTTATTCTTGACAATTAATCGAATTAGCATTAATTTTACCAGGGAAAACGGACTGACGAAGAATTTTTAGACTTCCGTTGATACCGACCTGTTACGAAGTGTCATGGAGTTGGGCATCAAGAAATAATGTTCTTTTGCATAACAGAAGCGTTGTAATATTAAGCCAAGTTGTCAGATTACTAATAATTAAGTGGCTGACAAGATATGTGATTAACCGAATGATAATTCAGAAAACGCGACAATCGCGGAGCACGACAATCAATTGTTCATTCGAAAATTTCACCGGGTGTCCTGCCGTTTTGCTGCTTAACCTGGCGATGCCCTTAGCGACGTGTACGTTGAAATATCTAAACACAAGACTGACAGTCAAATTTTCAGAAGTTTGCTGGCAGTTGTACTGTTAAGTGCGCGTACACACACGTAAATACACACACGTTCATGCGAATGGGCTAAAAAATGAAAGGGACACAATGCTACGCGCGGTGACGCAAGCACGGCTGTGACTTTTAGAATTCGTGTCGGTTGTCCTGAAGAATGAGGAGAAAGAAACGGTTAGCAGCGAGAGAACGAGTGAGCGAGTGAGAGTGAGACGGAGTTTCGGGATAAAAGGGAGAAAAAAACAAACTGAAACAAAACGAAGAACGAAGCACGATGAAAAAGAAAAGAAAAAATAGAAGAGAGCCGAAGCAATAACAAAGCTACCAGCCGAGTTCCGACAAAGCTCTGCAATGTGTTTGTGTTTGTGTTTGTGTGTGTGTGTGTGTGTGCCCTTCTCACAACCTTCTGCGCGTCCCTGACATCCCTGTCCGCCGCCGGTCTGAAACAATGCAGTCGGCGGAAAAACAAAGAAATAAACATGAAAAGACAAAAGGAAGCCGTTTGAATCCGTAATTTGCCCCCCGAGTTCTTTTGTTTTACACGCTCCCTGGGCTGCGTACCCCGCGCGTTCTGTCACCGCGGCTCTGTGCCCGTCCGCTCAGACCCCCGCTGGACCGAAACTCACTCCCCATACTCAACGTTAGCGCGTTCTAGCGCGAGAGCGTCAAGAGTCTATCCAACAGTCAGCGATGTTGTTGGCGTCAGTGTGGAATCATCTCTCCTACATTCATTCGTGCGCCCCGTTCCTTCTCAGCCAACTACGAGCCTTACCCACCCCTTAATATCTTTCCACCGACAGTCACTCGACTTTGTTTCAATTACCACATTACTTTCGGATGGTTCTTGGCTGTGATTCGACACTGGCAGAGGAAAACTACAATGGCAAAAAAAATTAATTGAGTTACTTGAGTAAACTCGTTTTTTATGTAGCTTTGTATATAGAAGATATGTTGATTACCAACCGACAAAATCCTAATGTCGAATATTGGCAATCCTTAATGAATACTACGGAAAATTCAAATTTACCGCGAAAATCGAAGTTCATGCGCATGATGCAGTTTTTTGATATTTTAGTAATACATGAAGACAATTTTTTGATACCTAATTAGTTTAGAAAATCAATTTGACCTACATTCATTCGTGCACTCCTTTCATTTTCAGCCAACTACGAGCCTTTCCCGCCCCTTAATATTTTTCTACCGACAGTCACTCGACTTTGTTTCGATTACCACATTACTTTCGGATGGTTCTTGGCTGTGATTCGACACTGGCAGAGGAAAACTACAATGGCAAAAAAAATTGATTGAGTTACTTGAGTACACTCGTTTTTTATGTAGCTTTGTATATAGAAGATACGTTGATTACCAACCGACAAAATCCTAATGTCGAATATTGGCAATCCTTAATGAATACTACGGAAAATTCAAATTTACCGCGAAAATCGAAGTTCATGCGCATGATGCAGTTTTTTGATATTTTAGTAATACATGAAGACAATTTTTTGATATCTTATTAGTTTAGCAAATCAATTTGGCCTACATTCATTCGTGCACCCCTTTCATTCTCAGCCAACTACGAGCCTTTCCCACCCCTTAATATCTTTCCACCGACAATCACTTGACTTTGTTTCAATTACCACATTACTTTCGCATGGTTCTTGGCTGTGATTCGACACTGGCAGAGGAAAACTACAATGGCAAAAAAAATTAATTGAGTTACTTGAGTAAACTCGTTTTTTATGTAGCTTTGTATATAGAAGATATGTTGATTACCAACCGACAAAATCCTAATGTCGAATATTGGCAATCCTTAATGAATACTACGGAAAATTCAAATTTACCGCGAAAATCGAAGTTCATGCGCATGATGCAGTTTTTTGATATTTTAGTAATACATGAAGACAATTTTTTGATACCTAATTAGTTTAGAAAATCAAATTGACCTACATTCATTCGTGCACCCCTTTCATTCTCAGCCAACTACGAGCCGTTCGCACCCCTTAATATTTTTCCACCGACAGTCACTCGACTTTGTTTCAATTACCACATTACTTTCGGATGGTTCTTGGCTGTGATTCGACACTGGCAGAGGAAAACTACAATGGCAACAAAATTAATTGAGTTACTTGAGTAAACTCGTTTTTTATGTAGCTTTGTATATAAAAGATATGTTGATTATCAACCGACAAAATCCTGATGTCGAATAGTGGCAATCCTTAATGAATACTACGGAAAATTCAAATTTACCGCGAAAACCGAAATTCATTTTCGGAAAATTAGAGTCGACTTGAACTAAAATGTCCCATATAAATCTGTATCAATTTTTTCGTCTTGGGCCATATATTTCCACACATTTCCCATTTTCATACATTTGGTGATGTCTTTACAATAACAAAATGCGATTTTTTAAATTTATTGAAGAAGAAAAAAATGTCAGTGGGTAAATTTCGATAGAATCGCGCATATATATAATAAATAAATACACTTCTAAATGCAGGCAGAAATGATTATAAAAAACGTCACGAGAACATCCCAGTCGTCCCTAATTTTTCTTATACAAATTAGGGAAGAATAGAGTATTGCGGTAGGTCTTGTCGAGTTTACTGCGTTCATTACTAAGCTTGAAACACCCCAGCCGCTCCTTATTTCCCCTTCTTCTTTCTTCGCTTTTTTTTAAATCTGTACTTCTCGTCGTTCTCGCGCGCGCGTCGTTAAATTAAGCGGTACGCCACGAGCGCGTGGCTCATTCCGCGATCGTCGCAAGCAGTTTCTTCTCGCGAACAAGAAGCTTTAGAGGATCAAGTTTTACCGCGTCGTTTTAACGAGGCTGATACCCCGAAGAGCAAGTGCCGAGAACGAAAGTGAATTTTAATCTCTCCTCTATACTCCTACCCTTTGTTTTTTCAGAACAAAAAAAGGCATCTTATCCTTTTTTTGTTCTCAAAACATCAAAACATTTTTTTTGTCTTACAGATAAATTGTCACGTGCGAAAAAGCGAGAGATACGAAGCTGCAAGATTCTAATTCCTAAACAGAAGATAAGTCATCATCCATACCAGGGTAAAATCTCAAGCACTTAGTGACTTAATGAGTTTCCGAATTTAGGGTAAATTAACTAGAAACCAAGATTTATTTTCCGTTCCATTCTATCGTGCGAATTATCGCATTCTGTGTTGTGCCGTTCTTTTTGGAGTTATAGCTGATGACCGGAATTTCCGGTCTTATAGGTTAAGCGTGTGCATGTGAATGAATTTACTTGTATAATACAGATTTCTGTGATTTTTTTCTATATGCTAAGTTGGTTTCATTATAAAAACCTGTTCCTGTGTGTATTGAGGTCAAAATATATATTTTGGCTTTAAAAAAGAGAGAAAAAAATATATATCATTTTTTTAACACCCCCTAGACAATATATTGACTTATACATGATTTTTTTTACGTCGGTGAAACTGTGCATTGCCCGTATATTATGAAATAAATAAATAAATAAGTGAATGGTCGTCAGAAGCAAAGCTACTACAGCAAATACTAAGGTTTAGTTAATTTAATATCAACTCCATATTCTCAACCTCGTTTAAATAAGAACAAATCCGTTTAGCTGTTTTCGTGCAGATAAGCTGTAAACGTGGGAGAAACTCTCGTTACGTCGGTACAAGACACTAGTTTCTAAAGAGGAGATAACTGAGTGGTCGTCAGACGCAGTACTAGAAGAAGGTTGAACAGCACCGGCGGCATCAAGCCGTGGAAAATGTTCCTTCCCCGTCGGGAAGCTCAGCGGAGCTTTCGCGGGCGCCTTGAAAGTTTCCCTTCCCTCTGAACTCTTTCCTCATTTCCCGAAGCGCGCGGTGGCTGAATTATTCACAAGCAGTTTTCTTCTCATCCTCCTTGCTTGTCTAGTCTTTGTTTCTGGGCCAGGGTCGTTGCGTCCACGGTCGACGAACTTTCTCTCATGGCACATAGAGAATAACCGTGGGAGAGAGAGAGAGAGAAAGAGAGAGGGAACATTTACTTCATCGTCTCCTCACCCGTTAACTAAAAGGCCGCACTTCTTCAAGCTTATTTACGAAAAAAGAAAAGACAAAAGAGAAAAGGTACCAAAAACCTCTTCAGATACTTCAGACAAAATCCACCTGTTTCGTTGCTTGAAAATAGCAGGTAAAAGAAGCAACGAACATTGATGGGGAGAAAAAAAAAGTCACACGGAGTCAAGGCCATAAAATAGAATAAGGAAGACAATAGCAGTGAGAGAGTTTCCGGGAATGTCGTGAGGGGTTGTCTTTTCACATGCCTCTCTTCGAAGGGGTTGAAGCCGCTGAAAAATCCTTCACCCTTGCCGTGTCGTTGTGGGAAATGTTATGCCACGTCTGTTACTTTTCCTTCGTTTCATGGTAACCCTTTTTGCAGGGCCTCGTTCTCTTCGTTGCCAGCCCTTTTTCAAAACTTATTTATCTCCGAGACACACATACGGCTCCCGTAAAACTACGTACCTGTGTTGAAGAATCAAGTGAGAGAAGGATGCATTCTGTCGCACGGTTTCACTCACACGTACATATAGAAAAGAGAATTCGGTTCGTTTATCGTGAAGACGCGAACGAATCCGCACGGGGTCCGTACAACTTGGATTTTTCCGATCGAGTGACAAGACCGGGGGTTGCTTTTCGAATATGTATGAACGGAACGCCCGAGGCGGATCACGAATGAAAGGAGAGAGAAGGACAGGTACGAAATTATTGAAAGAAAAGGAGACCCCAAGTGAAAAAAATGTTTTTTAACTTTAAATTTAATTGTATTTAATTTGGTTCTCACTGAAAACTACTCAAGATCATTGATAGCAGTATTTTTTTAGTAGACCTGTAAGGAAATCCATATTTCACAATAGAAATTTATGATTGAGGATGGTTCCAAAAATGTCATGTGAATAACTAAAAGGTCAATAAAGTCTTCCCTATATTGAATCACTTTTTGTTTACTGCTTATTTGTTGGTATGTCTATCTGTATGTATGAGACCGAAGCAGAATTAATTTTATATCAGCCTGCAGACCAAAAATGAATAACATATTTTATTTTTATTTTTCCACGTTCCAGGTAAAGTACCAGAAATAGTGGAGATTTTGGATTGGGCTTCAATACCAAAACTAGGATTTAGATGCAGAAAGTGGACGCCACATTTCTTTGCGTTCCACAGATCTTTTCAAAAGTTATTGTGTTTCCGGACGACACCCACAGACGCTAGACAGACAGACAGACAGACAGACGGACAGAAATGAGTTAATGTGTTTTGTAGCATCTAGGACGCTCAAAACATGTATTTCCATTAAAATCTTAGAGTCGAATTTTTTTTGGATTGCAATACTTTTTCTTTTACATACTCTATATGTGATGACAAAGTAAAAATAATATGAAGATTCTATAAAAATTATATAAAGTGCAATATAATTTTTGTAAAATTAATGTAACGTTTCTACGAAAATTTATAAAATCTGCAGATTATATATAAATTTCATATATAAATTAAATACAGTGTATAGTTATTCTGTATGTCCATTTTCTTCTACGGACTATATATATTTATTTATATATGATTTTTTCACGTGGAAACGCAAGGGGTGTTATATTAGTTTTGCGTGTACCGATGGAAAAGACAGCGTATGGCCAGAAGAGTAACATCCGAAATATAAATGCGCCGCTATATCAGTCGTTGCTTGACGCTGAACGACAAAGGAAATTTATCTCGAATTTCCATGGACCATTCTTAACGCGCTCGCATTCTTTCTTTCTCTCTGGCGTTGTAGGCACAATCTAGTCTGCGTGTTTTCTCTCAGACTCACGCTCGACTCATATGGTCCTGAGGAGCTCTCTCACCCTTCCGACGGGCTCTCATTCTTTCACCTTTATTGCTCGGATGCCTGGCATCGAGAAGGCTTCTTCCGCTAAGTCTCCGGTACGCGTCTCTGCCAGCGGCACGATTCCAATGCGAGGACAGGTAGAACGAGGGTTATACACGTTCTATACGTACTATTATATTCTTGCGGATGTATGCACAAATATGTATTGGGCATTGCTGGATAGTACGTCACGTAAATACGTTGTAGTTGACTGTATATCAATTGTACTGGGCTTTCTCTGTCAGTCGAAGCACCCCAAGTAAAAAAAATTATATGAAGATTGTAGTAGTAGTAGTAAATGAGATTTATTAGCCTCAGGTTTACAATATTGTTACAATCTATTATCCAAGATGTATAGTTTGTTTTTTTTTTTGCACAAGGCTAATGGGCCATTGACTGAACTCCTTCAGCCCGTAATTTTTATTGTACGAAGGCGGTTTTATATAATTGAGCTTGAATAATAAAAGTTTAACATATTTATTGTAAATATACCAGGAGAGAGATTAGTTCAAAAAGAGTGCGTGTCGGAAATTTATGCTTGGGGATGTTGTTTGGGGTGAAGATTGTATAAAAATTATATATAAAGATCTACATAGAAGCTGTACACGGCAATGGACATATACATTTTCTATATGTTGTATACAATACATATGAAGATTCTATAAAAATTATATAAAGTGCAATATAATTTATGTCAATTTGATAAAACGTTCGTACAAAAATCCTTTTATAATATCTGCAGACTATATATAAATTTCATATAAATGAAATACTGTGTTTAGTTATTGTATATGTACATTTTCTTCTACAGACTATATATATTGACTTATATATGATTTTTTCACGTGGGACTTTTGTTCGAGCACGTAAAAAATTCACGATATTTGGCGAGGTTTAATTACTATATGGAATTTTTTGTGTATTTTATTAGATTTGTTTAATTTTTAACACGCATTATCATATTGGAGAAGAAAAGTAAAACAACAAAGAATAGAATAAGATTTGTACTCATGTCAATATTATACGACCATTGGTTATTTATTATTGTTGTTATTTATAGATCTGAATGAAAATCTACACAGCACATGAAAAGCCTGGCTGAAGAACCTCGATCAATGGCTTTCTGCACAAATACACACATACGTATAAAATTTGTAAAAAAAAAAGGAAGTCAATAAATAACTGGTATTACTACTAGAATAATAAATTTTTGTGAGTATTCAATATCTTTACGGTCGTTTCTGCAATAGATGTAAACACAACGCAATATATTCCTTTAAAAGAAAGAATTTTTTTTGTTTCGATGTGATAAAAAATAATTCGATTATTGATTTCGTAATTGCATTCGTAGATAAATGAGAAGAATGTCAACTTTTCACTCTTCTCGCCCAAAATGGGCAGCCCAAAATATGCCTTCACGAAAATCCCCAACCAAGAATTTCCCTGCACTGTTAAAAATCTACGGTGCCAAACCCTGTGTGGACCTTTTCTCGGTGTTACCCGTTTTGGTGTTAATAGTTACACTTTTTACGGTCTAAAAATAACACGAGCGATTTTGTTAAATTTATTTCCGTGTTGACACCGATCCGTCACTTTTACACCGTGAGCGTCTGTCTATTTAACACTCGCTAATGACGAATCGGCTCTGATCGGTGTGACGGTGTGAATATCCCTTGCGTTGTCATATTTTAACACCAATTGCTTCACACCGCTCATTATCACCGCGCTTGGTGTGGACCTGTATAGACACCAAATTGACATTGTATTTACCACCGGATTTTCAAAAGTGTGCACCAAAATATTCTACGACAAAATATCACGTAACTAACCCGAGCCTTTTAAACAAAGCTCACGCGCTTAATGGAGTTTTAAACCTTTTTTCGGTTCCAGGAGCGAAAACCCGGTGACAAATCCGGGGGCAAATCAAAAGTTGGATAGCCCCAAGATGCCGAATTATTTTCCAACATGCAACTTTAAATTCGTGAGGCATAAAGTTAAAAAAAAAAAATTGCAAAAATTAATTGTAGGCATAACTAGAACATAGGAAATAATGGAAATTTCCTGAGAGGTTTGGAAAAAGAAGTGGCCCAACTGAGAGAGATTGCCTGATGCGTGGATAAAAATAGGTACGTGCGTTTCATGGGGGACGATGTCACGACACGTACTCGAGACTCCTCGAGGTTCGCATCTACGGATTCATGAGTAATACGAACGCACTCACACGCACGAAATATGACTGGTACAGAAGTAGGCAGCGTTGATCATATAGTGTAGGCTATACGTGTCACCAGGGCTCGGCGAGCTGTACGTCGTCTCCCGACGACGGTCTTTAGCCGGAATTCCTATATCAGTTATTGATGGAGTTGGCTTGAGGGATACGAAATCAAGGAGTGAGACGACGAGGCTGAGGTTCGTGTGTTCGCGTGAGAATATTACGTCCGCTTCTCGGGCGTCTCCCGCCTCCGGGCGCAAATCGGAATAAATCAGATCTCGCCCTCTCTCACCCTTAGACTCTTCGAACTCCCTTACCAACGCTCTCTTATACCCTCTTCGTTTAGTAGTCTCTTTTCCTGCAAAAGGGTCTTCGCACACGATACCTCCTGAAGTCTCCGTGATCGGGTTTCGGATTTGCACGCTTCGTTTGAAATATCGCGAGTAAGAAGTTTCGAGGATGAGAATCTCTTTCTACGATCCTTCTCTGCAATCCGGTTCCTGTCTGATCACCAGTGAAAGTCACACTTTTGAAATAAGCAACTGCCAATATTTATAGCGAGATAAAATACATGCAAACAGTGCCGATTATTTAACGATACTGTTTTTTGTTTACTAAATCTCGTTGCAAGTTTATTTTTCCGATAATTGTGCAAATGGATTTCATTGTTACGTTTTTCATAACCGTCCAACCTCTGAAAATGATGTGCGAATCACGAAGCTGCGGTGATTTGACTTTTTTTCGATCTCTGAGTTGTACCATCAAACCTTCATTTTTTGTAACTTAAGATTGCAAAGCTACAGGTAAGTTACAAGTATTATTTAATTTTTTTGTACGAAATGCTGTGCTTAACATTTTTTATTTCTGTACAGATGATCTTCTGGCACGTACACACGATGCCTCCTGAAGTCTCAGTGAACGGGTTACGGATTTGTACGCTTCGTTTGAAATATCGAGAGTAAGAAGTTTGGAGGATGAGAATCTCTTTCTACGATCCATCTCTACAATCCGTTTCCTGTCTGATAAGCAGTGAAAGTCACACTTTTGAAATAAGCAACTCCCAATATTTATAGTGAGATAAAATACATGCAAACAGTGCCGCTTATTTAGCGATACTATTTTTTTGTTTTTTTACTAAAACTCGTTGCAAATTTTTTTTTTTTTAGGTAATCGTTAGCTAATAGATTTAATTGTAACTTTTTTCGTAACCGTTCAACCTCCGAAAATGGTGCGCGAATCAGGAAGCTGCGGTGATTTGACTTTTTTCCGCTCTCTTTAAGTTGTACCATCAAACCTTCATTTTTTCTAACTCAACAATGCAAAGCCACGGATAAGTTACAGATATTATTCAAATTCCTTCTACGTAATGCTATGCTTAAATTTTTTATTTCTGTACAGATGGTTTCCTGGCACGTACAGAATTTGAGACATAAAGTTATTTATTAGTGACGTATTAGATAAAAATAAAACCGATGACAGAATTAGTTCCGCAACCCCGATAAAAGGGTTATACAATGGAATATTCGTTGAGAATTTTGGTTAAACGAAAAATAGGCGATTCCCCTTAGCGAAACGTGCTGTTACAGTCCCAGTTGCGTATAGTCGATGAATATGAATTTATAATTTGCCCGCGCATCCCGTTCCACGGATCGTTGCACCCTTGGAAAGCGTGATGAGAGTTAGGTGCACCCCTCATCGTGGCATCGAGACACCACTTCGAGAAGCAGCCCTTCACCTCGTTCGACTGTCGTTCGCGTCATATAAATCAAAATCAGTTGCATTGTGAGAGGCGATAGAGTGGCGCATAGGAGAAAAGGGAAAGGAATAAGTGCGACGAAGAGAGAGAGAGAGAGAGAGAGAGAGACAGAAAAATGAGAAAAATATAACTCGGTCAAGCTAGGGCAACACAAAACGTGGCCCGCGGGGTTCGCCAGGTAGAAAACGCGCTCCGATAGTCGTGGTGGCTTCGTCGATGCTGCCTATACACTGTACGATAGATGTGAGATGAGCGAAACGTAGGGCGAAGGGAAGGGTGACAGGGAAATGAGAGAAAGGGATGAGAAACGACGGTGTATATACGCTGTACGTTATATGCATTACTACTGTACATATGATACACCAAAAGATGTATATATGCATGTTTGTGTGGACGTAGAATGGATACAAGCTGAGCGGAGAAGCAAAACGCGTCACCGTAGGTGTGCCTGCTTTTAGGATCTGCTGTACTGCGAAGCTGGGGTGAAAACTATCGGTCGGATATACATATGTATAGCGACCGACGGTACAATGTATTCAAATTGGGAAAAGAGCGAGCGAGAGAAGGTTAGGATATGGGAGAATAGGGAATATAAAAAAAGGGTTACCCCTCGGGATGATGGGTAAAAAATGCGACAGACTGGTTAACGAAGCGAGATGGTCCATTGAAAGAGCTCAATAGGATGCTGGGTTTAGATGCCGCTGGGAGCAGAGAGCGAGGCTTCTAACGTATGCATGCGCTAGCGAATCGTTGGTCATAAGTGTGCGTGAAAATGTGCAGCCAATACCGTGGAGAAGGCAACTGTAGATTGGAGTCAGTGTGTGATGTACGCTAACTAGCCGGATGTTACGCAAGCATGCCATATGTCGCGAGGGAAGGGATACTTTTTTTTTATGCAACCTTCAAGGAAGATAAATCCAGAGGTCGGTCCTCCTATGATGACGATTTGTGTCGGAGGGCCAATATTTTTTGCAAATATTCAACTATGATGGTTTGGATGAATTTGGCATTTTTGTGGTATTTCCGTTTACTGTCTGCGATAGGATCTGGATATATTTGTTCTACCACTGTACTTTGTTTGTTATACGATCTATTCTACAACATTCATGCCACCACAACTTTTTGCTTATCCAGTAGTCATCCAAAATGTAGTTGAAGATTGTCGTTAAATATAGTTGAAAGTGTCCGGGGTATTGAGAATTTTTTTAGATTTTTTCGGGAGTATGATTGCCTCCATATTTTATTTCTTTTTGTTTTTGGAAGAGAAACGTAAAGGTAGGTCCTTCTATAATGACAATTTGTGTCGGAGGGCCAATATTTTTTGCAAATATTCATCTTTGATGGTTTGGATGAATTTGGCATTTTTGTGGTATTTCCATTTACTGTCTGCGATAGGATCTGGATATATTTGTTCTACCACTGTACTTTGTTCGTTATACGATCTATTCTACAACATTCATGCCACCGCAACTTTTTGCTTATCCAGTAGTCATCCAACATTTTTCTAAATATAGTTGAAAGTGTCCGGAGTATTGAGAATTTTTTTAGATTTTTTCGGGAGTATGATTGCCTCCATTTTTTATTCCTTTTTGTTTTTGGAAGAGAAACCTAAAGGTGGGTCCTTCTATAATGACAATTTGTGTCGGAGGGCCAATATTTTTTGCAAATATTCATCTTCGATGGTTTGGATGAATTTGGCATTTTTGTGGTATTTCCATTTACTGTCTGCGATAGGATCTGGATATATTTGTTCTACCACTGTACTTCGTTCGTTATAAGATCCATTCTACAACATTCATGCCACCACAACTTTTTGCTTATCCAGTAGTCATCCAAAATTTTTCTAAATATAGTTGAATGTGTCCGGAGTATAGAGAATTTTTTTAGATTTTTTCGGGAGTATGATTGCCTCCATTTTTTATTTCTTTTTATTTTTGGAAGAGAAACCTAAAGGTGGGTCCTTCTATAATGACAATTTGTGTCGGAGGGCCAATATTTTTTGCAAATATTCAACTTTGATGGTTTGGATGAATTTGGCATTTTTGTGGTATTTCCATTTACTGTCTGCGATAGGATCGGGATATATTTGTTCTACCACTGTATTTTGTTCGTTATACGATCTATTCTACACCATTCATGCCACCACAACTTTTTGCTTATCCAGTAGTCATCCAACATTTTTCTAAATATAGTTGAAAGCGTCCGGAGTATCGAGAATTTTTTTAGATTTTTTCGGGAGTATGATTGCCTCCATATTTTATTTCTTTTTGTTTTTGGAAGAGGAACCTAAAGTGAGTCCTTCTATAATGACGATTTGTGTCGAAGGGCTAATATTTTTTGCAAATATTAAATTTTAATTGTTTGGATAAATTTGGCGTTCTTGTGGTATTTCCATTTCTCATCTGCGATAGGATCTAGATATATTTGTTCTACTGTTCTACTTTGTTCGTTATACGAGCCATTCCACACCAACAAAATTTTTCGCTTATTCAAGAATCATCCAAAAAATTTTTAAATGTAGTTGAAAGTGTCCGTAGTATCGAGAATTCTGAAAAATAAAGAACTTAGGCAGTACTTTTTGTCGCCTTTGTAGGATGAAGCAGCCAGTGGATGAACGGGCCCAGTAAATGGACACCGTCCATAAGAGCACGTGCATAAAAAACGTCCATTCACTGGGTGTTTTCGTCTGCTTGACTGTCTATTCACTGGCCCAAAGTCATACATCTTATTTCCTTATCGTAACGAACCCATTTTTATAAATCTCGTTGTAGTATATAAAAAACTAGTATTTATTTTTACATATGTATTTTAAAATTCAAATTCAACAGGGATAATAATGACATACATATACGATAAGAGCACATCTTTGCAATGCAAAGATGGAGTAGACGAAAAAGTCTTCTGTTCTCATTCTTCTTCTCTCGCGCTATCATTTCCTCGGCCGACGAGTAACACTGTGAGATGGATCGTTTTTCTCCCTTAAGCGGAACTTCGCAGCACCTTCCCCATTCCATCTCACTTTCTCTCTCGATCTCTCCCCTATCTCACTCTTCCTGAATTCCTTTTTTTTTTTAACGAACAAAAGAACCTCGACACGTCTTAAATGAACGCGCTACTTGTTGCTTAGAGTAGAGGAGGCGGCAGTGGGGGGCACGGTGGCAACGTCCGCGTTGCGGGGCTTCACGGAAGTTACGAGAAAACGCGGGCTTGAAAGTGAAAGAGCGAGGAAGAAAGGGCGAAGAAAAAGGGAGAAGAGGAGAGACGTTTGACTGCCAGGAGAAAACTGTTTCTCTTTTGTTTTCGTTATCGTCTGGAGGAACCGCCGCCACCTTTACTATCGCAACTTCCACTTCCTCAGCCGCGACTCGTAGTAAAGTGGTGGGGGGGATTGCAATTAAAAATGTAGTTCAAGGTTGAGACCCCGACTGAGAGGGTGCTGGCTTTCCTTCGACTCTGCTCCCTCCAGCATCCCGCGAGAATTATACCAGCTTACCTCACCCCCTCATCGAGACTCGTTCAAGCCTTCCTCAACGTATTCCTCTGTTTAAAGAGCTGCTTTTTCCGGCTCACCGACACGACTTTTATTTTTTCTACGACATTCCTGCACTAAATTATGACTTTAACCTCTGCACTCGATCGATATTCTACACGGAAATAAAAGATTAGGTACCATAACGAAAATTTGAAGAGAGCTGTAAAGAGGATATTTTGAAATTTTAATTTTTAACCAATCTATCTCTGTGAGGAAGAGATTCGTTATTTATTTTGGCTTCCTCATAAAGGTAGATTTGTTAAAAAATGAAATTTTAAAATATCCTCTTTACAGCTGTCTTCAAATTTTATATGAGGAAGCAATGTGCTAAGTTCTACTTTGCATCTTTTTTTTCTCTTTAATTATCCATATTGTGGGCAACTATGAAACACCATTAAAACACCATCGCATTTTGATTAAGTACAAATTTTTACCTTACTCTCTTAACTGTTGCGGAAGTTGTGAGCGAAAATGTACATTTATAAAAAAATTTAAAAGGCCGTAAAATCCGAACGGCTCTACCGATCGGCATCAAATTTCGTATGTAACAGGGCTGTATGGGATTTTTCGACTGTAGAACATTTCGGTTCATTTTTTTAGATTCGACGTGATTGAGAGAAAAAATTGTTTTTTCGAAAAATTCAAAATTCTATAAAATCAGAACCGCTTTACTGATTTTTCTGAAATTCAATACCAAAGATGATCTAACGTGTCTTTTTTCTTTCCGTGTATACTTTCAGTAGGCTTTTCGTAAGTTGCCACTTACGAGTAAGAGAATTTTTGCAGCAATTAGATTCTTGAGAACAATACATTCTTTTAAACTGTTTTATGTATAAAAGAAATGTAGTTTAATTAAGGTGCACAAGACTCGTTATTGTCCACGATTGCATCACATCACGATCTCAAAAGTATCTCAAAGTGTGTCTTTCTTTAACCTTCATTAATATTGTCGTCTCTTGAGTGTCTCGTATAATCTAAAATCAGGAAACGCATTAACTACGTTAGTAAATTATGCTAACTTATCGGTGAGTTGCAGATCGCCATAATAGATAAAATAGATAACCAGAGTTGTAAATGCCTAATACTTACCGAAATAATAATGACGACACGATCAGCTCTACAATTATGATTTTATAATAATAACATATAGCTATTGTGATACGATGATTAAACTTTGGAATGTCTGCAAAAATTATTATTTTTCAATAAAAATTCACGGTGATCCTCTAGAAAAAATGGAAAAAATAAGTAATGCATTACTTATTTCGCCCATTTTTTCCAGTATTTCTTGCAATATTAAAGCGAAAATTAGTATTTTTTTCAGCTATTCAAATGTTTACACTCTATTTTATTATCACTACATATTATAACTATGAAATCATAATTACAAAACAAATTGTACTGTGAACTATATCTCATGAATTAATGGTGATTTACAACTCTGTAGATAACTATAACCTATTTTGCATGACTCCCAAAAAGTGGTTATCCGAACTCATACATTTTCGGACACAATAATTATTTTAAAAAATACATTCCTAAATACACTTTTTGACTGTACGTAATCACATATTTTCATTGATTTTGAAAAAAATTTCCCAGGTGTATTTTTATTTCAAGAGACATACGTATTATTTTGACACATGAATGTTTGAAAAGTGTTTAGAAAAAGGACAAATGTCAAAGGTCGCGACATTCTGATTCCCTTTTTATTTCTAGTATCATTCTACAGGAAAGTTTATGTCGGGTCGGAATATACATGCGAGTTAGGGGTAAAAACGGAAGACAGGTATCGGATATATCGGGAGCTCTTGTATTTTCAGAGAACCCCACGTAGGATGAATACGTTGGAAGAGAGTTTCTGGTGTTACCCCATGTGCTACCTGGCACATCCCAAGCGTACCCTGTGGATAGGATTTTTTTTCCACGCAGCTATTCGTCCCGGGAGCCTATCACCTGTGCCGTTTTCGGGATTACGTTTGTCGCGCAAGCCGACTAACCCACAGGGACACCCTGCCGCACTCGCAGGTTTTTTTTCTGGGTAAAAGAGTGCTATAGTAAATTGGGGTGAAGCCTTAAGCGCGAGGGAAGGATAGAAAAGCTTCACTGTAAGCGGTGAGAGCTACGACCCAATGGGCAAACAACATTATTGGCCTTACAAAACGGTATTTACCGAAAATAACCAATTTGAAAGGATAATGGGGGCGAGTCCTCGTCGCGACACCCCCAGGTGTAAGAACATTTCGAGCAGCGGGATATCATAGTGCTTCCCCTATGGTAAAAAAATATATACAAAAATATATCTGAAATATATAACTTTTCAAACGATAATATAACTAAAATTTATTTTTTATTATTGGTTATTCCGCAAGTACGCCAATTTACTGTCCTCTCCCCTCCATTCCCCATGTCATTCCTTGAGACCCCTCTAAAATGTTGACCGCAGCCACTCTTTCTAATGCACTACTGTATCGCATTTGCACGAGGGTTCAGGGAAATTGCGGAAAACCTGGCCGATACAGGCGGCTTTATTTTAACTGAGTTTCTACTGTATTAGGAGTATATTATGTCACAAGTGCGTAAAACGCGATTTTACAAACGAGTAGCGATCGGGTGCACGAGTAACCGGTGAAGCCGGACGCAAGTGTTATACGATCGCTACGAGTACGAAAAACGTACGCACGTGTCGCATACGATATTTTATACCACAAGGTGCGTGAAGTGGCTACTTCACGCACACTTCGCTTCGCTCGCGTGCGTGGAATAGGCACTTCTCCCACTAGTGGCATAAAATTGTATACAATACTCGTCGCGAAAAAGTTTCATCGCACTAGTATCGTAATGTACTATTTTTACGTAGTATGCATTAAATTCTTTAAAAAGTAATGTACGTCATGTAGACATTGAGCGGGAGTAATAGGGCGGACGGAGTGGGTGCAGGACTGTAGGCCCTGCTGGGGAGCCAGGGGGCAAAGCCCCCGGCGTGGGGATTGGGGGGGGGGGGGGGGGAGAAGGCCACACCAATCAAGAAAATACTTTTTTAAATGACTCATAAATTTCCACAATGTTAATAGTGAATACAACTCCAGAAAATTTTACAAAAACGAAGCCACACGCCAACCGCGCGTCCACTGCTGTCGATTATATTTTTTATTTATTTTCGATGTATCTCAGATATATTTCTCACTCGCATATATTTCGTATATAACTCAAAATATATCTCAGTTATAGTATTTTTCGGACCAAATATATGTCGTATATCTGAGGAATATCTTTCAACATATCTTCAATGTGTTAATTTCCATGGGGGTTGAATCGTTTGGTGCTGCAGTAGCAACTGTGCAACACAGAAATTCCAGTTTTCCTGAAGCAGCCAGTGCTTCATCGATTCTTCAGCGTTTGATGAAAACCTCACCATTAGTCATTTTCTATTTACCGTAATTCCACCGAAGATTCGAAAACTTGAAATACATGAGTACCTCTTGGTATGTGGAATATAGTTCAAATATAATGATGGGAAATACGAAGATTCCCAAACGGAGGAATCTTCTTCACTGGCTGGTGAAGAAGATAAAAAGGAAGCATTGCCAGACAGAAGACGCTTCGCGGACGCCCTTCGACCTTATAAAGGAACACGTATAGCTTTGACGTACGTAACATTCTTCTGTGGATAACATACACACATAGATTTATATATATATGTGTATGCTGAAACCCTCACAGGTACAACACATCTCTACGCTTCGATATTTTATCCCTTCGTTCTCTTTGGCCGTCTCTCTTCCTCTACTTCAACAGCCAGAGAGGAAGAGCTCGCATCTTCCTTGGCAGTAGATGGGGAGAAAAGAGAAATAGGAGAAGCAGAAGCTACCAAGCGTAAGAGAGAAAGAGAGAGAGGGAGAAAGCTTGCCTCGGGTAGGCAATAGTTTTCCCCGAGTTTACCCCTCGGGACATCATCGGTTCTTCCCTCCCGGACTCCACGACGAAGTCCTCCTGGTCTTGTGCACCAACCCTCAACAAAATCCTCTCTTCATCCCTCCGTCCTTTTCTCACTCACTCCCCTTTACGTTTTTACCCACATATAGCTATACTCCCCCAGACAACATACAGTGTTCCTCCGTCTTATTCGTAGCCCTCTCTCCCTCGCACATCTTCCGCATCTGGACCACCTCTTCGGGGTGATCCACCGTAGTGAAGAGAAGGAGCAGAGCTGGTGGGTCGGTGAAGAGCACCGGTGGCACGAGGACGAGGAATAGGCAGAGAAGGTAGGTAGAGAAGTCTGTGAGAGGTGGAGGTGGAGGACGTGCCTTCATTTGTTTCAGCGGGCACACTGGTGGGTGGTTACGTCACGCGCACCCGTCGTCATGGTAACCCTCCGGGCTCGCCAAGAGGGGATTTTCCACGTTGTCGGTTAAGACGACGTACGACGACTACGGGCCCCGAGCACCGACCTAGTGAGTGGAGGGGCACGGGACCGGGGGTTTTCTCTCTGTACCCGTGCACGAATCTAGCCGACTAGAAGCGCCCACCGCACACGGTTTTTGACTTCCGCAACCGAGACTAGGATAGAAAGGAACTGGTGGGAAGTGGGGTAAGCACGAGGACAGCGCTGCAGGAACTTTGCGAGCATCAGAAACTCCATTCCACCAAGGAAGTCGGAAGGCATGCTACCTCAGCAGGGTTGGTGATGCACTGGAATCCTCTCCTACTAGCTCCCTGTCTTTCTTCCCGGAAATCATCCCCGGGTCGAGAGCCTGGCTTTGATCCTCTTTGAACGCCAACCTGATGGGATCGATGGCCTCGACCACCTGGATATAAATGTATACCGAGAGGACCCGGTATTTCCGAGAATCAAGTGAGCCACCCAATGGAGATCCTCGATCCTTCGGATCAGCGGTAAAGCACCAAGAGTCGGGTAAATGGCCCTACGAAGGAAACTTTTACCTTAGCCTTTCCATAGCTTTTTATCCACTTCCAACAGTTATCTCTAAATGTTTAGTTGATACGGCAAAAAGTTCATGTAAATACTTTGATGGGAAATGGACTTCCCATTAAAGGATTTTATCATGTATCACATGACAACAGTTCTATACGGAAGCGTACGCTGGATGATTTTCACGAAAGTAGCTCTTTTCTGGCGGTGGTTTCATCGCAATGTTTGCCTCCTTGCTGAAAATTCGCCGCAGGTTTACCGAGTCACCTCATATCGTAGCTTCAACCACGGCTAAGTGTACACGTCGAAATTGCCAAGGCCCACTTTTCCCTGTAGTGCTTGGTATGGTGCAGCGGGGTAACGTCAAAGCACCTTCTCTCTTTTCCTTCACCTTCGTCTCTGCCTTTCCATTCACTTCCCGATCTTGAACCGACTCGTGCTTTGGATATTTTGCATGTCCTCGGGGGTCGAAGCTTTCGAGGCGCAGCATGTCGACGGCTCTTTCACTACAGCGTCAGCGATATATGACGTTTTCGTGGGTTGCACGCTGGCGAAATCATCGTCGTTGCAATTATGAAAGCCACCCAGTCTTCCACTGAACTTTACGTTGCTCCGGAATATTCTGTTTACCTCTTAATTTGTCGTACTTGGTCGAGTGTCACGCAACCTTCGTTTGCACCAACTTGTGCCCTCACGAAAATTCGTTCAACCAGAAGGATACGCATAGCCATTTACAATTTTCCTTCCCCTATACATGTCCCTAATCGCACTTGGTACTGCTTAATGCGCTCCTTGCGTTTCCATCTCTGTTCCACCTTCAGAGCTTGAAATTAATTTCAAGTTGCCTAAGCAACCCCCGACCTTAGTTCCCAGCCAGTCTTGCTTGTGGTTCCCCGCAGTTCTCTGTTCTATTTCTCTCTACCTCTCGGTCTTTCCCTCCATCTTTCCGCACCAGTCAATAAGGAGTACGCGACGAGGTGGTTTCAGAACCGCTCTTTCATGAACTCTACTCATACGTAAAGCACAGAGACTGGATTCCGCTTTGCATTTCTGCCCAAGGGATTCGAGAAAAGGGCATGACTGAAGGTCGAAAAACTACTCTCGCTAAAATCTCCAATCTTATTTACATATTGGCCTCATATAATCTTGTTATATCTCAAATTTGTCTGAACCACTTCTAAAATTCTCAGCTATTTATATCTACCAGGCAAACTTGCTTACCAAACATTTGGGCAAGATGGAAAAATTCAGAAAATAGCTCAAAGTGACGGAGCAAAATATTTGTAAAAAACAAAAAGTTAATAAACCCCAAAAGCTATCCAATACAATGAAGTATATATTCAATGTCGCCCCCACATATAGACAAGCATGACGGGCAAGCAGACTACATTTCTGTTAGGATAGTGTATCCTATCACTAGCGAATTCCCGAGGGAAGATATTCGGATCGCGTTGAGCCAGCCACGAGTCACGTTTGCACCCTTCGGTGGCAGTCGAGGGAGTAACAGAGCGAGAGAGAGGACGAGACAGAGGTTGCTTGGCGTATGGCGAGGAAGTGGGAGAGGGCGAAGGAGCGACGAGGAAGAAGTAGGACCAGAAGAATGTGGGTTGGGATGGCAGTGGGAACGAGGCTGGAGAGTTGTTGGGGGGTTGGGGAGTGTACGGGCTTGCCAAAACCACCCTGGTGTACGACGTAGCCCCATCAGAAGCAACCACCAGCAGCAGCAGCAGCAGCAGCAGCAGCAGCAGGAGAACCGGGAGCACATCCACAGACGGCGAGTATCCTCATCCACGTCATAGTCTCTACACGAAGAACGTGGGAGCCTTGTTGGGTGTTCCATCCTCCACCCGTTCAGTGGTCCCCGAGGCGCAGGTTGGAAGACGTAAGACGGGCGCCGTTGGAACGACGAACACTTGCTCTCTCTTTCTATCCTCGAGCTTGAGCTTCACGAATTACCGTGCGTGTTTCTCTCTATTGCTCAGAGGCTCTTCTATGCCGTTCTCTCTTGCTTCCGTGAACTCCTTTTGCCACTCGCGGGTCCTCATCATTGCCTTCTCTCCTTCGAGTTCGCTTCGCAGGCTCTCACCGTCTTTCCCAACCTCTTTATATACGTCTTCCTTCGTTGTGGACCTGGTGTATGTGTCTGTGTGCAGTGCTGCTGGTGCTGCTGCTGGCTCGGCGCACCGAGTACTTTGAATTGCTTGCCAGCGGCTTAGCGTCTTCTGCAGGCTCGGCTTGGAAAACCGACCTGCGCGGAAGCTCGCGCCAATTTGCGCCAATTTGCGTGTACGGCACATTGCTCTTTAGAAATCTGCCGGCGCCACATCGCCACACCACTCCTCTCACCGCATATCCCTGCAGAGCATTGCTAGGAGTAGCTCAACGTATAGACGTTCACTTGGAAGATGCTTGTAGATACCGAATCGCCGCAACGTATCCACCATCTTACCTGTCAACTTGGACCTGCCCAAGATGATACCGACTAATGCTCATTATGCAAGGATTCGAGATACTTCCGATTTTATTTAGATCAGGAGAGTCGCGTAGATTCTTAGTGTACAGGATAAATAGTACGCTTTAAACTATGCCCAAAGTCAATTCTTAGGTAGTCTTATTGGAATGGATGTTTTTATCTGTTCAATTAGAGTTCCTAAGACATTATTTATGCAGCATTGATAATATTTGTGTAATAGGGCTTGGTTGTCTTACGAAATGATCTCAGGATGCTCACGAATTCACACCAGGAAGTAAACGTATCTACCTATCCATCCGCTTATCTGAAGATCATGCCTGCACTTTCACTAGCCCATTTCCACTTATTTGACACTTATGAATATATCACATCGCTTTCCACTCTGTTTAATAAAAGCAAAAATGCTTCCTGTCCTTTTTTTGGTCTTCCTAACTCTTGATACCTTCTTCGTAACTTCATCCACCACTTTTTTTTATTCCAGGGTCTTGACGTTTTCACTTAAATAGTCACTGTTTCTTTTGAATTAATATATCACTTTTTTAGCAATCAATTACTACAAGATTGTCGGAGATGTATTTAATATTTGCTTCCATCATTTGACCTCTTTCATAAACATATTGCGTACTAGGTAATGAAGCATCAATGGAGGATAAATAGATGAATGAAAAGACATATATTTCAATGATTTTCGAGGAAATGGAGATGATAGCAGTGATGTTTCTGCCGACACCGTTCTTGAAATACGAGTGATAGAAAATTTGGGAAGAGGGCCATAAATCAGAGGGCAGTAAACGCGGTGGGCTGACCCAAGAAGAGATTGTTTGGGCTGACCCTCGACCCCCGTCACCTCGAACTTGGATGAAAGGGTCACCCATCGACTGGCTTGCCATGTTCACCAGACGAGAAGAAAAAAACCGGAATCGGTCAAACCGGATTTCGATTGACCTGAAGTCTCGGGCCAACGATAATGTACGGTCACTCCTACCTACGGCACGCGACTCACGTGCATCATTGCTATGAAATACTCGTCGAGGTCTATAGCCAGATTTGACCCTTGATTTATCTATTTTTCTCTCAAGGCTCCCGCTCGTTCTCGCATATTTTGTGGCTTAAGAGGGCGACTCTTCGTCGTTTAATAATTGTTCGATTGTCACGCCGCGAGATTAGCCACGACAAATTTCCCCCATGGAAAAAAGGATGCTGAAAAAGTATATTTTTTGACTTATCGAAAAATTTGTAAATAATGTACGTGGTATTTTTCTTATATACTTCTTATATACTTCTTATATACTTGGCAATATCCAATATTTCGTCCAAACGTACATTTGGCGAATATACGTAAAGTACATTTTTTGTACAATCTTTAGTACATCTGGCAAATATACGAAAAATATATTTATTTGGATATCCATACATGTATCTAGCTAATATACGTAAAGTGTTTTTTTTTTTGTATATTAGTAGCACATAAAAAATGCAGTAACTCATAAAATATAAAAACACGAAATCTCGACCACCTAGATTTCTTATATCGACAAAGAATCTAAACAATTTTGACAAATGTTCTTCTAACTGATTCACGTGTTAAACATCTTCTTACATAAATATGTTTATAATTTCTATAGAAAAAATATACATTCACATATATTTACGAATACATAAAATATGGATTGAGAATTATATGAAGAATATAAAAACGATATATTTTATTTCCCAAAAATATGTATGAACTAGTCACCACATATACCATCGTATATAACATCGTATATACTTTGTAAGTATACTAAAAGTTATATCCGATATATCACATTTTTCGTCCAAAGTATAGCTGGTATATAAAATATATACTTTTCGATATTTTTTCGAGTATACTTTTTTTCCATGGGGTTATTTCCAGGTTATCCAGGTGAAAGAAAGCCTCTGGGAAACGACTTCCACATATTTGATGTAATATAAGATATATACCTAGTGTCATATCTTTTTTGAAGTATCAGAACATATGAGGACTTGGGTATCGATATTTCGCTCGTTTGCTGAATACCTACGCGGAAAGCAGAAGAAATGTACGTCTGAAGAAAATCGTTCCGAAGAAGAGAAGACAGTTGAGGCTTACTATAATGTACCACTATTGATGCTAATCACATTGAGCGAACAATACTAGACGGAGTTATAAAAGAAATGGCTCTCCGCACAAGCTGAAAACGTATGAGCTAAGATGGAACTGAATGACAATAGGCATCTCGCAGAAATGCAACGTATGGTGTTTTCACGTACGCGCATTATATTCTCGTACAAGCCGCTCGAAAATCTTTAGACTCTGAGCTGCAATAAATTGGCGTTTTTTCGTGAAAGCCTCATTTTAATAAGGAACAGTGTTCGCATTACAAAGAACGATTTTATATTGTATTTTGTAAAATGATACGTAATTTATTCATTAATTAGTTATTGAAAAAAATTATATGAAGA
Organism: Tromatobia lineatoria; assembly: GCA_949699805.1. Lineage (NCBI taxonomy): Eukaryota > Metazoa > Arthropoda > Insecta > Hymenoptera > Ichneumonidae > Tromatobia > Tromatobia lineatoria. Next base: position 3,467,076 of record OX453046.1, read on the forward strand.
TTGTATAAAACTTATACGTGAAGATCTACATAGAAGCTGTATACGAAAGTGGACATATACATTTTCTATGTTTTATACAATACATATGAAGATTCTATAAAAATTATATAAAGTGCAATATAATTCATGTCAATTTAATATAACGTTTGTACAAAAATCGTTCTATAAAATCTACAGACTATATATAAATTTCATATAAATTAAATACAGTGTATAGTTATTTTATATGTCCATTTTCGTATACAGAATATATATATTGACTTATACATGATTTTTTTACGTGGGTTTTTATTTTCTTGAATTCATTAATGAAATTATTCGCTCGATTAATCACGCAACGTTGAAGTCGTTGGCCTCTGAGCGACGGGCACCATAACCGAGCCCGAAAATTGAATCAATCACGGGCAAGCGAGTCACTGACCTATGGTCAAACGCTTAGCTCTGCGGGTGGTAGTGTCCGTCGGACCGTTTGCGTTTTACGCCAATTGAACCGAGCGAAAATCCCCGCTTCATGATGGAGAGAGAGTTCTACGTTTGCCAATGCGTTGGCCAACGGAGATTCTAGCTAAGAGAGGGTGGATCGCGCAAAATGGCTGAACGCCATTTTCCAACATAGGGTGTTGGCCGTCGGACGACGTACGCTTACGCGTTCAATCCTCAACCGTAAAACTTCCTATTAATTCCTAAAACTCCGATTTATTTATATAAATATTAACCATTTGCCAAAGAAGACGATTTTGCACATTATAGTTATGTCATTTATTTAAGTAAATCTAAAAATGAAATCCTTAACCGTTGAACTCCCTATTAATTATCCTAAAACTCCGATTTATTTACACAAATATTAACCATTTGCCAACGAAGCCGATTTTTTACATTACAGTTATGTAATTTATTTAAGTAAATCTAAAAATAAAGTCCTCTACCGTAAAACTGCTTATTAATTCCTAAAACTCCGATTTATTTACATAAATATTAACCATTTGCCAAAAAAGCCGATTTTTTACATTATAGTTATGTAATTTATTTAAGTTAATCTAAAAATAAAATCCTCAACCGTTGAACTCCCTATTAATTATCCTAAAACTCCGATTCATTTACACAAATATTAACCATTCGCCAACGAAGCCGATTGTTTACATTACAGTTATGTAATTTATTTAAGTAAATCTAAAAATAAAGTCCTCTACCATAAATCTCCCTATTAATTCCTAAAACTCCTATTTAGTCGCACATTTTAGTTTATAACCCTTTAACTCATACATTTGTCATTTCCAAAATCAAAAACTCAATAATAATCATCAAAAATTAGTGAAAAATAGTTAAATCTGATTATCTTCGATGACGTCCTCTTATCATAATATAAGAGGAATAAATATATTGTTATTTGATAAGATCAATGTGAATCCAGTGCTTTCATGTTTCCTAGTATATGAAAAGTGCCGAAGAATAAAACGACCATCCAAAGCAAATGAAAATCAAATTAAAAAATTTGTTTTTTTTCGATATCCGATCTCAAAATATTTGTAGCCTGCTGGACCAATAAAAAACAATTACAACGGTGTAAAAGCCTTCTATCCTCTCGTATTAATACTCAAATAAATAACGATTTCATCGAAACCAGGTGAACATACTTATAGAGAAAATAAAAAGATGAAAAATATTTTTATTTTATAAGTGATTGAGACATAACGACGATCCAGCACTTTGTCCTCCTGTGCTTTTATGTCACCTCGTAGCATACGAAGAGCATCACAGGAGCACCTACGTTAAAATACTTTTAGTCATAGCTTCTGAGGAGCTTGATACCGACGACGCCTACTCTCACGCTCGGTGGTTCGCAGAAATAAAACGTTTTATCGCAAGCAATAAGAGATTTCGAGGTAGCATAGCTAAGGTACCAGTGGTAAGCTTCAGGGTATGAAGAAGAGTCTTCGTCGAAGACCTTCGGGCGCCCACGAAGAGAACTTTATCGCCACGTTCCGCACTCGATCATATTGTAAAACGATTATTACACCGTGGGCTCTATATTTCTCTTGCCCTCACTATTTTCCCATTACTATATGCACTTATAGCTCAACTATATTGATCCGGAGTCTTATCTGTCTACTCTCCCCATAGAGAACCCACAACTCATTCTTTTCTCCCCTTGTTATTAGATACTTAACAAACAACCGAAATTACCAGATAAAAAGCCATTTCCTATCGTGCCTATTAAATCCACAATAAAATGATAAATATGATACGGCAACGACATCCAGTCGAACGTTAATAGCCGCTTCGGTGACGTTCGAATGTCATGACGTTACTCTCGTAGAGCATCGTCTTCAAGATTCCTCGTATAACCTTATTTTTGTTTTTCAGAAACGTGCGGAATTGCTCTTCCGGTTTTGACGCGAAGGATCACAGGCGTAAGAGCGAACAACCAATGGTGTATTGCTTTTGACGTTGCGCGGAGGAAACACGCCTGGAACTCTATTAAAAAGTTTCATTTCTCTTTCTCGGAAAAGGAGAAGACCAACGAACGAGCTTAGAAGTATGTCTCTCAGGACAAGCTTTTGAGATGGTAGTTGCAAGACGAATTCGTGACACGCTACCAGAAACGCTTCTTCCAATGCGTTCCAAACTTCGAATCGCAGTATACCACGTATTTTACGCACCATGTCTCGGGAGAAATATCCACAAGTTTATCGCAAAAACGGATTTTCGTTTTCTGGGCACGAATGCGCATTTCTCATGAGATGGAATTTAATTTTCGGAGCAGCAAGCAATTATTCATCAGCACTTTACAGAATTGATTATCATTAACGAAACATAATATGTGATTTTCATGGTTTTATGGGGGATTATTCATCCTCACTTTACAGAATTGATTATCATTATCAAAACATATAACATGTGATTTTCGTGGATTGAAAATTCACGATTCTTATCTGTCACTCATGTGATATGCGGTTAAGGGGTGATAAAAAATGTAAATTAGGTTCTCTAAAAATAAAATGTAAATAAGGTTCTCTAAAAATATACTTTGTCAACGTATAGTGTTAATTTATTGACTTTAATCTAATGGCACATTTGGTGATTGAATTGTTTCTAATGTTTTATTGACACATTTTAGATGATTCAATTCATCAACAGTCAAGTGAATGCTGCCCATGACCATGTCAACTTGTAGTTCAATTATTTCTTATCCAATAGAAATAGTATTCGATGGGTAAATGTTACTATTCTACTATTCTCTTGTTTTCGTCGTTGATCAATTCCAACTTCCTAAATGCATAATTTTTCCGGTGACATTAAACGAAAATAAGCTGGTGATGCTTTCTATAAAGCAGTGGTGAATAATTTATTTCTAGCCTCTATTTTATTAGTCACGTTCTTCTTCTATGAAATTGTACATTTTCAAAAAAATCCAACCTTCCAATTGAATTTATTACATTGAATTCGAACATTTAAACAAATCACTGGAAAATTACATATAAAATATTCCCATTCCATAAACGTGGATATCGAATTACGATGTCGCGCGTTTCCTTAGAAAGTCTCGACGAAAACTAACTGAAGTCACATTCCGGCGTTAACACCAAAATCCTCATCCAAACTTGAAGAGATCCACTATTCAAAATCATGTCTAACCAATCATCACTGTCACCTCCACTTTTTATTTTGGCTTTCACATTTTTTACGTTATTTAACTAACTACTTTGTGTGCTCACTAATATCTCTCTGTATTTTTTAATCTTTATATTATTATCATACCTTCGAATTTTTACATTGAAGTTGAATTTTCGTATTTGAGTTCGATCTTAAATTAAAACCTAAGATCGTATTTCGCCCATAATCTTGGGCATAGGTTTAATTTTCGCCCAAAAGATCCACTCTCAGTCTAACTTTATTCATTGACTTTCCTAACTTTCTCCATTCATTAAAATAATGCCAAATTATTGAAAACTCACTCATTTTAAAGGAAAAGATGAAAACAAGCAGCAACAGGATCGTGAAATCCAAAGGTGTTGTCGGTACAGTGCCAATCGGAAGACTAAACCTAAAGGGTTAACATATTCTTGAATACGTAACACATGCATATTCGAAGCTGGGGCCCAGTCTGTGGCAGTCCCCGCCGTCTCTCTCTCTCTCTCTCTCTCTCTCTCTCACTCGCTCTCTCGCTCCGTCTCTTTTTGCATGCCTGCCTGTTTACGTGAGTGTTCGTCATAGTGTTTTACGGTTCCATGTACGCGCGAGAAAGAGAGAAAGAGAGTGACAGGGCCCCAGGTGGGGTTGGGCCCCCCTTTGGGCCCTGACGTATGGAAAACGCGCGAGAACTACGTGACTAGCTCAATATGTACTTTGGGTCCTTCTGAATCCCCTCCCTTAACCTTCTTCCCATTCCTCCCTCTTCATTTTTACCCTTTATTTCCATTAGAAAGGTACATACCTACAAACCCATAGGTGTACATAAGAATGTGTCTCTTTCCATCTCTTTTCTCATATATCGGTTATAGTAATGCGATTTTCATAAGCATCCGCACACCTAACTGTCATCCGCGTTCGATCCCCCATAATTAATGATCCGTTAGTGGTTTAACGACGAGAACAGTCCATTTTATACTGAGGTGTCGGTTCTTTCTTTCCACGACATAGAAGATTTTGTTCAATTATGAAAATGGTAACCAGAGTGAGCGATGACTTTCTAGTCGATGAAAATCAGCAAAGTGACACACCGAAAAATTGGATTTGACACACTTGTCAAATCCAAAAGTAGTGACATTGAATTGAATCAACGAAATCATCTCTGTTCTCTTCGTTAGTTTCATTTTTTTTTTCTAAGCTGTTCGGCAGATAAAGCTCAAATTTGGAGAGAACGTTCTCGAGTACAACAGAAATACGCTATAATACGCGCTTCTTAAAACTCGAAGCCGTTTGCTTAACATTGGACGATAAAATTCCCAGCACTTGATGCATCAATTATATCTTTCCAATGATTTAAACAGACTGTTTCTTTGAATCAAATAAAAGTTTTCTTCAAAACAATGAAAACTTTCCTTTCAATTAATGAAACTGTTTCTTTATTACATACTCACTGAGTAAATATTTCTCTACAGGAAATGTAATGTTCTCTTTGATATATAAGTTCACTATTTCATTGAACTCAACCTAATATTTTGTGAAAATCATTGAAAACAAAATCAAGCAATCCATTTCATTGGCGTCAATGAAATTTTTTTCTCTCTGTGTACAACTAAAAATTCATACTTTTTACCTCATGCCATTTTGGTGCACTGTATTTTTATACAAAATTGCAAAATTCTCATGCTAGTTGTTTATCTAATGACATTCAAACATTATTTCAAACTAGTTATTTAATGATTTATTTTATTATGACTTTTTTAAGGTGTCTGGATCCCTTCAAGTCTCTACTTTGATTGTTCCATTACAGTTGATTCAATCGCCTTAACGATGATGGTTAAATCATGAAATTGAGTGCTACTACGATACACAATGTTGAAGAGGATTTTCGCGGTTGTATAGTCAAGCCGTTTTCCAGTAGCGGTTGCCTATCAGAAAGACAGATGCAAAATAGATTGGCTCATCCATTTGTGACCGGTAGAACTTGTCGAACAGTAGTGAACCCTTTTCGCCTGCTTACGTACAGCATAACAGTATAACTCATAGGCATATAGTAACACAGTAGTAGTAGGACTTAGTTAAGACGTCAGCCAGAAACGACAATGAGGTCAGCCATGCATAGCCGGGCTTCGCACCTTTACCGTTCATTCAATTCACGATCCTTATCTTTGAGGGCACTCGATGGGCCCCGTCGATTTTGGAGATAGCGCAAGTACACTCAACTCGCTTTCCTTTTTTCTATTTCACTATATGCACGTCGTACTTAAGGGCCCTTTTTTCTCGCTGGGTTCGTCCGACGGCCGACGCACTCGCGGCCCTTATACCACATTCCGCTTCTATCAAATGCGCAGCCAGTAAAATTATAATGCCCACCGACCTTCTCGATATACTTGCTCGTAGTTCGTCACAGTCGCTTTTCAGTCCCGCATAATTTTCCAGGTAATCCGAGAGCTTTGAAAATAAAAGGCTTTACTGATTAGCATTTTTCTATTTTCCTGTTGGAATATATTGCCGACGGTTAGTTTTATTCGATATATGATATTTAAATGCTTCAAAAATTTGGACACAATTTTTGCATACATTTATTTGATAGTAGCATTAAAATTGAGGGACTGAAAATTCCGCGAAAAATTCATATTGTTTCTGTTAATTTTAATGTTTGAAGAAATTTTAATTAAGTTTCTTGTACTTTCAAACAGAAAGTTTTGTGAATTTATTCAAAACATATATGACCCAAAAAAGACAAGCAATAGCTACTTTCAATAAAATCAACAGATGGAAATAAAGTAACTCGTATTGCAACACCTCAATTTAAGCACGTTATAAGAATTGTTAACCTTGAGGATCGATTCTCATTCTGTTATTTTGTAATTGATCGTAAAAAAATTTATAACTCATGTAAACTAAAAAATTATCTTAACTCTACATATATCATTATCGGATGACTGATTATTTATATGATTAATTTCCATAAAAATACTCCAAGGAAACAAAAGATTTTTGCTAGATGCAAAAAAAGTGGCTTATGTTCGTTTGCAAGTTTTTTCCCTTGTTAAAATAATTATGAGAAGTGAACTTCTCCCAACCAAACGTAGCAAAAATGCGCATGTTTATGGTAAGCTACACGGAAAAAAACGACTTCGTTACGGAAACGAAAAAAATAGTTGGACCCAACGAAGTGACTTAGTTCTCTGAGAGACAGACGATTACTTAGTTAGATAAACTATTTTCAGGTGGTTGGCTCTGATCGTTGCTCGAACTAAATAATTAGTTGGGCTAACTACTATTTTGGCCTTAACCATCTTACTTAGTTGGATCACGAATATTATTCGTTGTGTGACCTATTTAAGTCGACTAAATCGGAATGGTAAATATGACTAATACCAGGTCGTCACTAGTGATGTCCTCAGAAAAGACAATAAAATTCGAGAGATTATGCCGTCAATAAATCGTCTCGTGAACAAATGAATTTCGATTTCTTTCTACAGGCGTGAATACAATCTCGAGATACAAGATGCTCATTTGATATCGTTCAATGTGTCAAGATCTCGGCATAACGACATTTCATCAATATCGAGAGATTTCTTGAATACGGAATTGGGGAGTAAAAAGAAGCTGAGAATGCTGAAAATCAGGAGCCGAAAGTATTAAATATTGTGGATTATTAGACAGCATTTATTAAAATTCGTCGTTTTCCTTATTTAATACGTCTAAAAATCATTGTATAATCTTGAACAGTTCTAATAAATTTTTGAATTCTTCATCCCGAAATAATATCTAGTTAAAACGACTGGATACATGAATTCGATCTTTTTTATTCAAAATCAATTAAAACTTTCTTTTAAGCAAATACGTAATTATTTTCTTCAATCATTAGAAATTAGTTCTCTGTAATTGATTTAGTTATTTAAATCAACGTTTCGTTGACGATCTAGTAATGAAACACCAAACTTAACTCTAATACGTATTTATGTTCAACCATAAACACCAAACTTAACTCTAATACGTATTATGTTCAACCATAGTTGGTTTAATCGACCTGTCATATATTTATATAAAAAATATATATTGTTTAATTCAAATTTTATGTAAGTGTCGAATTTTCATAATGGAAGATTATATAATGTAGAAGATTCTCGAAACACGCATTCCCGCTTTCTGTTCGTCACTAACAGAATCATGATCGGTTTTATTTTTTATTTTTGAAAAAATTCCACTTAATCGATATTGACCTTAGATAAAATAGATTTTAAAAAATAGATACAACATATTGGAAGCACATTAACAAACGTAACAACAAACACAAGAAAACATTGAAAGAAACGGAAGTACTCAATCCATTTGTAATGAATGTACAAATTTATGTATTTTGTAAACAAAAATAATAAATTATTCGACGTAAATATATATTTTCTTCGACACGAAGAAATGTATATTTCATTAAAACATTTTTTTTTTCTACGAAGTAATAAAGATATATTGCAATAAAATACATATTTCTTAGGTTTGAATATATTTATTAGTCGCCAGATGTATTACTTACAAATAAAAAAAATTATTCCAGTTGAAAAAAAATCTTTTAGGTCAGCATTCAAATAATAAAATTCATTTCCGATACGTAGATTCTAGTCCAGTTAACTAGAAATTTTTTCTGGGTGCATGTACCTGCAAGTTCATCGTGCTAAATTCTTATCCAATATAAGTTAAACTCAGCTTTCAGTGCAGACGTTAGACGAAACGGGACTACGACCCCACAATAACATTGATTACTTCAATAATGGATAGAATAGCCTGGGGCTCGTGGCTGGGTGTTAGGTTTTCCTACGCGTCACAATGCCTTTCGCCAAGTATACAAATAAAAAAGCAGGAGGCAAACGAGTGAGCGCGAGGTAGGAAAAAAAAAAGATCGAGGGTCACGATCGAGAGGGGAGAGAAGAGCCGCAGGAGCCCCAAGATACCTAGTTACCCCGACGAGAATATTCAAATTGCAACCCTTTCGTTCGTGAAAAGAAACTCGGTCGAACCCTTCAATCAGATTCAATAGGCATCGATATTCAAATTTATTTGACGTAGGTATATACATATATACATATATATATGTGCCGTTTCACGCGGTCTCTTGTCTCCGTCACTCAACTTTCCCAATCGCTGCAGTCAAAAAACCGTTGAGAATAAAAATTTGCATCTTTTTTATACCCGTACGTTGTTTCCTTTTTTGTAATCGTATGTGGAACGGAAGCGATACAGCAGCTGTCAATGTATCCGCATACATCGTCTTTATGCCTTTACTTTCTCTGGCACGACCTTTTTTTCTAACAACTAAAAGCTGCGACACATTTTCTCGGATCTATTTCTTCTGTTCATCTGTATATATATATGTGCGTTTTTATTATATCGATTCAACGATAGATCTCGCAGCGACACGAATCAAAATTTGTGGGCGATAGGTGGAGCTGCATCTGCATCATATGTGGAACGCACTCGTGACACGATGAACAAGATGATGGGAAGGATTTTGCCCTTGTCTTCTTTCTGCCCTATGATAAATCTCAGCTGGGAATCGAATCAAAGTTTTGTGAATTTTTTTTGCGAAAAAATATTCAAAATACAACAATAAATTATTTCCTGTGTTACTATACAGAAAGTTGTCCTTTTCCGTTCGTTTATTTAATACTATTGGTACATTTTTTATACACCAATATAATCTCAGGGAATGAATACAGAATAACTTAAACTGCATTGCTAATTTTTCACGAAATTCCAACAACTCATTATGATAAAATTAAATACTGATGGTATTCTGTGTTATCTTTATTAAAATACTACGATAAAAAGCTAAAAAAAAATCTGTATTCTCCCAATTAGATCAGTCCTGATAGTTGGGAGATGGTCAATTATATATGTATATTTTCCTAATTGCATTTGTATATTCTTAAGGAACCGTAACCAAGCATCCAAAAATTCATCTGACAATAGTTCCTATTCATCATCATAAGAGTATATACTTATTATATCCAATGTTTCCTCCCCAATTCCATTCCAGAGTTATCATACTATAAGATAAAAAGATTAAAAAGTGTCCATTTAATTCGGTCTCGAGGTTGTTTGACGTTGAACGTCTGTGAAAGCCTGTAGAGCTTTATCGTAGTTTTCATCGTTCTCATCGTCGAGACTTTTTAAACTATTACTCTGAGGGTGGTACATAGCTCCCCACGCGGTTCGCGTAGCGTAAACTGTTAAATATTCCACGCAGAGTGCAGAAGCACGATAGGACGATGTTAGTGGTGGTGAAGGTGGCCATTCTGTAGTTTGAGAAGGTAACAAGTGTACGAAAGAAAGCGAAGAAGAAGAAGAAGTATAGTACACAATACCCACAGCCACAACGTAGTATAGTGAGAAGGTGAAAGCCGAAGAAGAAGTAAAAGTAGTAGACGAAGAGGAATAAGAAGAAGGTAAGGAAAAAGAAGAAGAAGAAGAAAAAGAAAATAATGACTCTCGCGAGTCTGGTGCGGGATCTGGGGTCGGGACGGTGCAGCGAAGGCGTCAGGAGAAACGGCCATGACCCCGTTTTTTCCGAAGCAACAGGTACCTTCTAATTAAGAACACTTAAGAAAACTTCCCTCTTAAAGCTGACGCCTCTTCTTCGCTCGCTCTCACCCTTACAAACCGCACTTTCTCGCTCGCTTCTGATAACGCCATTATATTTTAATAAACCGTCGGGACTGCTGCAAAAGGAGCCAGCAAACCTCTTACCCCAGGTTGAGTTGCCACCCCGAAGGCGCGAATTGCGTATCGCGAAGGCGTATTCCTCACTTTCTCTCACTTTCTTCGGTGGCACGCGTCGCAACTTTCTCCAATCATGCCCTTTCCGCTTATCACTCCTCTTTTCACTCTAATTGCAATGATGAAAATTCATCCGTTCCCGGTCATAGTCTTTTTTTTCGAAACATTGCTTCAAGGTATGTCTGGATAACTGAGCCTGCAAGTACAGCGTACTTTTTATTTTTCCAATATGGATAATTCGATCAAAGTATCGAGACGAAGGATCATCATGCCAAAAGAGCCATTTTTCCTCCCATACGTGATACGAATTACATTTTCGGAAAGGAAGAAACTTCGAGGGTCTGATGTAGAATGTGGAGAAACGAATGCAAGTAGTCCTGAGGTTTTTCGCTGGTACGCGTCTCAACTTTCTCCCATCGAGCCCTTTCCGCTTATCACTCCTTTTTTCACCCTAACTGCACTGATGAAAATTGATCTCTCCCCAAGCATAGCTTCCCAATCGCAACATTGCTTCAACGTATACCTGGATAACTGAGCCAGCAAGTATAACGTACTTTTTATCATTTCACTATGGAAAATTCGAACAAAGTATCGAGGCAAAGTATCATCATGCCAAAAGAGCCATTTTGCCTCGCATACGTGATACGAATTACATTTTCGGAAAGGAAGAAACGTCGAGGGTCTGACGTAGGATGTGGAGAAACGAATGCAAGTAGTCCCGAGGTTCACGGGTTTCGGAACGAGACGGAATAGCCAGGGATAGAATATAGCGAGGGGCTTTTCTGTACGGAAAGCAAGAGAGGTAGAGACTAGGAGAGTTAGGGAGAACCTCGACGAGCTGCACCCTCTCCTCTGGACCCTCGAGGATCCCGGGAATGGGCTGGTTATACTGCTTTTGCTTCTGCTTCCTAGCTGCGGCGGAGCGAGAGTCCCGAAGCTAAAGAGCTTTAGGAAGCATACGTGAGAGGGTCGTCGGGCTGGATTGTGAGGGGACGTGAGGGACGGGCAAGCGGAGGGTTTTCTCGGAGAGCGAGAGGCAGCAGCACCACCAGCACCAGCAGCAGGGGATGATGGCACGTTCACGAGGGGTGGGTGGCGTTCCGGCGGCCATTTTGAACGCATATATCGATTGTTTGGCGGCCTCGGCCATTCGCCGAGAGGACGCTCGCTCTCGTCAACCCCCTGTGGAAAACGATCGGAAATTCGCTCTCTGTCCTCCACCCTTCCTCCCTTCATCCCTCCGCCTTGACTCTCCTTCGACGAGCCCTCTCACCCAAAACCCGATATTATTCTTCTTATTGGTATTCTTATCATTCAGTTCTTCACTCATCCCAATTATTTTTCCCTCCTTTTTATCTCTCTTGGGTTTGACCATAAACGACGAAAGTTAAGAAAAGGGGCATTATCAAACATCGTTTGGGGTAAGTGATCACTTTATTAATTCTCTGTTTTTTTATTTCTTTCAGGGGTGTTTTTTTTCGTCAAGCCCCGAGGGTGAAGAAAGGACCACGTGCCGCATGTCCGAAGAAGGCAAAGTCGTGAAGAATGATTTTTCATTGGTGGCACCTGTGAGAGTGGCTAGGTCAGCCAAACTTGAAGAACCAACTCTCCCTATGGCGGGGCATTACAGCTACTCTCAATGGTCAAATATATTGAGGGGTTGCGCGCGCGCGCTATACGAGGGCGACTACTCTATGACTGTCTCTATTTCTCTCTTTGGTCGTTGTCTCTCGCTGTCGCCCGGTTCACGAGTATATACCGCGAATACTAGAACTACCCCTCTAAACCGGCTTAGAACCGCCCCCCGAACCCTCGTTCCAGCCAATCCAGTCCGCCCGTCTGACCTTCTACACTCGCGCGCAGGTCCAGCAGCAACGTCGGTATACACACTCTCCTGGACATCGCTGACCTTTCAACCGCGACGTTCAATCCCCGCCTTTACCCTACGGGGATGACACCACCCCCGTTCGCTTAGACCTGAAGGGCATAGTTATTGGCAGCATCGATGAACGAACGCCGCTTTGACATTGTTTACGTTATCATGGCTTATCAACAGAACTTTGTTTTTATTTTATATACACACGGTATACACATTCTCCTGGACATCGCTGACCTTTCAACCGCGACGTTCAATCCCCGCCTTTACCCTACGGGGATGACACCACCCCCGTTCGCTTAGACCTGAAGGGCATAGTTATTGGCAGCATCGATGAACGAACGCCGCTTTGACATTGTTTACGTTATCATGGCTTATCAACAGAACTTTGTTTTTATTTTATATACACATGGTATACACATTCTCCTGGACATCGCTGACCTTTCAACCGCGACGTTCAATCCCTGCCTTTACCCTACGGGAATGACACCATCCCCGTTCGCTTAGACCTGAAGGGCATAGTTATTGGCAGCATCGACAAACGAACGCCGCTTTGACATTGTCTACGTTGCCATGGTTTATCAACAGTACTTTGTTTTTATTTTATATACACACGGTATACATATTCTCCTGGACATCGCTGACCTTTCAACCGCGATGTTCGACCCCCGCTTTTACCCCACGGGGATAACACCATCCCCGTTCGCTTAGACCTGAAGGGCATAGTTATTGGCAGCATCGACGAACGAACGCCGCTTTGACATTGTTTACGTTATCATGGTTTATCAACAGTACTTTGTTTTTATTTTATATACACACGGTATAGACACTTTCCTGGACATCGCTGACCTTTCAACCGCGATGTTCGACCCCCGCCTTTACCCTACGGGGATGACACCACCCCCGTTCGCTTAGACCTGAAGGGCATAGTTATTGGCAGCATCGATAAACGAACGCCGCTTTGACATTGTCTACGTTGCCATGGTTTATCAACAGTACTTTGTTTTTATTTTATATACACACGGTATACACACTTTCCTGGACATCGCTGACCTTTCAACCGCGATGTTCGACCCCCGCCTTTACACTACGGAGATGACACCACTCCCGTTCGCTTGGACCTGAAGGGCATAGTTATTGGCAGCATCGACTAACGAACGCTGCCTTGACATTGTCTACGTCACCATGGTTTATCAACAGTACTTTGTTTTTATTTTATGAAGCTATGTATTTTAGTCAAGAATTCATCTTCTGTGCAAAATAACTCAACTTCAATGTAAGTCAATAAATTATGGAAATTTACCTTTGATGTTGAATCTACTTTGCGGAATACTGTTCCGTTTTGATGTGGGAAAGGAGAAAATGCTAATTGAAATGAATCAGTAAGTTTGGATGGATGAGAAAAGTGATTTTAGTCATATTGAGTTGACTGTTTAGCAATTAATCGTGATTATTGTATATAATTATTGGTTATTCATAAATAAGACATATATTTTAAGTGCTAAAGTTTTTCGAGTTTAAGTTGGACAACGCTGGACTTTTAAGAGCGTTATTCAACTTCGGGCTTTGCTCAACGGAGATAAAATCAACTCGTGTTGCTTTGGAGTCTTAAGGCACAGTTATTGGCAGCATCGCCAACGCAAAAGCCGCTTTGATGTTATACACGTTGCCGTCGTTCATATACATTTAGTTATTTTATATCACTATAAGGTTACTTATTTAATTATTTACAATCGGTCCGTGGAATAAATCAACTAGACTGTAAGTTAATCAGAAACGTAACTCAATCTTAGATACCAATTTCACTTTGCTCAATACTTTTCCAGTTCTACGCTAGTAAAATCAAATTCCCTGACGGTTCAAAAGGTTTACTTTAAAAAGGAAATATTATTTTTTATTATTTACATTTTTTTATTTTTGAATCGAAAAAAAGAACATCAAGAGAAATGGAAAAAGGGAATAAACTTTAAGTGATATCACTATTCAACAAGTATTCATACGTGTATGTTATTAAAGACATTGATTTGTGGTGCGTTGGTGTTTGGTTTACTTCGTTTACATGTTAGAAAAAAAAAAAAGATTGACTAGAATGATTGTGAACACAAAGGGTGAAAAAACTACTTCGTTAAATTAATTTTATCATTCATCGAGAACCGGTACTTACAATTATACAAAGATTAATAACCATCAGATCCAAATAAAAATAAAACACGAATTCATTCTTACGTAGTGTTTGGTTTTCTTCGTTTACACGTTAGATAAAACAAATGATTGACTAGAATGATTGTGAACACAAAGGGTGAAAAAACTATTTTGATTAAATTGATCTTATCATTTATCGAGTACCGGTACTTACAACAATACAAAAATTAATAACCATCAGATCCAAATAACAATAAAACACGAATTTATTCTTGGGTAGTGTTTGGTTTTCTTCGTTTACACGTTAGATAAAACAAATGATTGACTAGAATGATTGTGAACACAAAGGGTGAAAAAACTATTTTGATTAAATTGATCTTATCATTTATCGAGTACCGGTACTTACAACAATACAAAAATTAATAACCATCAGATCCAAATAACAATAAAACACGAATTTATTCTTGGGTAGAGTTTGTTTTTCTTCGTTTAACGTTAGATAAAAAAAATGATTCACTAGAATAATTGTGAACAAAAAGGGTGAAAAAACTACTTCGTTAAATTAATTTTACCATTCATCGAGAACCGGTACTTACAATTGTACAAAGATTAATAACCATCAGATCCAAATAAAAATGAAACACGAATTTATTCTTAGGTAGTGTTTGGCTTTCCTCGTTTGCACGTTAAAGAGGGAAAGTGCTTTCTGAAATGAAGAAGGCGGTGGGGAAGAGGGTGGAGAAAAAAAAAGGTAACGACTTACACGGAGCTCTTAAGACTTTCACTTGAAGACCTTCCCAAGAAGCAAAATGACGCGAGTACGAGAAGGAGCCAACGGCGCTTGCCTGCATCGCTGCTCGATTCTTAAAGGAGAAGTTTTGCTACTCACCTCTCCCCCTCTCTCCCCCCTCGCGAAAAAGTAAGTTCCCGCTGCAGAGAATTTTTTTTTCCGCCTTTCCCCTCGCCAGGCCCGTTCACCCCTTTCCCAGGACTCGAGGTCTCTTTGGCACGCCGCCAACTAGGTGAAAAGTGTTGAAAGTGAACTCGCGATTTGCCCGTGAAGGGGTGGAAGGGGTTATATAACGTACGTCCCGTGGTATATTCAGCAGCCTCCAGGGGCAAATGCCGGAGCACTCGTTTTCAAATTTATTCAAATTATTCGAGGGCGGCCAATGCTCCTTGAAAAATCGAAACTTCCTCATCCCCTTGAACCCTTTCGCTTCTTCTTCTCCTCCTCCTTCTGCTTCTTCTTCGTATACTTCATTGTCGCGCGGGGGTTTTCTTCCTTTTCGCATACCAACCTTTCTCCCTCCTCGCGGAGCACGACGCTTTCTCACGACGGGGATAATTGGGGGTGCGGCTTAACGGCAGAACTTTACTCTTCCGGCTGTGGCCTTGAAAAGTTTTCACGACGAGCCGCACTGAGCCACCGTTGCCTTCCTCAACTCTGTCACGAATATGAAACTATATTATTCACCGTCTAAAAAAGCTTCCTACTACTGCCTCACTTACTGGCAGACACTTGTTTTATGCTTTGAAATTTCACAATAAGACGTTTTGGGTTGCGGGTCTAAATACCGAATGACCACAATACCGAATGGGCAAATACCAAATGACCAAAATACCGAATGACCAAAATACCGAATGGGCAAAATACCAAATGACCAAAATACCGAATGACCAAAATACCGAATGGGCAAAATACCGAATGACCAAAATACCGAATGACCAAAATACCAAATGACCAAAATACCGAATGACCAAAATACCGAATTACCAAAATACCAAATGACCAAAATACCGAATTACCAAAATACCAAATGACCAAAATACCAAATGACCAAAATACCGAATGACCAAAATACCGAATGGCTAAAATAGTGAATTTGAAAATAAGGAACGTCTAAAAGTAGAATGTTCATAATTATCAATTTCGCTTTTCAGCCGTTCGCCATTTTTATCATTCGTTATTCTGAATACATTTTAATAAGATGGAGGTCTAAACGGCGAATGGTCAAAATAGTGAATGGCTTTAGTATATCTTATTATTGATACTCTCATAAAATGCATTTTCATATTTTGAAATAAAAGTTACGTGAAAACCCCTGAAAATATGAATAATTATTTTTTCAAAAGTTGTGACCGAACATCCAAAAAATCAGCTAAAAAATATTTTATTCATTGAATTAAAAAAATTTTAAATACAATTTTTTCCATCGTCAAAACAGCTCGTTTCATCAAAATCCTGAAGACTTCATTATTGGACTGAAAAAAAAAAAAAAAAAAAAAATTCCTCGATTTGTTGAATTCCGATCACAGAATTAATTTTTCCATGAACCAAAGACTTTCACAAATAAACATATAAGATTTAAAATATTTTTTTTATTTTGAAAAAAAAAAAGTTATATTATCAAATCGTCATCACCCTTAAATAGGTATTCTTGACGAAACGCTAGTAGCTCCCGATGAATTTTATATGCATGTTAAATCAGAGACGAGACGCTCTCTAATCCCCTTTTAGAGACTCGCTTCATGCCACATATTCGTATATGGCTTTGACGGGCTACGCTTTCGGAGCTTCTCATTGGCTCCAAAGTAATCTCGTGTGTAAGTTGGGTTGCCTAGCCACAAGCTCCGAGACGGCTTCGATGGAGATCCGCTTTTATACACACACGCACACACACATATGGAAAATGAGCCCTGCGGGGTCCCTTTCCTCGCCGAGACCCTTCCCACCTTTACCCACCAGTAGCAGGAGCTCGTAGTCCAGAACTACGATCGATACGACAGATGCCTAACCGGCAGCGCATGCTCCACCATGCCACGAAATCCCAGCGACGCTTCTACAAAGGTTTCCAGTTTTTTCCGAGAGATGGCACTCTCTTTCCTTTCCTGTCTGATTAGGACAACCTTTTCTCCTTTCGCACTGACTCTCAAACCTAGTAAGAGATTTGGGCCCTTATTGAGTTTGAGCAATTTTTTTTTCGTTCTTCAATGTGAATAAATAATTCGTGAGCATATGAAATTTTATATTTTATTATTTTTATACACATGATTATCGATTTAAATTATAATAGAAATTAGTAGGGCAAATAAATAAATAAATAAATAAATAAATGAATACGCGAATGAATGAAATTATTTATTTATTTATTCGACGAGACTTAAAAATATAATAACGATAAATTAGAATGAAAAAATGTAAATTTAAATATTATGAAAAATTGGCTTGCTCTTTATTATTGTGTATCGAATGCTTATGTAAATATAAATAAATAAATACGCGAATGAATAAAATAATTTTTTATTTATTCGACGAGATAAATTATAATGGAAAAATGTAAATTTGAATATTATGAAAAATTGCGGCTTGCTCTTTATTATTGTGTATCGGATGTTTATGATAATTAAAAATTATCAGTAGTATTTTGATTAAGTGCTGGTCGGGAAGCTAGGCGATAATGTTCTATCGACAGTGTAGACCAATCAACTGTAATGCCTCTGATAATTAGCATCACGCGATGGTACGTGAAGATTCGATCACGGGAGTGGGGAATGTCAGGGTGAGGCCCGTTATACAAGGAGAACCCCTGTGAGATAGCAACCCTGCGTACAAGGGTGCATGGGGTGCAGCCTAACGACGCGGTCGTTGGGGAATAGAAGGTAGGCAAACTTCCAAGCACCGGAAACACCTTGCCAATATTTTCCGTAATAGGCATGAATGGTTTAATAGATTTTTTTTTTCAAATTTCATCGAGTAAGCCGCTAAAAATTAGATGCTCCATTAAAATCGATTTTATCAATTGAACGTCTTCCGTTACCGATATTGTAAGTCGCATTTATCGAACAAAAATTTAACTAAATATTATATCATTGTAACTGATCATAATTAAGAATTTTGAAAATTAACTCAGCATCTTGTTTTCGCACGTGATAAATCTTAACAATTTTGCTCGAATTTTTTTGCTCCCACCACGACAGAAATGTTTGATTTTGTTGTGATTTTGTTTGATGTTTATCTTTATCGTGTATAGTTACCAAGCTTTTCAATGTTCCTCAAGGATCAATATATTTTGATTCTTTAGACTAACCAGGGTTTGCATTTAAAATATTTCGATCTCAATCATATAAATGAATACATTGATGTTTTTTTCATTTTCGATCTGTTGAAAATTTCAATCAATGACATTTTTTCCCGTATACTAAGTAATAAACAAAAAGAATGAATTGGCCGATTTCCTCGTGATTTTTCAAATTAATAACAAACAATTACAAAGAAACAGTTGATCAATGAAAAACAATTTTTGTATTTTTTTTCAACGCGGTATAACTTTTGAATGATTATGTTAATGGTGCTATTGGCGTCTGTTGAAGAGAAGTGCTGACCCGAAAGCCTAAACGACACGTGCAACACAACGTCCTCCAGTGTGTAAACTTGGTACGTACATGGATAATAAAAGCTGCGCGTATTTTCACCTAGTCGAGTCTTTATCGTGTATAATTACCAAGCTTTCCAATGTTCCTCAAGGATCAATATATTTTGATTCTTTAGACTAACCAAGGTTTGCATTTAAAATATTTCGATCTCAATCATATAAATGAATACATTGATGTTTTTCTAAGTAATAAACAAAACGGATGAATTGGCCGTTTTCCTCGTGATTTTTCAAATTAATAACAAAAAATTAAAAAGAAACAGTTGATCAATGGAAAACAATTTTTGTATTTTTTTTTAACGCGGTATAACTTTTAAATGATTATGTTAATGGCGCTATTGGCGTCTGTTGAAGAGAAGTGCTGACCCGAAAGCCTAAACGACACGTGCAACACAACGTCCTCCAGTGTGTAAACTTGGTACGTACATGGATAATAAAAGCTGCGCATATTTTCACCTAGTCCAGTTTTTATCGTGTATAATTGCCAAGCTTTTCAATGTTCCTCAAGGACCAATATATTTTAATTCTTTAGACTAACCAGGGTTTGCATTTAAAATATTTCGATCTCAATCATATAAATAAATACATTGATGTTTTTTTCATTTTCAATCTGTTGAAAATTCCAATCAATGACATTTTTTCCCGTATACTAAGTAATAAACAAAACGAATAAATTTGCCGTTTTCCTCGTGATTTTTCAAATTAATAACAAACAATTACAAAGAAACAGTTGATCAATGAAAAACAATTTTTGTATTTTTTTTTAACGCGGTATAACTTTTAAATGATTATGTTAATGGCACTATTGGCGTCTGTTGAAGAGAAGTGCTGACCCGAAAGCCTAAACGACACGTGCAACACAACGTCCTCCAGTGTGTGAACTTGGTACATACATGGATAATAAAAGCTGCGCATATTTTCACCTAGTCGAGTCTTTATCGTGTATAATTACCAAGCTTTTCAATGTTCCTCAAAGATCAATATATTTTGATTCTTTAGACTAACCAGGGTTTGCATTTTAAATATTTCGATCTCAGTCATATAAATAAATACATTGATGATTTTCTCATTTTCAATCTGTTGAAAATTCCAATCAATGACATTTTTTCCCGTATACTAAGTAATAAACAAAACGAATGAATTGGCCGTTTTCCTCGTGATTTTTCAAATTAATAACAAACAATTACAAAGAAACAGTTGATCAAGGAAAAAAAATTTTTGTTTTTTTTTTCAACGCGGTATAACTTTTAAATGATTATGTTAATGGCGCTATTGGCGTCTGTTGAAGAGAAGTGCTGACCCGAAAGCCTAAACGACACGTGCAACACAACGTCCTCCAGTGTGTAAACTTGGTACGTACATGGATAATAAAAGCTGCGCATATTTTCACCTAGTCCAGTTTTTATCGTGTATAATTGCCAAGCTTTACGTAAGGCTGTTTGTACATGTGTGTTATCATGAAATACGGCGCTGTTTGTACAATTGTTTGCTCCCTGGTCTGACTCTACTGACTCTGGCTCCAGCATCGCCTACCTCCGTGACCACGCCACGAAAAATTCCGGTCCCCGTGGCGTCGAAGAAGCTTGAGCCACGCCGAGCAACTGCACGTCGGGATTTCGGAATTAAATTGAGAATTTATTGCACCGCGAATGCGATGAGGCACAACTCACGACGTAGTCGACGTCAGCGGATACGTCTTTGCGTCCGCTTATATGAAACATGAAGAGTCGTCCGTTTTGCTTCCGTTTTCTTTCACTCTATTCCAACTTAACATTTTGCTTCTTTGTAAAAGGAGTTTTGTTTTCGTGAAAACGTTTCCTTCTTTTTTGCCATGTTTCATGTCAGTATATTTAAAATAATTTAAAGATTCGAGAAAAGCAGTTTCGAATTTTTTTTTTTTTTGAAAATGTTAATTACTACGATATAAGACGTGAACTTCGATCAGTACGGAAAATTTTCTACAGGGACGAACGGATTTTAAGGCAGTTTGAATTTTGGGCTAAATCCCAAGTGAAAAAATTATATGAAGATTGTATAAAAATTATACGTAAAGATAGAAACTGTATACGAAAGTGGAGGACATATACATTTTCTATATGTCGTGTGCAATACATATGAAGATTCTATAAAAATTATATAAAATGCAATTTAATTTATATAAATTTAATAAAAAGTTTCCACAAAAATCGTTTTATAAAATCTGCAGACTATATATAAATTTCATATAAATTAATTACAGTGTATAGTTTATTCTATATGTCCATTTTCTTATACAGACTATATATATTGACTTACATATGATTTTTTCACGTGGGTTGTTACAAAAGCCAGCATATTTGCTTCTATAGCCAGCAGGTTACTCTCATACATGTTTGTATGTATTGGTATGTTTGCTCGACGGATCTCCACACGCTCGCAGTATGGTCGTTAATTACTAATCACCAGTCGTGCTCAGAAGGCTTCGAAGAAGCCAGGAATGAATATCATCCTTGGACAGAAAAGAAAGATCAACGAGATTGCTGAAAACTAGAACATTCACAAAGTTGCTCGTTGACTGAGCAATCAAAATGTTTTTTTTTTTCAACGGATTGTAATTACGTCGACAATAAGCGAGTAATTGGATTTTGACACCATTTAATGTTTCGCTGATTCACTGCCTCGCGGTGAGCCGAGTAATTATCTGCAAAGCAGGTGTTAAATGGTCCAAGCAACTATTTTTATGTATACAGCAACTTTTTTTATTATTACTCATAAATAGTATTTACGTATATCTTTACTCAACGTTAATAAAAAAATCTGACAATTAAACGATGTAACTTCGTGGACGCCAAGACCCAATATAATTTCTACAGATATTTTATTTTATCTTTTACGACGAAATTACCTTTTGGCTTTCTTATAGAGGAAGCTTTGTTTTCGTAAACATGTTTTTCGAAATTTACATGTCAGAATATTCGGAATTACCTAAATCGTCGAGAAAAGTGGTTTAGAAAAACTTAATGTGCATGCTTTTGTTTGTGATGATGCAAAATTCAACCATAAGTTTATGTTTGTTTTAATTTTGTATTTTTAGAAATATGTCTGTAGTTTCTCTACCTTTTGCAAATTTTTATCTATTGTCCTAAATAATTTTTTATAAATAAAGCTATGCTAAAGGAGGATCTGCGTTGCATTTGGGATAATTCTATAAATGAATTTGGTTTTTGTGGGATTTCGAAGTTTTTAAAAAAATTTACGGTTTGCACTAGCTCACATAAAATATCATGAAATAAATTTTTGTTAAAGATCAACAATAGTAGTAACGGTCCTACGCACTAAATTTCTCAATGATCGGTAAAGCGTTACGGATTTTACGGCATTTTAAATAAAATGTTATTAAACAAGGATGCACAATAGAACCTGTCACTTTGCTTCCGCCTTATTTTTCCCTTTTTTATAAATCTTCCTCTATGACGAAGGAAAGATTGATTAACATACATTCTCATAGAAGTACCTTTGCAAAATGCGAAAAAGCAATGTACATGGTTATACTTAACATCCTTTTTTAATTATGTATCCTACGATACTCTTATTTTTTATTAATATTGTTTATTATACTTAAATTATGACTTATAATTTTTTCTATCGATATGCATAGTACTAAAGATAGATTTCGTTTGTTTTAGCGAATATCGTGATATAATTACATATACCATCATATTCTTATTTAAATTTTTATTATTATTACACTTTATTAGTATTATTTGTATTTTTTAGTATTACCTATAGAAACTGAATTACTTATACTAAAGTTATGACTTATAATTTTTTCTCTCGAAATGTATAGCACTATAGATAGATTTTGTTTGTTTTAACGACCACGACATTGCTGAGTGTCTTCTGCGCTGAAAGCCCATCCGTTCCTCTTACTTCGTCGTTCTCCACAGGTCCGAATTTTTCGTGCACGATAAAGTTCCACGAGTCGTGAGTTTTATGGACTCTTCCTTCTCGCTCTCTCGAGCTCTCCTCTTTCTCTGCTCTGGCTTATCGGGGTGACGACTGCAACCACACACAGAGATATCCATTACGCAGTGTCTGGCAAGTAACGGCGACAACGAATATTGTAACACCACAGCTCAGCGGCGACCTCATTGGCTCGACCAAAAAACTTAACTGCCGGTCAAACAATGAATCATTTTATACCAAGTTGGAGTTTATTTTTGTGGCTAAATAGCAGGTGCGAGGCTACGTAATCGGAACGAGTGGAATATTATTTTCTTGGCGTGGGCCAAGCCGGTTAGCAATTTCTCTTTTCCCTACGTTTTCTTAGATATACTGCCCTTGGAGAAAGTATGCAATCCCTTATACAATCCCATATTGAGTGGCAGCTACTTATTTTTGGCTAATGCGTCTTCATTTTCAAGTATTCTACAAAACTTTTACGCCTTTTTTTGCTTCCATAACACAAAAATAGTATATTACACTTCAAGGGCAGAAAGTTTGACATTCCTGCACTGCGCGTCATGTTCGCTCCCCCAATGCACGAATCTTGAACTTTCTGCATCGAAATTGATGCCGAAAGTGCGTACTTTCCACCGAGGTATAAAGAAATTTTTTTTTGCGTCAGCCACTTGAAATATGAAGCTTTCCGAGGGGGCTTACTTGACGTAAAGTACTCGTTTTCCTAACACCATGGGTTAAATATTCATTTTCTCAATGTCATGGGTGGAATATTTATTTTCTCAATATCATGGGTGAAATATTCATTGTTTCAATGTCATGGGTGAAATATTCATTTTCTCAATATCATGGGTGAAATATTGATTTTCTCAATGCCATGGGTGAAATATTCATTTTCTCAATGTCATGGGTGAAATATTCATTGTTTCAATGTCATGGGTGAAATTTTCATTTTCTGAATGCCATGCGTAAAGTAAGTTACTTTATGCAACTCCGTGCGAGAAATCGCACTTCTCGCACTAGTGAAATAAAATGGTATACGAAACTCGTGCGAGAAACTTTTTCTCTACTCATTCGATTGCAACACTCACCTTCGGCTCCTGTTACAAACTCATACTCGTCAGAAAAATTTTCATCGCACTCGTGTCGCAATATACTATTACGCACGCCGTTTACTTTACGTAGTGCGTTCGGACTACTTGCTACGTAGCCCCTTTAAGCCTCCCGGAAAAACTCACTTTTCTTGCGGTTATTACAAAAATTGTATGTCTAACTTTTGCTTGTAAGTTATATTCAACTCTTCTAATCTCATCTCACACTAAAATAACCTCTTTTTTGCACTTGATAACCGATATACTATTCTAATTGTAATATCTATAAAATATTTGCATGTACGTTTTTATAATTATCGCAAATATAAAATAATTCAAAATACATTTTTATAGTTACGGTAACTACAAAAAATAGGCGCGTAAAATTGAAATGTATAGCTTTTCCTTTACAGTAATCGATAGGAGATTTTTCTCGAAAAGTGCGTTTTACACACAATTCATATTGTAGCGTTACGTCACGTTTTGGTATTATACTGTAATATCGTGTCGCTTGTAATCCAATCGGAAGTATCGTCTTGGTCCTCGCTTCAATAACCAAGAAAGCGTTCATCGTCGTTTGTCACAGGCTACGATCCCATAGAAAATAGTCCGAGCAATTTGCGATCTTTCACGACGTCTCGCGCACCGCTGCTGCTGTCGTCCTCGGCCCACGAAACGAATTCCATTGGAGCGAGAGGCGGCGTGCTAGACCATGTGACATAATCCTCTCGGACAAGCAACTTTGCCACTTTGTTGTACTCGCTATTATATGTACACTAAGTATACGATATTTTCCTCCAGCGTTTTAAGGATTTACACGAGTTTTTTTTTCATACGGTCAAAGGTCGAACAAAAATCTCAACTGAAAGTATAACTAAAAATCATTTCTCGATTTATCAACACTGTATGTTTTCTGTAAATCTTATTTATTCATATATTTTTGACATTTAATACGACAACTTAAAAATTTTAAATGCAATGACAAAATCACGAAAGAGCTGAAAACAGCTTTTGATTCTTCTGGCTTAAATAAAATTGTGATTTTGAGTATAAACATAACGTTACTTTAAAATAAGAACAACAAAAAAGCCGAAAAGTCTGCAAATGAATTATTTTTGTTATATTGCATGTTTGTTAAACCTCATTTTTCGCGATACTCTCAGAGAAACCATATTTTTCACATGTGCCATCGTATATTCCGTGTGTTATTATCCGCGAATCATATTTTAAATACAATTCTTTAAACGGACATCTAAAAAAACTTTTAATAAAGTGATCCTAAAAAAACGTTGTTTTCTCTCTAGGACCAATAAAAGCCGGTAAATAGCGGGAAAAACAATATGATTCTTTATATAAAAATATAAAAAACACTTCTTCAAATAATTTGCGCTTAGATCCATATATTTAGGTGCATACGATTCTATTTTATTTAACGTATGTACCACTCGTCTCATATAAAAAAAAAATCTTAACAAAACACCATAGCGTATAAAAAGAAGAGCTCGAGAGCGATGACGTGATTTCACGTATCCCGTCATTGTCAAAAATTTCTTGATCACGCTACACATCTCAAATTTTCCGTGTGAAGGGTTTCTCGAGGCTAAGATTCTCCCTCGTTCTTGGGATAAATTCTATCGTTCTGATCTCAAGAGCGTCCGTTCAACAAAGAGAAAGACAGCAAAACAGAAAGAGTGGCATGTACTCGGCACGGTGTACGAGAAAATAGCGGGATAGCCACTTTATACTGCGTATTAACGACAGGACGCACATGAGAGCTCGTACCTCGTATGCGCTCCGCCTAGAGAACCTTTTCGTCTGCTGCCCCGAGGATATCCAGGATGCAGGACGATCCAGCATTATACCCAAGGGAAACCGGGGCCAAATTGAACAATAAAAAAATGCCATATCTGCTCCAAAATGGATTACTCAAAAATTGAAAGGATTGAAAAAATTCGGTAAATGATTTGAAATATGAAATGAATGGAAAACTTCGCTAAATGATTCGAAATATGAAATAAATGGAAAAATTCGGTAAATGATTCGAAATATGAAATAAATGGAAAAATTCGGTAAATGATTCGAAATATGAAATAAATGGAAAAATTCGGTAAATGATTCGAAATATGAAATGAATGGGAAAATTCGATAAATGATTGGAAATATGAAATAAATAGAAAAATTCGGTAAATGATTCGAAATATGAGATAAATGGAAAAATTCGGTAAATGATTCGAAATATGAAATAAATGGAAAAATTCGGTAAATGATTCGAAATATAAAATAAATGGAAAAAAACGGTAACTGAAGAAACTGAGTGGGGAAAATATTGTTGCCGATGTTCTATTACTCATAACTATAACTGATTTTTTATTATTTTTCATCAAAATTTGCCCTACTTTTGTGATTCAGCATTCCAAGATTGTTAGAAAATTGGATTTCATCTAATCTTGTCAATTTTGTTTATTTCCTTCAATTCAAACGATCCTACAAAAAGAATAGAGTTGGCGTTTTTTTCAACTCTTGAAACATGTCTAATCGCTAATTTTTCCAACATGCTAAAAATAATCGGAAAAATAATGATTAACACAACTCAATTGCGAAAATCCCGTATTTCTCATGACAATAAAATTGAAGGTTGTTGGTCACTTAAGGTGGGCGACCATCGGCATCGTGGTCAAATGACTTCCCCTCCTCTAAAGACTTAAAACGGATTAATTAGAAAGTTGTAAACATCGTTAAACTCATGATAAAAATCAAGTTAGAAAAATGCATTTAAATTGTTGAAATTTAAATTGCTTATTAAAGAAAAATTATGGAAATTTGCTGATTTAATTCGTGGTTAATCGTGAAAATGTCGAATTAGGCCGCATATCTGCGTTTTAACTCAAGATAATTAGATGAAATGTTCAGTGACGCCCTTTTTGCATAAGCTCGTTCGTATTTACACAATTTAATGTACCCGTAACGATTTCGTCATGATTATTATCCAACCGTAAACAGAGTTAATTCTTTGAATTATTTGTCAGACATCCCGTAGTCCCATAAGACACCGTGTTAAAATCTCTATTATCATGTCAAAATTTATTGAAAACAAGATCGGTAAAAACGCATAAAATTTAACAGTAGCAAAGTTTAGCACTTCAATTATGTTATATTCCAAATTTCGAATTGTATCTAACACAAAGTGCCACTGGTCAGCCACTTTAGAATCAAAGAACATACGCAAAGATATTTCTAGTAGCGTTATATTTTTGTTTGTTCCATTTAGCCCCGGTCATTCGTAGAAGACAAGTGAGAAAGCGCTTTTTTCTTTTCCCACTCACTCCATGCGCTTATACGTGAATGGAGGGCAGCAGAGGGTCGCCTAGATACTACCATGAGGCCCAAATAGCAGGTCGCAGGACGATCATCAGGCCCACGATCGAAGAACCGACAGCAGCATCAGCAGGTCCTTTCGGGTTTATTCGTCCAGGGAAGAAGAATAGGCCTTTTTCCTCTCTCTTCGTCTTGCTCGTCTATCGGTTCTTCACGGGCCGTGGGTCCCAGAATCCTTTTGGTCGGATGGGACCAGCTGCAAAAACCCTGGCATGCACTGTCGCAAAGGTACATAAGTTCTCTCTGGGCTCACGTGGAAAACCCCTTGTGAGGAAAGGATACGGTCCGCGAGGGGAGGATATACCCCCGAATCTTTTTTATATCTTAGATCGTGGCCGATCATTTTTTACGAACCCTTTTTTTATCCGTTGGCTCGTTGGCTCGTCACTAGTAGGAGAGAAAAGGAGAGGAACGAAGAAAAAGCATCGGAAATATGGACAGAGGAAGAAGAAAGACGATCCTATGTGATATTCGTAGAGGTTATTCGAAAAGGAAGTGCAGCAGCGATCGGTAAGCAGCCAACGAAACAAGAAGACTCTTCTGGTCTCCCCTTTTGCGCAACTGTCGCTCGACCTCTCACGTATTATAACCTATAGTATACTACGTGTCGTACGCGCAGCCTCCTGAATCTTGCCTGGTATATCCTTTTCTCCCTGTTATGCTCGCCGATAAGCGTGTGAGAAAAAAAAATTGGTAACGCCTTGAGAATGCGGTCCGGGAATTTCGGTTCATATCTATGCCATTCTGTGCTACCGAAAGAGTGAATTAAGTCCGTGGAAATCGTTCGGAAAGTATTTATTATTTATTCATCACTTGGTAAATACAAAACTCGGGTTATCGCAATTATCAATTTATTTATAATCATTTGCTATATCTTCATTCATTGATTTAAATTCGAAATTCATTTTCTCCCTCAGTATTTTTAATCAATAGCGGGTCAAAATAGCGAATGACCAAAATAGTGAATGGTTGAAATCGCGAATTTCGAAATTAGGAACGTCTTCCTAATATCACAACAGTTACATAAACCCGAATGTTATAGCATTAAGAACAGAAAAAAAACCAACAAACAATTTTTGTAAATAGTTATGAATTAAAATAAAATTAATTCTGAAGACGCCCTGATCAGGGCGAAACGTAAAACAAAAACAACAACGACATAAAGCCGTCATTCGTCGAAGCACTCTCCATAAACATTCCTCATAAACGGCTAAAGCTAATTTAAAAAATTAAAATAGCGGAATCAATAATTATAGACACTTCACCTTTAGACGTTCCTTATTTTTAAATTCACTATTTTAGCCATTCGGTATTTTGACCCCCAAACAAAAAAGGGTTCGTTGGCCAGCCAAGATTGAGGTTATACCAACCAAGTTATTATTTGTTTCAACCAAGCCTTTTTTTCTGTGCAGAAAAGTTCTTCATCAATTTAATTTAATAAAAATAAATTGTGTACATATTGGTATTCAACCGTGATTAGAATAAATATCGAAATACCTGATGACGTCGTGATAGGTACACCCGTTAGGATCATTAGTCGCGTACGCGTCACAGGTAGGTACGTATTTGCGTGCAAATAACCCTACCTACCTGTGGACTGGTGAGCACGCGAATTCGATCAACCGATAATAAGCCAGCCAATTGCCGAACGATAGAAAGCCAGAAGCGCGAGAGCATCGAGCCAACGTTTTATGTATTCTTGGCCAGAGCAGGAGCTCTTTCGCGTGAATGTTTATTTATTGCCATTGTAGAGCGCGGGTGAGAATCTATCACCTCATAATTAATGGCCTTTATCGGTTCAATAATTAGCACACGATGCGTATGCTATAATAGTGTAATGTATTATCTGTAATGTAAAGAGCATTTGCCACGTTCGGGAATCCAGATATAATCATTTTAATCATACATGTTTAATTGCCTAACGAAAAAGCCATTGTCAACCATGACAACGAATTGTCATTTGTATAGTTGATATTTATGAACGAATTTTTGAAGATACAAATAATTTCGAACGAATCCGATAATGATGAACGTATTTGAAAATTAAATATTTATAGTAGCAAAATAAAAGTCAGTATTCAAACATAATTATTGTTCTGAAAGTATATTAAAATGAAGAAATGTATGTTATGACGAAGCGAAATTGATATTGATTGATTCATTGATGACAAGACGTATTAATATTACTATTATCATTATTCCGTTTTTTCATTTCCATTCTTATGTGGCGAAAAACTGAATTAGCTCAAAATTCAACGTTGCTATTTGAAAAATTAATCTAAAAACATAAAAATGCTGACATTTTACCATTATCAGTTTTCTACAGATTCTTCGTTTTGGAATATATTTCCTTCTTCAGGTTCTGAATGATTCGCCAAACATACATTTTATCTACTTAACAAGTATTTGCCTCGCTAAAAAATAAGCATGTAATAATGACATTCTTCATTGCCTCACTAAAGTGCCGGAGTGGAGTGGAAAAGTAATTATTCTGATGTGTATTGGCCGTGTAAGTCATCTAAAAACATAAAATTGCTGACATTTTACCATTATCAGTTTTCTACAGAACCTTCGTTTTGGAATATATTTCCTTCTTCAGGTTCTGAATGATTCGCCAAACATACATTTTATCCACTTAACAAGTATTTGCCTCGCTGAAAAATAAGCATGTAATAATTACATTTTTCATTGCCTCACTAAAGTGCCGGAGTGGAGTGGAAAAGTAATTATTCTGATGTGTATTGGCCGTGTAAGTCATTTAAAAACATAAAATTTCTGACATTTTACCATTATCAGTTTTCTACAGAACCTTCATTTTGGAATATATTTCCTTCTTCAGGTTCTGAATGATTCGCCAAACATACATTTTATCTACTTAACAAGTATTTGCCTCGCTGAAAAATAAGCATGTAATAATTACATTTTTCATTGCCTCACTAAAGTGCCGGAGTGGAGTGGAAAAGTAATTATTCTGATGTGTATTGGCCGTGTAAGTCATCTAAAAACATAAAAATGCTGACATTTTACCATTATCAGTTTTCTACAGAACCTTCGTTTTGGAATATATTTCCTTCTTCAGGTTCTGAATGATTCGCCAAACATACATTTTATCTACTTAACAAGTATTTGCCTCGCTGAAAAATAAGCATGTAATAATTACATTCTTCATTGCCTTACTAAAGTGCCGGAGTGGAGTGGAAAATTAATTATTCTGATGTGTATTGGCCGTGTAAGTCATTTAAAAACATAAAATTGCTGACATTTTACCATTATCAGTTTTCTACAGATTCTTCGTTTTGGAATATATTTCCTTCTTCAGGTTCTGAATGATTCGCCAAACATACATTTTATCTACTTAACAAGAATTCGCCTCGCTGAAAAATAAGCATGTAATAATTACATTCTTCATTGCCTCACTAAAGTGCAGGAGTGGAGTGGAAAAGTAATTATTCTGATGTGTATTGGCCATGTAAGTCATCTAAAAACATAAAATTTCTGACATTTTACCATTATCAGTTTTCTACAGAATCTTCGTTTTGGAATATATTTCCTTCTTCAGGTTCTGAATGATTCGCCAAACATACATTTTATCTACTTAACAAGTATTTGCCTCGCTGAAAAATAAGCATGTAATAATTACATTTTTCATTGCCTCACTAAAGTGCCGGAGTGGAGTGGAAAAGTAATTATTCTGATGTGTATTGGCCGTGTAAGTCAGTGCCTCGCCCGAGTTCCACTTCCATTTCTACGCAATCTACCGTTTTTTTCCTTCACCCCTTGACGTTTGTTCTGGTTTCTCGTGCAAGTGAGTATTTATTGCAGTGTACGGGACGCTCTGTTACATTTCACCGGGTTTTTACTTCTTTATTTGAGCACCGGGCTAAGGGAGGACGTAAGGGGCGAAATCGGACGTATCGCACGAGGAGGATTGCTAGTAAGAGAAGGAGAAGCAGAAGCGCGGTGGCGGAGCGCCCGAAGGTATTGACCGGTGGCCCTCTTGGCACAGCTCGGTACCAAGGCCCCCTAAACCCGCAGCAAAGCTCCTACCGCTCTAGTCCTATATACTGATGGGCTATCCCTGGCTGGCACCGACTATCGAACAAACTGACCAGTAGTCACGATATCCGACCACCCCACGTTCTTGCTCTCCGCCCCCAACCCCTTTACCTTTACCTTTACCTTTCCTGGTATTAGGTACTGAGAGCTCGGATACAGTTCACCCCCTAAAGCTTCTCTCACACAGGTATTATGCAAAAACATTTATTTTTATATTTTTTTGGTAGGAGTGAAAATAGCGAATGACCAAAATACCAAATGGCCACTCCACGTTCTTGCTCTCCGTCCCCCAACCCCTTAACCTTTACCTTTTCTGGTATTAGGTACTGAGAGCTCGGATACAGTTCACCCCCTAAAGCTTCTCTCACACAGGTATTATGCAAAAACATTTATTTTTTTATTTTTTGGGTGGGAGTGAAAATAGCGAATGACCAAAACACAAAATGGCCACCCCACGTTTACCCGCTAAAGCTTCTCTCACACAGGTATTATGCAAAAACATTTATTTTTTTTATTTTTTGGATAGGAGTGAAAATAGCGAATGACCAAAATACCAAATGGCCACCCCACGTTCTTGCTCTCCGTCCCCAACCCCTTTACCTTTACCTTTACCTTTTCTGGTATTAGGTACTGAGAGCTCGGATACAGTTCACCCCCGAAAGCTTCTCTCACACAGGTATTATGCAAAAACATTTATTTTTTCATTTTTTGGGAAGGAGTAAAAATAGCGAATGACCAAAATACCAAATGGCCACCCCACGTTCTTGCTCTCCACCCCCAACCCCTTTACCTTTACCTTTTCTGGTATTAGGTACTGAGAGCTCGGATACAGTTCATCCCCTAAAGCTTCTCTCACACAGGTATTATGCAAAAACATTTACTTTTCCATTTTTTGGGTGGGAGTGAAAATAGCGAATGACCAAAATACCAAATGGCCACCCCACGTTCTTGCTCTCCGCCCCTAACCCCTTTACCTTTACCTTTCCTGGTATTAGGTACTGAGAGCTCGGATACAGTTCACCCCCTAAAGCTTTTCTCACACAGGTATTATGCAAAAACATATATTTTTTCATTTTTTGGGTGGGAGTGAAAATAGCGAATGACCAAAATACCAAATGGCTATAATAGCGAAAGTAAAAAAAAATTATTGTTTTAGTAACTATAAAGTGACAGGTATTCATCTTTAGTTGGTATACTCAATTTTTTTATAGTTGCTATGACTATTCAATAGTTACTATAACTACCGAATAGTTACCATTACTATAAAAATAGTTGCTTTGAGTGGATATCAACAGTTGTCACTTTATAGTTACGGTTACGATTTTCCTGAATGTAATAATCCTATGCAATTTTTTATTTATTTTATAAACATCTGTAATGAGTATTTTTTTAAATCTATAGACTTTACTCTATTTCGTGCCGTTGACTCAAATAAACAACCATTTCACAAAAGATTAAGTTCCTTACACTTATGTGCACTCGACATTAGTTAAATCACAATCTGTTTGAAATTTTCGAGAGCATTCATTTCACACTGAATGGGGACGACGCTTAATGCCTACAAGGGGATCTTTCTCTCTCAAGGGTGAACTGCTCTTCTCTGACTTTTCCTTGGCACACAAATTTATTTTGGTTCGAAGAGACGACAGCTGAGATGCGAGTAAATTTGATAGCAAGGCGAATATTCGCAAAATCGTTTATAATTCTCTATGAATCAAAGGGTTAGGGGTCAAAATAGCGAATTTCCAAAATAGCGAATGGTAAAAAAAAGCGTATTTCAAAATAAGGAACTTAATCTAGAATGGCCATCATTATGAAATTCACTATTTTGACCTCTCACCCAGAGAAATAAATAAAAGTTTATTTCATCAAATAAAGTCTATTTCGGTGAGATGATATTTTATTTAGATCAAATAAAGTCTATTTCGGTTAGATAAAATTTTATTAGGCTGGCCTAATATAAATTATATGAATAATTTATTCAATGGCCGGCCTAATAGGATTTTATTTAATTGAAATAGACTCTATTTGATCTAAATAACATCTTATTCATCTCAGATAGACCCCGAAATTGAGTTAAACAAACTCTTCAGACCGATTTCTCTAGGTGCTATCTCATTAAAATGAAATCAAAATAGCGAATGGTAAAAATATCAAATCGCTAAAATCGCGAACTCCATAAAGATGGCCATTCTATATTTAGACATTCCTTATTTTTGAATTCGCTATTTTGCCAATTCGTTATTTTAATCCCCACCCGAACCAAAAGATATTTTGCGGGGTTTCATACTACAATAACAAATCCTAAAGACTCCATTTACATTTCTTTCTTTAACACCTAAAAAATTATATGAGAACTGAAAAATAATTTTAGTTATATGAATTTTTTTAAATAGCAATGGTGAATTGTCAATTTCTTTCTGACCTTTCATTGAATTTCAAAAATGTTACATTTTCTGTCTGTCGGTTACAAAAAAAAAATTTCTTTCACACCGCATGGAGACACTTAATGACTTCAAGAGGATAACTTTCTCTCTCCGTCTCTCTCTCTCAAGGGTGAAGTGCTCTTTTCTTACTTTCCCTTAGTACCACAATTTATTTTGGTCCGCCGAGACAGCGGGTGTGGACGTGAATAATTTCGAGCGGATGAGAGGACGTCAGGGGGTTGCAGAGCAAAGGCCACGCACGCACGTTACTCCACATGCGTAATGCGTGTTAAAGAAAAGTCTCAAGAATGAGAAGAGCCTTGAGGGTGAAGGAAATTTTTCTTCTCCGCTAGGGCTCTTTATCTCTGAGCTATACGATGGCCTAGCATGCGAGAAACACTCGTTGACATGAGAGAGGAATCCGTTAAAACAAAAATAGTTATCCGGTAACGAGTAGGGGATCTCGGACGAGCGTATAACTTCTCCACTCTCTGTCCAACCCCTGCGACGGATATACTGTTAAGGCTATTTTAATTCATGCGAGCGAGGGACTTCTTCTTCTTCTTCTTCCGTCTTTTCGAAGCTAACAAAGTTCAACGGTCGAGTCAAGAAAAACAAAAAATAAAACACAATTCTACTATTTCCCATGTAACTACGATGTACCAAATGTTGATTTTAAAAAATGGAGCGAGATTTAGTGCATCTCGAAATCTTGAAAATTGCATAACGCTGAGAAAGTTGTAAGAACTTTTCTTATTTTCTTGCAACTTCTGAGATAAATATAAATTCTAAGATATTTATCCTGAAGAACGGAAATATATTGTGGACCGATGAAATCAAATGTCTGGTTGAACAAAAAAAATGAGATCCAATTTTTATTTATTTTTATGTATATACGATTTATCAGAATTTGATTTAAAAGAATGACGTTGGAAGTATCGAGTATCTTGAATTCTCATAGAAGAATTGCGCAACGCTGGAAGTTGTTATAAAAAAATATCCTAAAGGACGGAAATGGATTTCAGATCCGTAAATGTCGAAACTAAGTTAAGCGGAAGAATGAAAAGGCGGGGAAAAAGTATTTCACTTGGTAACGACGGTGTAGGTGATTTTTCACATTTATTAACCGTCAAATTTATATATGAATTCTGAAATCGAAACAACCAAAGATATACATTTTTTTTTAAATCACAATTTCAAAAATGTTAACTGATATTTTCTATGTTCCACAACTCAAAAATGATATTTAAATTTAAAAATCGATCTTTCGATTTAAAAAATCGAAAGCTCGATAAATATTGGATTCTCGCATTGCCAATTATTCAATAATTGTTTCGGTTTGCCGAGTACAAAATAACCGGTGAAAAAAAAATCAAAGTTCCCACAGTATCACAGAAATTTTGGCACAGTGCTAACAAATACATTGAAAAATATCCTCTTGTATCCAAATATCACTCGAACCGATCGAGTTCAACCTTCGAATCGAAGGATCAGCCAAATCCTAAATCACAGCTCTCCAATTTCCCATGCAAAGCAGATAATACAAAAAGTGCCTAAAAAAAAGACGTGAGAATTTTGAAAAATCCTAAAAATCACTCACGTTTTCGCACAACTTACGAGAAAGATATGAAAAAAAATTGTTCCCTAGCAGCTGAGAACTTGCGACCAGCTTGACGGAAATCCGTGAGAAATACTCCAATGACCGGTTTTTTTAAATAACCACGACAATTTTTTTTCAATTTTCCTCTCCAAACCGGACGTCGTTCTCAGGGCCGCGCAAGAAGTGAGAACGGAATAAAAAAACCACAGTTATACTCGTTTAAGGGTGAGGGGCAAATCATTCCCCAAAACAACGAAAAAAAAGGATGTAAGTGACCAAGATCGTTTTCGTATTCATGGTGAAGGTCCTGTGGACGAGTGGTATATCGATCGATTGAACTGGACATCGGTTGCGTAGTCGCCAGCGTATTGTTCGGACCCCTCGTGTGCCCCTCCGTACCATGTATTCATACCCTATTCTTTCTCCTATTTTCGCTTGCCTATTTTTCGGTTTCTTCTCTCTTTTTTCCCTCTTGCTCATCCCCCTCATTCATGCACAGTGCATCGCCCCATTTGAATATGGTACACGCGTAGGCATTACGCAGCAAAGCCAGGCCAGAAATACTATAGTTTCGGACTACCCCAATACCTCGTCCCATTATCTCATAAATTGTATTATTTTTACCCCAAAATATATTTCCGTGCTGTTTTCTATGTGTTCGAGTGTGACTGACCGTATGCACGTTGCTGGTTCTTTCGGACCTGGGGTCAACAGGTCAAATTGCACATGTCTATCGCGAGTCACCCTAGTGCCCTTAAAAGGAGGGGGGTCAGCGTCGAAAGCTCACGCGTCGATTCTTTATTCGCCCTTCTTTTTC
The DNA here is from genome assembly GCA_949699805.1 of Tromatobia lineatoria. Taxonomy (NCBI): domain Eukaryota; kingdom Metazoa; phylum Arthropoda; class Insecta; order Hymenoptera; family Ichneumonidae; genus Tromatobia; species Tromatobia lineatoria. The sequence continues at coordinate 3,503,244 of OX453046.1, forward strand.
CTTGGCCATTTATGTGAAGTCACATTCGCACGTCACTGGGATATGCTTTAGTTGTGCATACGTGTATTCGTGTTGTGTGTATGTATGTGTGAATGGATGGATGTAATAGGAAACCTTGATGGTCAACTCATTTTGACTGGTCGCGTGCTTTCTGTCAAGTAGTATCAGGGAGTAATATTCCTGAATCCGAAGGTTCACGGCGGACCACAGGAATAATAAATTCTATCCTTCGAAGACCCTTGAATCGGAAATAAAATAAAACTCGTGGGGGTCACACATTCAATCGTGTGTGCCCCCAAGAGGTCAATCTAAATCTGTTATTCGGGACACTGTTAAATCTGTTTTTCGAAGCTGCTTCGCGATTTTGATCAAATCAATTCAGCTATTATTTCTGTGCGATTGTTTATATTTGTTGTAATTGTTAATTATAGTTATAAACACGATATATATGTTAGGGTGTGCTAGAAAAAAGGGTTTTTTTTTCTTTGCTCTCCGCCCGAAATATCGTAGAATAAGTCTTGGTAAAAATACTGTCGAAAGAGGAGCTCATAATTTTAATTCTTAGAGGTCCATCATCGCTTTTGGAGTTATCGGGTTTAAATAACATAGGAAAGTGATTTTTTTCCCCATTTTTTTTCCCTGCATTTTAAGAAGAAATTTTTTAAAATGAAATCAATGACTACATCTTATGAATCATTAAATTTTGAACGAAAAATCTTATTGAGTCGAATTTCTATCTTCAATATTTGATTTATTACAGAGCCTTGGAATTTTGAATGTTGTCAATTTTCCGTTTTTTTTTTTTTTTACATTTTTTAGTTAAACTATTGAAGTTAGGACAAAAAGTTAAAGGAAAATTTTGTCGTACGTCTGCCGCACTACAAAAAAGTTACCGGAGAGTTTTTCGTATCGTTGATATTTACAAAGTTACAGACCAACAAAGTCGTGGTTTTCGTATTCGAAACTGTTGTTGAGTGAACTACTGATGTTAGTACAAAAAGTCAATAGGAATTTATTAGAACACTGAATTTTCTAAAAAAATTGTCCGGGTGAAATTTTACGTATTGCTAACGCTTATAAGTAACAAACTCATTGAATCTTGTTTTGATGGTTTTTTACGCATATCCGATAAAAAATTGATATACATATTAAGAATTAAAATAATGAGCTGCGCTTCAGACAGAATCTTTAACAAGACGTATTCTACGATATTTCAGGCGGAGAGCAATGAAAAAAAAATATTGCTTTTTTTGGCACACACTAATATATACATATTGTACATTGGCAGTAAATAAGATTTGCAGCATTCTGGGTAGTTGAAGGTAAACAAATAATATAAATACTTAAATTGGAATTCACTTTGTAATATATGAATAATAATTAATCAAAATTCCCGTTATGTTCTATGTCTGTGTTTTCATATAATATATAATTTCCCAAAATTTGCTAACTATGTATATTTTTATTTCGGTCAACGATTATCCAAAAACCTGAAAGACATTCCCGCATCGCTTCTCATCAAGCTTCGATTTTTTTGCCGATTTTCATGCGCGCGTCACAAGCACAATAATTTCTCGCATGATTTTAAAACCGTAAATTTTTTACCTCGTAACAACGTAACCGGTTGTGCAGCGCGATTTCTCATCTACCTATTGTCCGATTTTTTTGTTTCAGCGCAGCGTCTTCCTCTCGTGATTTCAGCTGTAACATTGCGAGGCATCGGTAGCAACGGTGTTACTTTTTGCACGTTTAAAAACAGGCGGTGAATCGTGGCGCGGTGTACAAGCTCGTGCACCAAAGTCGAGAGCCTCTGATCGGTTATGATTTCACACCGATTACAATAAACCAGGTGAAAAAAGTGCATGAAAGCCGTGGTACCTCAAGGCCGAGTGGAGAGGAAAACGGGCCCTGGAAAAAACAATAAAAAAACTTGACGAAGAACGCTCTGTGGCTGCACGTGAATACCGATCTTTTGGGGCAAGTTTCAAAGAAAAAAAAGTCTCGTTCACGGGGCTTCGAATCTCAGCAGTGAAATACTAACCGGAGAACCTTAAATAAGTATATAATAATTTTGAGGGGGGATAATTCTCAACCCCTTCCTTGGGAACCAGTTACCGATCACATGTACGTATAAAAAAAAATTACAGTGCCCTCTTTCTGTTATTCACCCTCCTACTTTTTCGCGAGCCTTCCTTCTACGATCTGTCACCCCTCGTTGCTGTAGCCTTATGCCGAGCCGCAAAACGCTTTTTACTAGACGTTTTTTCGCCCGGACCTACCGCGTCCAACGGATAAAGTCTAAATTAACTAAATTAAGGACCCTGCACTCTTCTTTTCACCTCTTTGCATACAATTTATACACAACGTTTTTTGCACCACGGTCTTAGCTGTTTTTTTGTCGTTGAGGTGGGGCAGGTATCTCGCTACAAGCATCCCCTTAAGCTCTTGTCTCTTATGCGCTCTCTCTTCTGTCGACTGGTCTGTTGTTTTTGCTTTTGCATTGGTGCATAGCTTCCGCGGACTGTTTTTTCTCTGTCTTCTTCTCTCTCTCTTCCTCTTTCGCGAGTCGATGGTTTTTTTCGTCCAGACGGAAGATCGTTGAGACACCGATTTACGGTTATAAAATTACTTGGTGTAATTCGAGTTTAGGCGCGGTGCATGTTAAATGTTAATTCAAGTGTCATGAAGAGTCGCGTAAGAAATTCTAAAAAGTCTCAAACTTTCTAAAAGTATTCCTTTTTAATTTTGAATAAAAATGGTTGAATAATTTTTTGGGAAGTCTCAGAAAAAAATGTTCAAAACAATCTCAGAAGAAAATCCGAAAGAGAGACTCGAAATAATTCTCAAATAATTCTTGAAAAGTATTTCACTATAATCTGGGGAAGAATGTGAGAAAATGTCGCTGCAAACGTGAAGAAGATGTCGCTGCGAGCGTGAAGTAGATGTCGCTGCGAGCGTGAAGTAGATGTCGCTGCGAGCGTGAAGAAGATGTCGCTGCGAGCGTGAAGCAGATGTCGCTGCGAACGTGAAGAAAATGTCGCCGCGTATATGATCGGTTCCGGGACTGTTTTATTGAATCGCTTTTTTACATTAACATTACCTTCTATACGAGCAGCCACTCTGAACCGCTATAGCTTCCTCCTCGTTATGCCGACCCACAAAACTACTTTTCCTAGATTTTTTGTGACCCGTTCCCACTGCGACCAACGGATAAAATCTAAATTAACTAAATTAAGGATCCCGCACTTTCCTCACCACCTCTTTGCATACAATTTATACACTACTTTTTTCCTATGGTCTTTGGGGGGTTTTTTTTTTTAAATATGTGCCAGGTATCCCGCGACAAGCATCCCCTTAAGCCCATGTCTCTTGAGCGCTTTCTCTTCTGTCGACTGGTGTGTTGTTTTTTCGTTTGCATCTTGGTTTAACGCTTTTTTTTACACTTGGGCTCATGCGCAGCTTCCGTGGACTGTTTTTTTTTTTCGTTGGCTCTTTCGCGTGTAGAGAATTCTTTTTGCCCCTGACGGAAGATCGTTGAGAGACCGATTTACGGTTATAAAATTACTTGGTGTGATTCGAGACGGGCGCGCGTTTAGCATGTGAATTCATATGACGTAGCGATGCAATGCGTTGTTTATTGCCGAGAGGGAGAAAGGCAGAGGGCGCGAATATTTTATACGACTGGATATTCGTTGGAGCCTTGCTGGAGTCACTGAAAATCAAATTGAAAATTTATGACGGTTTTCAGTCGCCAAGTAGTACAAGAAAAAGATGAATCGGAAAGACACATGAAAATGCGTTGCAAAACGAGTTTCAGCGACTTTCTTACATTGTTATATGTGTATCCAGTATAAATCATGACGATGATCTTGAAAAAACGGGCAAGTAAAAAACAGGACGAAAAAAAGTTTGGCAAGTCAGGTTTTGTACATCGCTTCGTCATTTTTCACCTTTCTGAATTCTAAGTGATAGTCGAATTTTATTAAATCTTTCTGAATATTTTCGGTCAACATTCCATAATTTTTTTTTTTTTTTTTTTCAATCGAGGCGAAAGTTTTTTTTCTACTATTACAATGATCTTTTTTCTGAGCAGGTTTTTTTTCAGGTCTTCTAAAAAACTGCATTTTTTATTCTACTGTTTCAGTGACAATTTTTCGATTTTTGTCAATTTTTTCCAAAACTTTATGACGCATATAAAAAACGATCGGATAAAAAGGTCGATCAGAATGATGTATAAAAAAAAATATATTTTGTAAAACAAGCCCTATTCTTCTTCTCATTGACACTTGTGTGTCCAGTGTAATTGATGATAATGTTAAAAAAAAATGAACAAAGGTAAATAGGGAGAAAAAAATGGGGAAAAAACGTGTGATGCTGCACAACATTGAGGTGTACGTTACGTGACAACGAGGATTTTTTTGCCCCTGATGACGGAAATAGAATCGAGGGTGTAATGTTTGAGATAGATTTTTCTCGTAGTGCTGTTTGGTCATTTATGGTCCCACCCTCTTTTTTGACCGTTTGACCATATGTGATGGCCATATGCAAACGCATCGCGTTTGCTCGCTCACAATACGAGAATTCTATGCCCGTCGCGATCGATTTTGGCTTGGAATAAAATACTCTGGTGGATCCAGATGAGGGAGAGATTTCCCGCGTGAAAACGTGATTGTCTGACGCCCTTCTTTCGCTATAATGCAGATATTGGCTGGCGAGTAAGTGAGCGGGAGACTTTGCTGGTGCCTTAGTCAAATTACTCGTGAGTTTCCGTGGAGCGTATAGCAGTAATGACACGTTAAGCCCACGAATGGATTAAGGCTACTATCGCTATTGCAGTCCCATTCGAATAATTTAATGGTCTCAGCATTTATTGATTCTTTTCGTTTGTCAATAACAGTCATGAAATAATTTCGATAAGAAACTTTTTCTAAATAAACAGCTGTATATTAGTAAGAAAATATTTGATTCGAAAAAGCGATTTTCAAATATCGCTCCGTAGTCAAGCATTTATTGATTCTTTTCGTTTGTCAATAACAGTCATGAAATAATTTCGATAAGAAACTTTTTCTAAATAAACAGCTGTATATTAGTAAGAAAATATTTGATTTGAAAAAGCGATTTTCAAATATCGCTCCGTAGTCAAGATTAGTGATCCGATCTATCGCAAAATGCGCCTCAAAAAAGTATTAAAAGAGTGTTTAAAAAGTTTTAAAAAAGTATTTAAAAAAAAGTATTAAGAGCCTCGCGTATTGGACTTTTCAATACTCAGTTTAATACTTTTTTTCGAGACTTGAGTATTAAAAAAAGTATTAAATGGTATTAAGTATCAAAAAAAGTATTAAAATCGTCGGCAAAAATACGTTTTAATACTGTTTTTAATACCTGTTGATACTCTTTTTAATACTCATATCACAGAAAAACATATTGAATTGAGTATTAAAATCGTCATTAAAAAATACGATTTAATACTAGTTTTAATGCTCATTTGATACTTTTTTTAAAACTTGAATCTCTGACCGAAAGTATCATCTAAGTATTTATTTCTTTTCCAAAAATACGATTTAATACTTTTTTTTATACTCAAATCTCGAAAAAAAGTATTAAACTGAGTATTAAAAAGTCCACTACGCGAGACTCTCAATACTTTTTTTAAATACTTTTTTAATACTTTTTTAATCCTCTGTCAATTTTTTTTTTGGGTCCCGCCTAATTACTGAATATTGAAATTCCGCTCTTGTTGGTATTCATAATTGTATATTTTATAATCTTTTCATTCCCATATCAATTCAATTATGTTAACTATTTAAAAAATGCGAATAAATATATCTTACACAAGATGATTTGAAACCAAAATGATCATAAAAAAAATATAAATTTTACATTTCTAAGCAATGATTAATAATGCCAATCTGGATATTTCTGTCTAGGGAATTGGAAGGATTATGTGATTTTACTATTATTTTCTAAAAACAATGTTTTTCGAATCAGTATGACAGTTGACAGTTGTCGAAAAAATTCTCTTCGATTCCGAAATTTTTTGGTAAAAACTTCTGTTGTATATTATATTGTTCATAGCTAGTAATGAATACCTTGACTATTTTTCAAATTACTTCATTGGACATATCGGTCCAGTGCTTTGAGGGATTTGGATCAGGTTCGATGCAAACTGAGTGAAAATCCAGCTCTGGTGTTGCGTATGTGGATGGGAATAGTCGAGAGATGCTGAAGCTCTAGGCGATTCAGCGAAAAAAGGGGGCCTCTCGCATTTGTCAAGCTCGCAGCGGCGTAACGGAGCGAGGACGCGCTCGTTGGCTCACCCCGTCGCACCGTACAACCACACCAACGAGGATTAATTACTCTCCCTCTTTCTATATTTTCCTCTGGACACCAGCCCCTGAGGTGCGACGAGTTAATTACATTCAAACTAATAATGAAATGGCTTTTTCACCAGATTTTCATGCCGTTCTCTCTGTCTGTCTTTCTGCGTTCATCACATCACTGTATAAACTGATCAAAGCTTCAACCCTTTTTGTTGATTCCAAGATCAAGGATTATTGGACCTCGCTCATTCAAAAAAAAAAAAAACCTCAATAGCGAAATGCAAAAACAAATTCGAAATAAAAGTTTGAAAACAATCCTCTTGACAATTTCGGGAAGAATTTCAAAAGGTTTCACATTAAAATGGCTAAAAATTATTTCGCATGGAATCTTAACAGTAATACACTGGCGAAATTTTTTTTTCCCAATGTTAAACATGGTGGTCGTTTTTTTTTCGTCGAAAAAAAATTCCCTGACATTTCCCGGATTTTCCCTTACCAAAGTTCTGACGATTCCTATTTTGAAAAAATTAATAATGCCAATGAAAATTTATCCAAAACAGGTACAAGATAGTCTTTGATGAATTATTCATTTTGCCGATCAACGATAAACATATTTTGTCTTCGCGGATTTTGTGGGCTTACTTGACATAATAAACAATCTTTGGTAACACGAAGCCTTACATAGCATGAAACATTATTGTAATAATTTATGGGGTGGGGGTCAAATCAGCGAATGACCAAAATAGTGAATGGTTCAAATAGTTATATATTAGAAAAAACCATAATATTAGTTCGATTATGAAGAGCAATAGCTCATTTCGTTTATTGAAAGATGCTTCAATGATTCAACGGAAAGATTTTTTAGTCGCATTATTTTTTCAAAAGTTACAACCATTTGTATGTCTGATGTTAGGTTAAGTTGGATAAGCAGACGTTTGTAATTTTTGTATAAAGAATATTACTGAAAAATCTCCTCGTTAAATCATCAGAGCAACTTTCAATGAACAAGCTGAGCTATTGTTGGTCATGATCGGACTAATATTATGATTTTTTTCTGATATATAACTGGATGACAGAAACAACTTATTGAACATTTGCATATATCATAACGTATTTTCTTTTCAAATCGTAGTTGGTAATTTTTTTATATATTAACAACACATGCTGATGCCTGATTGAATTCATAGAACCGTCACCAACCAAAAAAATCCCATTCCAAAAGAATCTTTTTCCAAAAGAAGTCTTTCCAAAAGAATCTTTTCCCAAAAGAAGTCTTTCCAAGATAATCTTTTTCCAAAAAAAAGTCTTTCCAAAAGAAGTCATTCCAAAAGAAAAAACCAGCAAAGTATAAAACTGAATTATGTTGAAATAAGCTGAAAATGATTGGCGATTGGAATCATTAACCAATTTTTTATCGAAGTGAGTCGGTATAGAAGAGAAGCTGGAAATACTGATTGGTTAGTTTTCACCTAGCGAAGGCTGCTTTCTTCTCATGCGATTCCCAAAGGGTTACATTACCGGGGTGCCATTATTTTTTTTTGTATTCACCTCTTCGTATTTCAATCCCTTTCTGTGCCATCCACTCGCCTATGCTAAATAGGGGTGCGAGCGGAAAAAAAATATTAATAGCCTTCCAGCCCACGGGATTTTTACGTGACGGGAAAGGCCAGCAAGGCCCATGTCTCTCTTTCTTTATCGCAGTTTTTCATTCCCTCTTTTTCTCACCGCACTGGCAGAAGAACCGTGGCATTCGCTGAATGGTATAGCGGCCAGAAGGGGGTAACTCACCCTGTCCCAAGCGCGCTCACCCCGTGAAAAACCCTTATGCGGTAAGATATAGCCGTGATAGTCGCCTCTGCTCCGTGACTCCTCGTACCAACGACTTTCTTCCTCTCTCCTTTTTTTTTTCTTTCCTTTTTTTCTGTTATTATTATCGTGTCCCCACTCTGTACCACCATCACGCTGACTTGCTGCACGCAAGTCTCGCGCCATTCAACGACTGGGATGAGAATCTCACCCTCACAACAAAACATGCTTACCAACAACAATGGCGACTGGAATCCTAGCACCTGAGTTGTACAAATCGATATTACCGTTTGATTGACTGTCAATAACCATTTTTAGAGATTCATATGGAAGATGAACCAAAAGTTAAAGGAAGTTAAAGTGGAACCCAATAAAGATGGCTGCAGATAAATTGTTAATCTTAATAAATCATTGATTGACTGATCGATTAACAATCCAATAGATTGTCAGAATCGACACAAAGTTCTACGGCTGTTAAAGTATTTTCGACCTTCGTTCCGATTTCCGGTCGAATAAACCGATCATTTTTCCATTCGTTAAAATTTTGAAGTTCCATCTTCTCTAAAGATCATTTTTTTTTTACAAATGTCCAAAAATGGACACGCAAGAATAAAAAAAAATATAGAAGTGCGTCGTGATTTTGACCTACACTGTTACAAAAAATTTAAATTTCTTGTGCATAAACTCTCCATCCAAATTCAATAAAAAATTGCGGTATAAAATTCATGTACTTTCCCAGTAAAATTAAAGAAAATTACTGAAATTCAAATCCTTTTACTGCAAAATTGAAATAAATTATTGAATATGATGTGCCATACATAAATTTTACATTACCCTCGTATCCTAAATTTCATATACCAGTTTATGAATAAAAACTTCCAATAAAAGTACACTGAAATTCAATCAGATTTTTTTACACTGTAATAATTATAAAACAATAATCGAAATTAAACTTCAAAATAACGTAACTGGTCTAAAATTGTTAAAATAATTACATATCTGGCAATTATAATTTTCATACAATGCCAGAGATGAACGCGATTGGCACATAAATTTCGAGATGCCCTTTTCCCTTTTACCGTTCGAACATAATAAGATGGCCTCGACAATACACGATTTACATGGGTGAGATGAAACTTGTTTTCGCAAATTACGCAAGCTGCAGGATGACGTATCCATACGTAGTAGAAACACAAATAGTCACTGGCTAGCTGTCCAGTTGTGTTTATATGAGGGGGTGGAAAACGGTGGGCGATGGATAATGGAAAGCCGGCCGAGCAAGCACACGACCAACAGCCATCAGCAGCCACAGAGATGCAAGGCTCAATCGTTGTATCCCCGGCTGACGTGTTGTTGCTTCAATGAAACCGGTGAGTGCCTCATCCGCAGCTAACACACAAAGAGAGACGAAGGACGAACGTGCATAACAGAAGGTAACCCTTTCAGAATTCTCTGACTGTACTTATGTGATGCTCGTGATGTCAGTTGTCAGCGAGATAGACTCAACGTGGACATGGTGATAATCGGACCAAAGACTTTATTCGAAGCTCTACACACACATACACACATACTTACGGACATTTCTTCGAAACCAGTTTTCTCAATGTTTTGAAACATTCTGAAAAGATCGAAAACAAAAATTGTCAAAAAACAAAGCTTCCTTTATAAGAAGGAAAAAAATTCATGTTCTGTTCATTAAGGTCTTTCTTTGTATTCTTGTATTTCTTTGACGTCAATATATCTTGAAAAACTTGAGTCTTAGAAAAAATTGTTTTGACATAAAGGTTGTAGGTTCATGGGAACTTTTCAATGAGATTTTTTAGATAATTTCGTGAACCGATAATATTACTTTTTCGCTTGAAAATGTAAAGATTATTTTCTTAACCAAAAAAGACTACGTGGACATGGTGATAATCGGACCAAAGACTTTATTCGAAGCTCTACACACACATACACACATACATACGGACATTTCTTCGAAACCAGTTTTCTCAATGTTTTGAAACATTCTGCAAAGATCGAAAACAAAAATTGTCATAAAAACAAAGCTTCCTCTATAAGAAAGAAAAAAAAATCATGTTCTGTTCAGCAAACTCTTTCTTTGTATTCTCGTATTTCTTTGACGTCAATATAACTTGAAAAATATGAGTCTTAGAAAAAAATTGTTTTGACATAAAGGTTGTAGGTTCATGTGAACTTTTCAATGAGATGTTTTAGATAATTTCGTGAACCGATAATATTACTTTTTCGCTTGAAAATGTAAAGATTATTTTCTTAACCAAAAAAGGCTACGTTTTTTTTTGCTAAAAATTATAGAATCTTTGATTCCATAATTTTTATAGATATCTTAAAAAAATTGCCAGAGTGGGATCGACCAGAGTTTCGGAGTTCAAAAATAATTTTGACTGAGGAAAAGAAATTATGGCCGGATAACATTTTTCAGAAGTCTAAAATCGATCAACTATTTTATTTATTTAACATCGCATAAACTACAAATTTCAAATAAGAGTTGTTAAATTTTTTGTCCCGACAAAATTTTTTTTCCTTTGAACAAATTTTTTTTTTTACTTCGAAACTTTGATCGGTCACACTTAACCAATTTTTATTATATTATCAATACATAGGCGCGAAGAATCTATCATTTTTTCAGCAAAAAAAGTAGAATTTTGATCCAGAAAATTATCTTTTTATTTTTTACCGAAAAAGTAATATTATCCGGTCGCAAAATTATCTGAAAAATTGCATTGAAAAGTTCACATGAAACTACAACTTTTATGATGCAACAATTTTTTTCTGTGACTTTAATTTTTCAAGTTATATAGACTTTGAAGAAATCCCCCATTTTCCATAATATTGAATTTTAAAAAGTGGCTGAATTGACGAAGAGTCCCTCATATACAACTTACAAAATAACAATAATAATAATTAATTGATCATTTCACAACAGAAATTCATATCTCATTACATCTCCTGATTGAATACCATTTCGTGTAATTTCTTATTTCAAAAACTAAAATGAAAACCATTCCTGTTGCGCTCAACACTCATGAAGCGATATATTATCTTAATGAATTATTTAACAAACAATATTCCCCATTCCGTTACTTCCAGCTGAGTAGCCGTCAGTAAATAAGCTCTCAGGATTATCTCCATGTCCCAAAATAAATTCCTCCCTTTTCCTTGGCTTGTCCTCATGGTAGCCAAGAGCTCGAGACTCGGACAAAACGGATGAGCTTCACGAGAAGAGATCCGCGTCCGTAACACACGCACAGTGTGCACACACCCCCTCATTACCCGCGTGCCTTTCTATCTTCGACAACCCTGATGTATATGCAGCATATATATAGTGTGGCGTCAGGCAGACACCCCGCTTGCGCAACAAAACAACAGCTGCTACCTCGTGTGTGCCCGGCTGATCGTCCAAATACGTCTGTCCTTACGTCCGTCCGTGCTGAAGATCGCTTAGTGCCGCTCAAATGCGGGGGCAACCCTTCCGGGCACCAAACGGTGCTTCTCTACCAGTCACGAACCCCATTCCCCCTATTTTCAATGTCGAAACGTCATCGTCGTCATCATCGTTCCTACACACTCGGCGAGTCAAATCCCGTCATCTCCCCATACGCACTCTTTCATTCGCGTTCACGTGTCCCTCATTCTTACATACAAATCAAAATCTCTCGCTATTTCCATTTGACCCGCACAAACGGATTTTGCAATAATACGTCATTGAATTTCCTCGCTACGAATCAAATATGATCATTCTTTCGAGGAAATATACATAACCCTCTGATTTCTCATGGCGTGTACGGAGATTATGATGATGAAGATGCACTGTGTGAACACCTGGATGTCCTGGCAATTTTAATTGGTCATAATTATAAGGTAATGGTAATTATTAATGGCTATAGGTCGGAGGCAAAATAGTAAGTGATCAATATAGCGAATGATCAAAAAAGCGTATTTCAATGTAAGGAATTTCTTAATCTAGAATGGTCATCATTATGGAATTCGCTATTTCAGCCATTCACTATTTCGATTATTTACTATTTTGACCTCTGTCTTATTAAAATGCAATCAAAATAACGAAAAGCAAGAATCGCAAACTTTATAATAGTAGCCATTCTATATTTAGACGTTCCTTATTTTTGAGATCGCTATTTTAGCCATTCGCGATTTTGGTAATTCGCCATTTTGATTCTCACCCATGACTATCACTGAATACCATATAAAAGTATCACGACTATTTGTGTGCGTTATTTAATAATGAATGAACTGCGTTTTCCAAAATGATCCGTACACTTTCAAATAAACAAAGTTATTTCATTCTTCGGTGCTAATTATTCGATAAAACTTATGTTTGATGTTATTTATGGATACAAACATTGAAAAAAATTTGAATAATTCACCACAGATTATCGACAATAAATTTTAGTGATTATTTTTCCAGTCCACATTTCGACCAATAGAATCGCACCATTCGACGTCACGTGGTACAACCTTCACGAAATAATACTGATAGTTTTTTAATAATTTTGTCTGTTGCTATATATACAAAACAAAAAATCATTTAGCGCCTTAACCATCTGTCAAACGAACAGATTGAACTAAATCGTGACAGTCGAAGGATTTTATCAAACATAAACCATAAATTTCGTCTCATGGTGCAATTCCATTGGTCGGAATTTGGATGGGAAAAACAATCCCCCAAATACCACTCAAGCTTTAAAATTAATCCGATATTTCGAAGCTCTTGCCGTATTACAACTGACAGTTCAATTTGCGATTTGAAAAAATTTTGCTCTAATCATTTATGAACAAAATATTGTTGTAACGATCTTCAGAATGCAATCGATGATTTGACTAAATGGACACCAAGTATATTGGTCACTGTCATCCCATAAAAATTCGCATCTAAATCGACCTTAAGGGGTCACGCGGTAGCAGGTCTCACTTGTCATATACCTCATAGCCCAATAATTAACTCTTCTCAACAACCATTAATACTTTCTTCGTTCTACAATTTATCTCATTCGTCCTCTTAGCAAGTATATATTTTCTTAATCCCTCTCCCATCCTGATAGTCCTCATCATCGTCGTCGTCGTCGTCTTCGTCGTCGTCAAAGCTCCTTGCTTTTCTCCTGGCCCAACTCATTCCATTATTCCTTTAACCTGGCTGCTTTGTTGCCCCCTCCCGCTAAGTTGGCGATAGCCTCTCACTCTTTCATTCTTGTGGCCCGCGTATTTTCTCGAGTTCTCCGAGAACGGTGCGCGGGGCGCGCGCGTTAATTACGAGCAACTTCCGGCGATCTAGATTTCATTCTTTGCCTCTCTGCTCGCTCGCTTAGGTTGGTACTCTCAAGTACGGTTGCCCCCCTCCCTCTCCCCCCGTTTTGCCGCGTCGACATCGCGAGGGAAATGATAATAGGTACGTGACCCATGTGGTCAGTTCACACGAGAAATGAGAGTTCGGCTAGGTTGCTCACTTGTACACGTACGTGCAATACATTCACTAATTCTCTATCATGTGTGCTTGTGAGAATGTTGTACCGGTATACGTATATTCGTGGGGCGCTACGAGAGAGCGCCTCGCGTTGTTGCTTCTCTAACTCAAGTCACAATGCGCCTTGTACTCTCCCACACTCGCGGAGTCTCACGCCCTCACATCCTCCTTCGCGCCGAGGCTCAGCGCACACCGAGCTCTGTACGTATACGAGCTCTTTCGTACTTGGTGCACTCGTCCTCCTCTCCCCCTCTCATGAAAGACCAGGTACTTTGCGACAATTCGACTACTCAAGCTTACCGATCGAATGAGGCTCAGCGTTAAATCAACGACTCAACGGGGGTTTTTTTTTTTCGTCAATACATTTTCTTTGGAACGTTATTGAGTGGGGGTCAAAATGGGGGATTACTTAAATAGCGAATGGCTGAAATAGCGAATTAAAAAATAAGGAACGTCTAAATGTAGAATGGTCATCATTGTGGAGTTCGCGATTTTAGCCATTCGCTATTTTGATTGCTTTTCAACAGGATAGAGGTCAAAATAGCGAATGATCGAAATGGTGAATGGGTGAAATAGCGAATTTTATAATGATGGCCATTATAGATTAGTAAGTTCGTTATTTTGGAATACGCTTTTTTTGCCATTCGCTATTTTGGTCATTCCCCATTTTGACTCCCACTCCCTCATGTTATTGGGGCTCGCGAACTACGCTTACAAAAATTCGGGCTTTGGAGTTTTGCAGATCCCCTCGACTTTTCGGTTTGAGGTCCATTTAGGGACTTAGAAAAATTCAAATTGGGGTCCCTGTCGAGGGACTAAGAATATTCCGGACTTGCTGTCTCATAGACCCTCTCCCCTCTTCGGGGTATCACCGACCCCCCTGAATTTTACCCTCGTCGTTTGACCTTTGTCCCTAAATCTTTCAATATCCTATAAAAATGTAAGCAAATCCCTACTCTGGGTGTAGGCTCAGAAATTTTGTTATTTCGTGCAGAATTTTTGAAAATATTCTTAGATTTTAAGTCTGCACTAATGGTATCTTAGCATTGAAAGATCGTGGAGAAACAAAAAGAAAAATTTTCAAGTACTTTTTGAACCTGGTCCAACAATATAAAAAAATAAAAATAAATTTCGACCAAATCCGAGAGTTCGAGGGTCCTCATTTCGAATCATTATGGAATGCCCCATATATAGTACGATATGCTATATATATATATACACACGTATATATAGGCCTACTCCCACCGAGTTTGATTTTTTCTAAGTCCCTCGATTCTTGACCCGGCGTCGACGATGGCGAGGTCTTTTTATAATACAGCGAGATGTATATATACATGTATATATATATATATATATATATTAATAGACATCAGCACCTTGTCCCCTATAGTAGAAAAGGGGAGACGCAGCGTCGCAACGAAACCGGGAACCGAGAGTCCGGACAATTAACGTTAATGAAATAGAGTACACCGCCTCTACGCGGTGTCCCATCGAGAGTAGATGCGAACGGGTTCACTCGCTCTCCGGTCGCCTGCAACTCGCCAAGATTGTAGATAAGAGAGGAGACGGTAGCTACGGGGCACGGGCACTCTACTCTGGTGTTCCGTGGGGTACGTATACACACCTATTGCATGGACGTAGCTATAGAGTGTACAGCGTTTGGTACGGGTGGAAGGGGGGCGAGGGGGGGGGGGGGGGGCAGAGGGGGGCGCGAGTGCCTCTGTGTTCCGGTCACCCGGTCCCCACGGTACCGTCAGGTTTCTCATAGTAGCCGGGCGCGTGTGCTCTTTGGCTCGTATATACCTGGTGATTCGAATCTATTTAATCATTCAATTATACATCAACAGGAAAAAAAAAACCATGAGAGAAGACATTGGTTTAATCATTTCTCGATGGGAAATGATGGAAATTTCGGAAGCTCGCCAACGTTTTATGGATTATTCCACGGTGATTTTTTTTTAGATTTTTGTATTGGTCACTTTTTTAAATTTAAAATAGTGCGGAAGTGACGTATACGGAAATTCGGTTTCTGAAGGCGAGAGCAAAATGTAGGATCTATTCCAAATGGTATTTCACTGTTGGTGAAATATTCAACAGAACTTACGAATTAATATTGAAAAAAATGCGATGTAGAAAATATAGTCTTTCGATGTAAGAAATAATGCTACTTTAGTTGGTACAGAGTTGCAGATGTTAGGAAATTAATTGTGGCAAGCATTTGAGTTGGTCCGATCAGGACCAACGTTACAAGGGTAAAATCGGTTCTGCGAAAAGAAAACAATCATAAGCTGGATTTGTGGGACGTAAATTTAGCGAATTTTATCATGTATATATTGATAAAGTTTGCTAAAATTGATATCGAATGTGTGTTTAGAAATTGTGACTGAACTGGATAGTTTGATCAGTCTAGTCATTTTTCCGCTAACTGGAAATCAGCAGCTGCTCATTCGTAAAACTAATTTCTCTATTAAGCGATGAATAATTTTTCTAGTTTTACTGGATGGCGGTCAAAATAGCGAATTACCAAAATAGCGAATGGTTAAAATAGCGAATTTCAAAATGAGGAACGTCTGAATCTAAAATGGTCATCATTATGAAATTCGCTATTTCAGCCATTCGCTATTTTGACCTCCATCTTATCAAAATGCATTCGAAATAGCGAATGATAAAAAATGGCGAATGGCTGAAAAAGCGAAATTCATAATTATGGACATTCTACTTTCAAACGTTCCTTATTTTTGAATTCACTATTTTAGCCATTCGATATTTTGGTCATTCGCTATTTTGACCCCCACCCACATGAGGCATTCCATTCGGTTTCGAACGGTCGAAAAGTTGACCACTCTCAAAAAAAATTAAAATTTTGTCAAATTATTCCATTGTTTGAAAAAGAGAAGTGTACATTTAAAAAAAAATCTTTGGATCGCATTTTTTCAAGTTTTTCAAAATTACAATATTCTTCAAATACCTCTTTTAAAAAATACGTGTTATTGTACACACTTCAGAGTATTTTCTGAAAAATTTTGAGATAAATCGAAAATGACATACCGACCGAATAAATTGTAATAGTATGGAATGCCCCATATATATACTAATGACAAGGTGTTCACTTGCAGCACACT
Organism: Tromatobia lineatoria; assembly: GCA_949699805.1. Taxonomy (NCBI): domain Eukaryota; kingdom Metazoa; phylum Arthropoda; class Insecta; order Hymenoptera; family Ichneumonidae; genus Tromatobia; species Tromatobia lineatoria. The sequence continues at coordinate 3,519,992 of OX453046.1, forward strand.
CTTTTCCTTTCATTTGTCTCACTGCAGAAAAATAAATGTATATCCCAAGAGAATTATCGAAAAACCTGTAAACAATTCAATTACTACTTTCAAGAGCCATAAAAATAAGTCCATTCATCGCCAATGTCTGAGTTGCTTAAAAAACGAATTGAAAAAAGTAAGACACTTTAAAACAAAGTCTAACATACTGACAGGTTCACGATCTACCGGTTTTTCCTACCGATTCATAGTTTAATCGTTTTATCTGATCCCATGATCGATATATCGATCAATCAATCATCGATTCGAACAAATGCAATCCCTTCTACCCGGATTTTTTTTATTATTTTTCATGAAAATGATTGAGACAACGATTCTGATTGTGATATGATCGATAACTTATCAAATTGTGAATTGATCGTTTGTACAACGGTAAGTATACGTATAAATATGTACACGCTTTAATTTTGAACACTTAACTTTATATTGTTTTTTTTTACATACACTGTAAAAAATTTTGGTATGAAAATTAATATAAATTTTTAAAAGTTTTTTTGGAGAAACGCGTTTATCAGATTTAATATACAAATTTTCATTGATATACAAAAAAATTGTCGTAAAATCAGTATACAGAAAACTAAAAAGTTTATAAAAGCCGTGATAATAATATAATTATTGGAATTTTACAACATATTCTTATATTAAATGAAATGTAATATACGGTATCTGCAAAAAAAACTTTCAATAGATATATTAATTTTTTAAATATTTTTAACAATGTAACGAGACGGTAAACTACGTTGACTACTTAATCACTTTATTAAGGGCATTCCTGAGCCCGTATGTACTACGACCCATACGAGTTCACACACGAGTGATGCATATGCACGTGGAGAACGCGACGGTGATCGGGCGAGAGCTCCATACGTGAGGGGGAGGTTGAAAAAATGCTACGATATACAGAGAAAGTCCTGATGCCTCGGCATCTTCGCATTCGTTGTCGTCCTCCGTAACATCGTATCGGTTCTCTCTGTGAGAAACAACTCTGAGTCCATCCGTAAGCCATTTCTAGTGTGGCATATTATCATTCGCATGATTAAGCGTATTGCGTAAATACAAATTAATGGAAAATATTTTTTATGCTCAATAAAATTTTATTCAATTCCATTCATGATTTTTTTCTTATACATAGCTCTATACAAACTTTATATAAGCCCTGTACGATTGTATATTGATAGATTTTGGTTTTTCTCGTATTTCATACTTGTTTTAACTATTTGGACTATTGTTTGAAAAAAGTGAATATTGAACTTTTGTAAATTCAGAATTCACAGATCCGACTTCCGATTGAAAAATTTACTTGGAATTTTTTTTTTGTTGAGATATCGATGTTTGGTTTCGACAATTAACTTGTTTCAACCCTTTTTACTATAATTGTGGAAAATGAAGAATCCACCACGAAATGAAGTGATTTTTTACACATGATAAAAAATCATTTTCGAAGTGTGGCGAAAGTTCTAACCACGGGTCAAGTTTCATATAAGCCTCGTACGATTGTATGTTGATAGATTTAGGTTTTTCCCGTATTTCATACCTGTTTCAAGTATTTTTAACATTGTTTGATAAAAGTGACTTTTGGTCGATTCTGAATTCATAATTCACAGATCCGACTTCCGATTAAAAAATTCATTCGGAATCGTTTTCATTTCGAGATATCGATTTTTGGTTTCTACAATTATCCTGTTTCAACCCTTTTTACTATAATTATGAAAAATGAAGAATCCGCCACAGAATGAGGCAATTTTTTACACATGATAAAAAATTATTTTCGAAGTGTAGCGAAAGTTCTAACCTCGGGTCAAGTTTCATATAAGCCTTGTATGATTGTATGTTGATAGATTTAGGTTTATCCCGTATTTCATACCTGTTTCAAGTATTTTTAACATTATTTGATAAAAGCGACTTTTGGTCGATTCTGAATTCATAATTCACAGATCCGACTTCCGATTGAAAAATTCACCCGGAATCGTTTTCATTTTGAGATACCGATGTTTGGTTTCGACAATTATCCTGTTTCAACCCTTTTTACTATGATTCTGGAAAATCGAGAATAGACCACGGAATGAGATAATTTTTTACACATGATAAAAAATTATTTTCGAAGTGTGGCGAAAGTTCTAACCTCGGGTCAAGTTTCATATAAGCCTCGTACGATTGTATGTTGATAGATTTAGGTCTTTTCCCGTATTTCATACCTGTTTCAAGTATTTTTTACATTATTTGATAAAAGTGACTTTTGGTCGATTCTGAATTCATAATTCACAGATCGAACTTCCGATTAAAAAATTCACTCGGAATCGTTTTCAATTTGAGATATCGATTTTTGGTTTCCACAATTATCCTGTTTCAACCCTTTTTACTATAATTATGAAAAATCAAGAATCCGCCACAGAATGAGGCAATTTTTTACACATGCTAAAAAATTATTTTCGAATTGTAGGGAAAGTTTTCACCTCGGGTCATTGACCCAAGCCATTATTATTATTATTTTGCTTCTATTCATTGCAAACCTTCCAGTTTCACCCTGACAGATACATTGAAAGGTTGGTTGAGACTTGATACTGAGATCGAGAGCGAGTACGTGTCTAGCGATTGAGGGAAAGTGAAGAGGGCCACTGTGCCAGATTCCCATGAACCTATAACAGTTCGATACACAGCTCAACTTCGAGGGCGCCCAATGTTTGAGGATATCTCATTTCAATTGAAAATCAACACAGACTCTGCAACAAGAGTATGTGTAACCAACATACTTCACTACATCTATAGATATTTTAGTGCGAGAGAAGAGAAATGAGTGAGAGGCAGCGATGCCCTGAAGGTAAAACTGGAACCTTGATACAAGGGAGTGAGACAAAAATTTCGGAGCCCTGCCCTGCATATAAGTGCATGGAAAATCTAATGTATAAAAAAGGGAAGGCTTCGAGGCTCTGCTTCTAACGGATTCTGGGGTGGTGAAAGGTCCTTTCCTTCGCCACGGTGTCCGTGGGTACGTTGCCAACAAGAGAACAAAAAAAAGCTGCACGTTAAAGAAAAATTTATACCTCAACTGCAAGACGTGGAGCGCACTGAAAAAGAAAACAATTTCACGGTTAAAAAAAATTGAACGTCATTTTTTAAGAGAACTGAGTCACCTGAAAAAAATCATAAGACAACAAATTCTGTAGATGATAATTCTTTTAAAAATCTTACATTTACATCTCAAGTATTATAAGTATGCAATTTTTTGACGGACAGTGCACCAGAATTGTATGAGATAAATAGTTACATTTTTTACTATTCCTAACTTTTAGACCAAACTGGTCAACAAATTTCAGTGATGATGGTTTATTTTATGGGTGGGGGTCAAAATAGTGAATGACAAAAATATCGAAGGACTAAAATAGTGAATTTAAAAATAAGGAACGTTTGAAAGTAGAATTTCCATAATTATGGATTTTTCAGCCATTCGCCTTTTTTATCACTCGTTATTTTGAATGCTTTTTGATAAGATGGAGTCCAAAATAGCGAATGGATGGAAAAGCAAATTTTATAATGATGACCATTTTAGATTCAGACGTTCCTAATTTCGAAATTCGTTGATTTAGCCATTCACTATTTTGATCATTCGTTATTTTTATCTCCATCCTATTTTATCTGTCAAAGAGTGGATTGTAGTTTAATATTTGTAACGATACTGGACGCAGGCGAAATGGTATGTATTGTAACCATGTCCTATAGTGAATTTTCAATAAAGAAAAATTTATTCACACGTTTATAATCATAGCAATAAAAAATTCTTACAATCCTATTAAGATGTACTCTTCAACAATTTTAACAACGGGCATCCTTCATTATTACTCTATATATAAGTGACTATTTAACTAATTTTCTAAAACATTACTGCACCTAAAGAATAGACAGCGATTTCGTTCTGAAAAATCCAAATAACCCCAAAATCCGTTGAGATCTTTTAACTGCCTGAGAATTTCAGAAACATATTACCTAAATCCACATATTTTTTCCCAATCACGTTGCTTACTGTTTTTGACTATTTGCAGTATGTCGACATGAAATTTTCAAAAAAACGACGACGACGACGATTTTTCGAAAACAAAGTTTTCGTCATGGGTGAAGAGGTCAAAGGGTAATCGTTTTTCAGCCATGGAAAAAGAAAAAAAAAAGAAAACGCTTTTCAACATATCCTACGCTGTGTAAAATAAAAGTAAGTGCATAACGAGTAGACGGACTGAAATAAAAAATGGTTGTTAAATTTTTGGTGAGCGGTCGCCGAGCGGCGTCGGCTCTCATCTCGTCACTAACGTTCACTGCAACACACACCATCACCTAAACACCGTCGTCACTATTCTCGGCTACGTTACAGAAAGCCCAGAGTTGGAAACCGCTTATCTTTACGATATTTGCTAGTATTATCGCGTGGCATACAAGGCCCGGGATTTCATTCTTGATGATGGCGAGCGTGGCAAGCGCTTCCTTTGCTTCGTCGTCGCGGATACCAAAGAAAACCTAGAGCCGTATTTTTTTTTGTGTTATCTCCACGAAATTAATCTACCTGCTTGTGACTGGCCATTCGTGAGAGTTTAAGTCACTGCCTTAGATTCATGTAGGATTTTTCAAACATTGTGCAAAGCTCAAGAACAATAAAATTCGTTTTCGGTCGCTAATGACCCTCGCTGTTGAAGCGACCTTAAATAAACGTAATAAATAAAATAAATAAAATTCTTTCAGTACCACGAGACTTAAACGAAATTATGACGGTCCATTCGGAGGGGGAAAAGAACAAGTGGCTGCCCCAAATTCACTTTGTTGAATTTTCCAAACATTGTACGGCGCAAAAAAAAATATGATAGGGTTCTAAATCGAGCAATGTACAGTTACTGGTCATGAGCTTACTACCTTAAGGTTATGCAACAGTCGTTGACTAATTGAAACGTCGCAGCAAGTGAAACAAGGTCGATATAGGTTTACATTCATGTCACGTGGTAGGTTAATGTTTTTGGGGCTCTTTACTATTCTGTCACCAACGTTGTTACGCTCTTCATTCCCTTCTTCGTAGTCCTGTTTTCGGCAATAACCCGAGCTCACTTTAAAACAATGGCCAGCTATCTGATGAATGGCTTTTTCAATACTGACAGACAGAGCCGAGCGGACGGACACCGAGCAGAGGCTGGCTCGGTTACATGAGGGCTGTCCACTGCAGGGTCCGATGTCACGCGACGATTAACTTCAAACGTAATCGTCCAGTTCCGTCAACCCTTCACAGATTTTTCTCGGATTCTTTTTTTTAATTTGTTTTTTTTTTTTTTTTTACTGCGTTGTCTAATGCTCGGGTGAAGAAGCGTGATAACCCTTTCACTTAGATTCCATTCTCTGACTTACTCTGTTTTCGCGTGAATCATTTTTTGCAGAATTTTTTGCAGTCATGTCAACGTACGCAAAAGGGTTTAACATAGCCAAAAGTCGTTCAAAATAGATTTTAGGATATGTGCACGTGTGCGTTAGCGTGTGCGTATGCGAACGCGTGTGCGTGTGCGTATGCGCGTGCATGAGCGTATGCGTGTGCGTTTGCGCGTGCGTTTGCGTGTGCATGAGCGTGCGTGTTCGCGTGAGTGTGCGTGAGCGTGAGCGTGTGCGTGCGCGTGCGAGTGTGCATGCGCGAGTGTGCGCGTGAGCGTGTGTGAGTGTGCGCGTGAGCGTGCGAGTGTGCGTGTGCGTGAGAGTCCGCGCGTGAGCGTGTGCGTGTGCGTGCGCGTGCGTGTATGTGTGTGTTTACGGTAGACTTCGAAAAATGAAATACTTCATATCGGGCATTCTAGCTCGTATCGAGATGACCCTTGACCTGTTCGCAAATTTTTATTCCATTCACACAACTCTAAAAAAACACTAAGCCCCTTCATTATTTTTTTTACATGCTTGTTTACATATTATCTAGGATTTTTTTAAAGAAATTGTCGAACGACAAATAATAAAAAATGAAAAAATTTTGAAAAACTTTTTATAGGCAACACAAGTGTTTGGTTCAGCCAAAAAATAAAATCAAATAAAATATTAATTATTTTACACTAACATAATAATAGCTATTTCAGCTAGTGCAAATTTTTTTATTTTATTTTGTAAAACACATATTACATTTTTGTGGAAATATATTCCAACGATAATTTTCACATATGGAACTTGGAATTGCTTAATATTTCATGTGCAATTCTCCAGTAGATTTACCGATCACCTCGATTCATTATCGCACTCACGTCGAGTGGCTCGCACGAGTTTCGCCCATATCTCGACTGTCTCATCGGCCGATTTTCATTGCTCCGTGTAGTGTACACTCTCGCGGCGACTTATGCCTCTTTGAGAGTTCAGGCGAGTCGGCCAAAGGAGCTGCTGTCGTCCCTAAATCCTCTGGGAATCCTCCTTTCTCCTGTCTCGACCGCCGTGAGTCAATGTTGCGAGCTCGCTATCCGGGAATCTTGGGCCCAGCGCAACCCAGTACACCACGTACATATCTAGTTGGGCGAGCGAAAGCGTTACTTTTTCCTTCTACAGTTTCATATATGCCTGCACAATTTATCGCTGCACATTAGGGTTGAAAACCCCCATAATTTCATTTGACAAACATAATGATTATCTTTTTTTCCTTTTTCTTTATTTTCTTTTTCTTTTTTTTCCTTTCTATATTTGCTTCGGCAAATAACTGATCGTAATTTAATTGAATAATAAATTAAATTTACCATAAAACGGCTAAAGCACCTTTAAAACAACATGATAATTCACTTAAAAGTTGTAAAGTAGATAGATGTTTTACCGATTTAAACGTAACTTAATTTATTGTAAGTAATCAATATAATTTGAAACAACAATTGTTCCGTGATGTGGGTTTAAAAGTCATTTTCCATTTTTGATAAAAATATGTACGAATTTTTAAATAATTCTTGAGATAAATGTCATAATTATTTTTCTTTTTATCCATTTACACAATCATCTGAAAAAATCGGTTTCACGAAATACGTGATGAGTGAAACTAAAAATAAAAATTACTTCGGCTAAAAGTCCTCGAAGCAATGACCCTTTGTAGTTTTCATATAATTACCACATGAACCAGTAATAGCAATAATGAGAATAATAGAATAATTTGTAAAAATAAAATGTTATCACGGAATTTCACAGAAACTTACAGATTTTTAAATTCATTTTGTAAATTGGTAAAAGTGATTATATGATTCTTATAACTTACACCCAGAGAAATGGGTCTGATGAGTTTATTTAAATGAATTATGTGGTGTATTTGGAATGAATGAAATCTCATTTCAATCAAATAGAGTCTATTTCGATCAGATGAAATTTTATTTCAATCAAATAGAGTCTGTTTCGTTTTAACGAAATACTATTAGGCCGGCCATTAAATAAATTATTTATTTAATTGCCAGCCTAATAGGATCTTATTTAATCGAAATAGACTCTATTTTATCTAAATAAATTTTCATCTGATTGAAATAAATTCTATATGATCTGGATAAAATTTTATTCATTTCAAATACACCCTATAATCAATTAAAATAAACCCTTCATATCCATTTCTCCGGGTGTATTATTTTACTCATTTTCCATCAAGAACATCCTTTTCCACAAATCCATAAAATAATCTTAAGAAAACCTTGTAGTGAATTTAATTATCTGCAATTTATTTTTATAAGTCGATGTTACCTATTTTTTGGAGGTTTCAGTTACGGAAAATCTGTAATGGAGTGTCCGAATGTACACAAAGTTTTATTCTGCTTTCTTCATCGTATCTTCTTCCTTTTTTCTTTTTGTGAAGTAAATGTCGACGTTACAGAGTAGAACTCTGACGAATTACGGATCGTTTCACGCCTATAATATGCCTTCTCACGTCGCTTGTAAAATCGTGCGGGTATTATTTGAAGATCTGGTAGCGAGCACGCTCTTGAACAGACGGAAGAGCGCACATCTCGGTAGAGGCGATCCTCAGGGATAGCAGCAGCAGGACAACAGTCTACGCAAACGACAAAGCACCTCCTAAGTCCGGACAGTCGTGGTACGAATAATGCGTTTCGGGATTAAGGACGGCGCAATGCTTTGGACCACCCAACATTGAAAAAAAAGGAAGATCTGGAGAATGGGAGTGACAATAAGAATGGAAAAGGCGCAAGAAAGAAGGAAAAATCGCGGATCAGACGCTCACAGTCGCTTCACATAGAATTTTGAAAGGTGATCTCTGATACTTACACAAGTGTCGAACTTAAAATAATTTTCGAATTTATATTTTCATCGAGACATTGGACACTTTTTTCCCCTAATTTTAAAGAGAGGTTTATTGATTCCAATAATTTTAAAGATAAATATTGCAATCAAATAATTAATAAATCGATGAGAATTTATGTTTTATAACGTTTTCATTTTTTGGTAGTGATGAGTGAAACATAAGAAAGTTTGCAAAAATCGTATTGGCAGCATAAAATTCTATATATCGGACATTCCATGACATCTCGATCCGGCGATGACATCTTAGATCAGTTCCATAATTTTTCATACAAAAGTATTTGTTTAAAAAAACGTTGCACGTTTTTTAACGATTTTTTAAACACTTTTCACCTGAGATATAATTTTTCAAAATTGTAAAAAAACCTCAATTTTTGTTTTTACTTGTAAAAATGTGAATTTTTTTTAAATATCATAACTAAATTTTTTAGCTCTACTTGAAGATGGAGCTTTTATCCGATTCAGAGATACAAATGAGAAAAATCTAAATAGCTAACAAATTATTGGAATGCGTTTTTTACAGAAAAATGAACAATAAAATTCTTCAAGAAATACGTGTTTGTGGAAAAAGCACTGGTCAGATTTTATTTTTACTCTATTGACACTAAAGATATACACAATTGAACATACGGAATTTTTTTTTCGTTTCGATATTGTTCAAATACGGCTAAAAAAACAAAATGTTATTTGGAATCTATGATTTTATGGAAGTCTTCTTCTATGATCCAAGGAAATTATATTCATGACTAACGAAAAAATTCGAGACCCTCGGCGTAAACCTGGTCCACTTCACGTAGAATACCCATATCAAATTTTTCTGATTTTTTAAATTATTGCTTTTTCCCATAGAAAACTCAGTTATCATGAAAACGCTGTTAAACTAGTAAGTATCCTTCGTACCATAACCTTAACCTTTGAAAAAAATATTGAATTCTGACATAATGATGAAATACTGGGAAAAAAATGAAATTTTGGCCCGAAAAAAAAAATTTAAGTCAATCAGCGAATTTGTTTTTGAGTTGGAACTACATAAAATTATAAAAATACGGTTCTTCTGACTTGCAAGCAGCTGCTCTTCAAAATATAAACCATTCTCAAGCAATTTGATATTCGATCTTTAAATTTGTATATGATATTCCAGAAAGTAAGCATTTTTGAAAAATGTAATAATATTATTTTTTATATTTTTTAAATGTTTAAAAATTTTTTTTATTTTAATTTTTATATGATATTCCAAAAGGTAAGCATTTTTGAAAAATGTAATAATATTATGTTTTTTATGTTTTTTAATGTTTTTAAAATTTTTTTAATTTTAATTTTTATATGATATTCCAAAAGGTAAGCATTTTTGAAAAATGTAATAATATTATGTTTGATTTTCGTAAGTTTACCACTTAATGAGTCGCACTGTCGAGTTTCTGTAGGGTATTAATGGTCGAGCAATAAAAAATCTAAATAAACGCACCATCGAATGGCCTCGGAATGGACTGTTATGTTCCCTGAGGTTCAGAAACGGACGTTCCACGAATCGCAACGGATATGACTTGTTTGTCGACATAGATAAGGGTACAGGTGGGGCCCACGAGTGGACAGTGCAGCTATTTCATCTCGTCGCTCGTTGAGGTACGTACAAGCAGAAGACGAGAAAGAGACGCTGGTCGAAAGCCTCTTCGTCGTCTCCATATTCACGTCCCTCGAAGGTTTGCACAACGATAACGACGCTCGGACTGCCACATTTTGGATACCATAATGCAATACATTATAAAAGCAACATGTTTCTAAGATAAAGAAAAAAAAAAGAAAAAAGACACTGGAAGAAGGAATCTCCAAATTTAGGTAACTGCCATCTGAAACAATTTATTTTAGTTACTTTTTTGTCGGAAATTTACCACTAAAATTTTCATGAAAATAAACTTAAAAAATAGGAATATCAAGAAAAATTGAATTTTCTTTTCGTCTTCTTAAAATAATATTTTTTTTGTCCAAGAAAAATTCATAACCAGTTGTTATTCCCTGAGACATTATTATGAACAAAAGATAATCACATTCATATAATTTTTTTTACTATTTAATGTCTTCATGTTCATAAATAATATATACCGATTTTGTATTAAGGCAATGATTAGTGATTAATTATTGTGGACATTTAAGAAACTGTATTGGTTAAGATAATCTCTATTTTATTTTGTAGATTTATTGATTTTGTAAAGATAATCGATACCGTTTTTTCGATCAGTAAAGTGAATTGTTCGTGAAAAATATATGCTGATTTTGTATTAAGGCAACGATTCGTGATTAATTATCGTAGACATTCAAAAAGCTGTATAAGTAAAGATAATCTCTATTTTATTTTGTAGATTTATTGATTTTGTAAAGATAATCGATACCGTTTTTTCGATCAGTGAAAACGAGAAATATTGTTTTAATAAAGAACGAACGATTGATTTATTTAGAGAGGATTTATTAGTCTGATACAGAAATTCAAGACGTTGCTGCAAGACTCGGTATACAAAGTCGTTTATCTAGACATTGAATCGATACTTTGGCACGTTTATATCGGAATACATAGACTGTGGTTGAGAGAAAAGCAGAGGATCGATCATTTTATGGCTATCGATCTCCATTACACTCGCTGATTGGCTCCGAGTGTAGTTATGTTGTGCTACGTTCAGTGAATATTCTCCTTAGGATGCACGTGCATTTTGCCCCTGGTATGCATAAGGAAACTAACGCCAATTGGCTATTTCCACCGGTGGTCCACCGACTGGAGTTTGCATTACATATTAAGGTCTCTCAGATCGAATAACTCTCGGATCCTTGCAATAGCTTTTGCTATAAATAGAGGATCATATCTGTATGGTGCTAATTTACCCAATCCTATTTATATTTACTATCCATTTCAAGGGTCTATGACTTATCGGTTCACAAATATCTATTGAAACATTGAAAATTGACGTTAATTCCAGTTTGTGTAAACTATAGTGCAAACACAAATTAAAAAATACAAGAAATTTTAATATTCTTCTACACAATAATGATGAGCAGGTGAAAAAAAAACTACATCACATTCAAATTAGAAAACAAATTCACACTGTCAAACAAATAAGTGAAATGTCCTATTTTTCTCCAGAAAATAAAATTGTATTAGAATAATTTTATAAAAATGAAAAACTGCTGATGGAAATTGAAAACTTGATTAATAAATGAATTGGGTGAACAAAAAGGTGGAAAATTTTTAAAAAATAATAATTGAAATTTTTTTTTTACATCGTACAATTTTTAAGTATTTGGTGGAATTGATTCTTTTTTTTTCGATGTAAAAATTTTTCAATTTTTTTTTCATTCGTAAATATGCCATAAAAGCCCGTGTTGAAATGCATGCATAAAAAAATTAATTTTGTATAAACGATGCCGACGAAAATTTCCAAAAAATTCATGTGAGTTTGTTATGAATTATTAAAAACGCGGTAATTATTTTCGATTTTTCCGTGAAAAATCGAACCTCCTTAAGGTGACAAAAAACGGCACGTTTCCCTTAGATGAAAAAAAAAAAAATTACACGGCAGAAGTAATGACTAATAAAATTCATGATCCCGATAATAGGATACACGAAGGTAGGTTGTTAGTGTACGGTTAGGACGATCGAAGAGTTAGAGAATGAAAAGGCGTCTAGAGTATGCATTTTAACATGGGCTCTTATGGCATATTTTCGAATTAAAAAAAATAAAAATTGAAAATTTTTTTCACATCGTACAATTTTTAAGTATTTGGTAGAACTAATTCTTTTTTTTTTTCGATGTAAAAAATTTTTTCAATTTTTTTTTTATTCGTAAATATGCCATAAAAGCCCATGTTGAAATGCATGCATAAGAAAATTAATCTTGTGTAAACGATATAGACGAAAATTTCCAAAAAATTCATGTGAGTTTGTTATGAATTATTAAAAACGCGGTAATTATTTTCGAATTTCTGTGAAAAATCGAACCTCCTTAAGGTGACAAAAAACGGCACGTTTCCCTTAGATGAAAAAAAAAAAAAAATACATGGCAGAAGTAATGACTAATAAAATTGATGATCCCGATAGTAGAATACACGGAGGTAGGTTGTTAGTGTACGATTAGGACGATCGAAGAGTTGGAGAATGAAAAGGCGTCGCGAACGCCCGAGAGCGAAGAGACACGTCGTTTAACTATCGTGCGGCACGCGTCGCGCGAGCCGTGGTACACCGAGCACTCGAGAAACGAGCTTTTCCTCGCTCTTTTGCTGGGGTTGACGAAAACAATGTCGTGGCTCTCGTAGCTTGGGGATGAGAGTGCGAGGCTGGTACACACAGTGCGCGAGGTGCCGGGTATCGATCTCGGAACTCCCGACGGAGGAAACAATGCATCGACGACAGGCTAACAAATGGTCGGGCGCCTTATCGCACAGCGTCGCTATATACGCGGATGAGCTGCGAAAGCTCGCATCCGCGTTACGGTCACTGTAATATATATATATATATGTATAAGTATACAGATACAAAACAACCGACAAAAGACAAGGCCTATTGAACATTTTCACCTGACTAGATTCAATACCGACCGGACGGCAGAATGATTAACCTTCTACGTCTTTTGTTATTGCGCCACGAAATTTTGTCTTGGATTCACATAATTTAATTTCGACAATGACCTTTCTGGTTTTCTCCTCGTTACAAGAAAATTCACCGAAATCTGTCGTTTATGCATTCTCTTTCTTCTTGTTGTTGCGTAACTTATTTTTGTCTCAGGATAATTCGTGAAATTTAGTTTCTTCACATTGTTATTTTTTGTAGCATGGCATTTTTGGTTTTCTTAAAAGTTATTTTTTCGAAAACTGTAAAATAACACCTGAAATTTTTCATGAAATTAAAAAAATGTAACTTAAACTAACTATAGATTTGCTGTTGTTTGAAAGCGTATATAAAAAAATCTCGACATTGATGCCTTAAATATCGATCGATATTTAATATCAATATTTGTAATAATAATCGTGTCCTTGAGGTTGATTCATTAACCATTTCGAAATTTATTGTACGAAACAACACGAAATATTTGCAAATTCATACAAATGTTTGAGAAAATAAAAAATGTTTGAAAAACAAAACAAAAATTACCACAAATCACATGCATTTAAAAAAAGTTTGTTCTATAGGTAAAACAGATTCAGTATCTAAACATTCCGAAGCCAAACTACTTTTAAAAATATTTTTTGATGATTCCATTTGCATTATTATCATACAAAATCAATGAAATTCTTAATATCTTCAAAACCTTGAATCTTTACGATTTTTTTCTACTCGCAAAGCGTTTAAATTCTGACAAAACTTTTCGATAAGGTAGATGTAGCGTTTGTGGCCATTCTTCTTAATACATTCTTAAATATTTTTTTTGTAATCTCATGGTGATTTTTTAATCAAATGCCTATAATCTCATTGAGTCACCTACTCGACGTTTTTTTCATTCGCTAGAATGTGATGGCCACAGTCAGATCTAAGATGGCCAAAAACGGCACATCTACCCTTTACCCATTGATATACAAACCATAAAAAAAATCATAAACAACTGAATAAGTAAATAAAGTCAAAAACGTTCCAGATCTTGTAAATCGACTATATTGAATAATAACCGTTATAAAGAGTGGTATATTCCTCGACTTTCGTGAGTGAGGTAAATAGGTAAATGCGATCGATATAGATCCCACGTGGCTCGTATACATCTCGTCTATCTCGGCAACTGTGACTCGGACGCTGGTGGGATTTCACGCGGTGTTACCTAGTGGAGAGAATAAGTATCGTCGTATCCGAGGAATCGGGCCGAGTCTCTTCTCGCGGGTTGGCGCTCGTTCGGTGGTGCGCGCCCGTGTACACGACACGTCAGAGGCACAAAGTCGATAAGTCACGGAGCCAGGCCACCGCGCGCGCTCTGCAGGAGTAGTACCAATACCTACGAAGCCGATACGCGCGGTTTATGCCGGGCCCTCTCTGTGCACACGTCCTAACCATGCTTCTTTCTCTCTCTCTTTCTATTTTCCCGCTCATACGTGCATGTATATATACACATGTCTATATGTATGAAGTATACACATGCGAACATCGGTGGAAGCGAGATCTCGGTGCCGGCCATATAGGTTAGGTACATGGGAACTGCCGGTCGAATAAGTACGAGGAGCGCAGAGTGAGCCGCGCGCGCCGGAATAAAAAAAAGTCGGTCCTCTACCTCGCGAGGTACTACGCGAGGCCGAAAAAATGAATTCGTGCGCATCCCGTGCCCACACATCTAACTTTCACTTGGCTAGATCGGGCAGCAGCGGCAACGACTCGGCACGCGGCTTCTCCTCTCCAACCTGGCCTCACTTGGCTGCCTGCGAAGTCAGACTCTGCAAACGGAACTTAGACTTTTGTGTCTTTCTTCTTGGGGGCTCCTTTCAATCACTGGATTACGTGTGGAGATTTATTTTTCCAGCTATGTTCATGTACTTTTTTTTACAGTTTTTTATTTACTTTTTTATTGGATATAAAGTATGTAAAAAAGGAAGCATTGCAATTTGAAAAAATGGGCGCCGGGATTTTTATGGGAATACGTGTTTTAAGAGTCGCAGATTCCAGAAAAGTCATCAATTTATTTGTGTCTGTCTGTTTGTCTGTCTGTCTGTCTGTCTGGCGTCTGATGTACCGTCAGAAACCACAATAACTTTTGAAAAAATCTGTGGATCGCAATGGAATTCGGTATGTGCTTTTTGCATTTAAATCCTAGTTTTGGTATTGAAATCCAATCCGAAATGTTTACTTCTTCTGATACTTTATCTAAAATAGGAGAAGAATAGAATACAAATTTTAGTTCGTTTTGGGATTGCAAACTAATATGGAAGTGATTTTGCTTTGTTCTGATACATACAGATACTGTTATCAGTCAATAAGTAGTTCACAAGTGATTCGGTACAGCGAAGACTTTGACGTTGTTGCTAGTAGTTTAAAAAAATGTATGGTGTGAAGACATTTGAGGTTATCAACACTTATGATGTTAAATATAATTTTTCTTTCTTCAGTTTTTATCACTCGCGTAGCATTTTATATGAATTCCAAATCCTGCGAAGGCCTCGTATACACCATAAAATTTGCAACATTCGTTATACGGATAACTGAAATTAAGATCCGAGTTGTCAAACTATTGCAGTGCGACAATAGTACCACCAAAAAGAAAGAGCGTTGTGAAGCGAAGGGGCGAACATCACGCGCGCCTCCTAGCGAGAGCAGCTTGTAACTTGATTTCGAATTTAACTAATGTGATGAGGAAGTCACGTGTTACGAATCCACCCGTAGCAACTACGCTCCGTGTCTTTTTTTGAAATAGACTTTGCGATCGGTTTGTGAATGAATTTCGAGGTCGGTTCATTGTTTCAAAAATATTTATCGTGCGTGGTGAAAATGTATATTCTGACCATATACAATTTTTTATCTAACAAAGTAATTTTTCAAATCTTAAAGGTTCCTATAATATCCTCATGATAACGTCGATTATTTTTCATGATAAATCTATTCAAGTAGCTACAGTACAATTATTGATCTTGCCCTATTTTCAAGAAATAATGGTAAACGCAAATTTAAAAAAATTGTAGATCATTTATGTTTGTGCGACAGCAAAAAAAAATTTGATAGCCCTGAAAAAATATTTATCCCCGATAGAAACGAAAATAGTTGTTTTCAGGAGTAAGAAAAATGTACAATAAAAATTTTTTTCCGTTTAGCTGTGATTTATTTGTCGGTAATCCGAATGTTTTAGTGCTCGGGAAAACTTTTACATTTCAATCGCTGCAAAGCTCCCGGAATTTTAATTGCAACGGAGCAAAGGAGGCGTTAGATTATTCGGTGTTTTAATGCGCTGTTTCTCCATCGCTGCCTATTTGCCGCATCAGAGAGTCGTGCGAACCTTCTGTATATTTCAGTGCATACTACTACGACAAGATCGGTATCACAATACGGATGTATCATACGTCACGCGCATTCTCCTCGCCTGAGAAGCGTACATTATATGTATACCCACTCAATACTTATATCAGTGGATGAAATAGTTACACTCACGCGAACCATACAAACGCAAGAATATGTTTCGCCAGTTCATATACATAATATACACAACGACACATATATAAATGCCTATAGAATTTTAAGCAACTGCAGGATATATCCTTATGACAATAAGAGACACATAATATCATTGTAGAATATTTCTGTCCTTATCGATTTCTCGCTTCTACGTCTTCAATAGTTCAGTCGTTGGTAGACACGGAAATTTCGATTCTATCGATTTTCTCGAAATTTTTTTTCATTCAAAATTCAAAAATAAGAATAAAATTTTTTTTTTTTTAGTGTATCCCAAATCCCAAGCGTAATCTTTTTTTGAATGTTATTTTGAATGTGGAAAAAAATATCTAAAGAGAAAAGTAAAAATCTGCGATTGTGGTTCTTTTTTTTTTTAATTTGATTTCATTTTTTTTACTTCCCAACACCTATATTGATTGCTAAGTCGTTGTATTTTTTTTTCTTCACTTATTTCATACTCAAAATATTATCAGATGCTGATTCTCCATAAATAATGGATTTTTTTTTTTCATGAATAATTCGAACGCTTCGAGTTTTAAAAAAAATTGAAAATTTTTATTCTTTATGGGGAATTAGCATCTGATAATATTTTTTTACGTATGAAATGAGGGACGAAAAAAAAAAGCGACGCCTTTGCAACAAATATAAACGTTAGGAGGTGAACAAAATTAAATTAAAATTAAAAAAGAACGAAACCACAATCGCAGATTTTCACTTTTTTCTTCAAGAATTTTTCCCACATTCAAAATAACATTTGAAAAAAATTACGCTTTGGATTTGAGATACACTGAAAAAAAAAAAAATTATTATTTTGATTTTTGAATTCTGAAAAAAAAAATTTTTTGACTTCATATTCTTATTTGAGATGAAAAGTTGAGCGATGAAAAAAATTTTCGTCGTGATCACCTGAGAAATAATGTTACTGGATTTATCCCCTTAAGCGTGTTCGACATTTCAGATCACTCTTCGACTCTTGCACACGTGTTGTAGATACAGTTGAAGCGAACGAAAGAGAAGTGGCGAAGACGCGATGAGAGAAAGATCCGGGTGATCCACTGCCTCCGGTACGACAATCGATCGATAGATCTATAGTAATTCTGATACTCTCACATGGATCCAGAGAAAAGATACCCGCTATTTAATTTCGACTCTACACTGTAAAAAAAATCTACTTGAAATTTAGTGCACTTTTACTGAAAGTTTTTATCCATGAGCTTCATATGAAATTTAGTATACAAGTGTAATGTAAAATTAATGTATGGTACAGCATATTCAATAATTTACTTTAATTTTACAGTAAAAGTACTTGAATTTTAATAATTTGCTTCAATTTTACTGGAAAAGTACATGAATTCTATATTACAATTGTTTATCAAATTTCGATGACAAGTTTATGAATAAAAACTTCCAATCATTTCTAACAATATATATTCCCTTGTAAAAAAATCATATATAAGTCATCATATATAGTCTGTATAAGAAAATGGACATATAGAATAATTATACACAGTATTTCTTCTCAATGAAAATTATGTATAGTCTGCAGATTTTATAAAACGATTTTTTTAGAAACATTATATTAAATTTGCGTAAATTATATTGCACTTTGTATAATTTGTATAGAATTTTTATATGAATTATATACAACAAATAGAAAATGTATATGGCCTTTTTCGTATACAGCTTCTATGTAGATATTTATATATAATTACTAAACAATCTTCATACAATTTTTTTACTTGGGTCCGAAATAGAACACAAGTTTTTTTTTCTTACTACTTATTGAAAGATATCCAGTCACGGAAAAAGTGTCATAAGAAAAAAATTCTGTACATACACTTGTTTAAAAAAAAATTTATATACGAACCTCATAAGGTAGATAACTGAAGTAGACATACGTTATACTAGAATAGTGTGAGATAAAGGATAACATTTTTTACCTTTCGTAACTGTTAGACCAAACCGTTGATCATATTTTAGTCTTCCATGTCCTATTTTATCTGTCAAAAAGTGCATTCTGAATTTTTATTTCAGGCGTTTAGGAGAAAGCTGTGATTCCACATGTGTTAATAGATCTGTCTTTTTTAGAAACTCGCTAAATAATTGGTTACAGTATATCCAATTTCCATTGCATCCAGAATCGCTACTATCAAACCAAAATCCACTGTTTGGCAGATAAAATTATACATAGAACACTGAAACTTATTCATTGGCTTAGGCTAAAAGCTACGAAAAGTTTCTAAAGATATACTTTTACCTCACTCCATTTTGGTGCAACGTGTGACTGTGAAAAATTGCAGAATTATAATTCTTTATATGAATTCCATGAGGTTTCAGTTTAAGATTTTTAAAATGAAGCATAACATTGGTATAGGTTTTATCTTAGGATTTTTTTAGTTGATTAAGTTCCTTTAATCACATAAACTTTATATTTTCCTTAGAATATCCGACGCTATCTTACTCTTTTCAGTTTTTATTATTTGTGCTTCTGTTAACCGGAAAGATTAAAATGGAGACCAAAGCTATTAGGTCAAGAAACGTATATTTTAAGTACCTTCAAATAGTGAATTTCAAGGCAAAGAAAAATAGGTTGTTTTCATCAAATGTGGCACAATGAGAGGAGCTGAAAAAGATTTTTCTCTCAAGTGTTGGAGTAAAATGTTTTATTCAGTTTTTAATACCCTGGACATAGCTAGAAAGTAAAAAATTGAAACGTCAGTTAGGTGGCTTCGTTAATTTGAGTACATTCCTGTCCAAGAGAGGAAACTTTTTTAGCGAGTATGAGACAATGTGAAGAGCTGAAAAAAGTTTTCATCTCAATTATTAAAGAAAAATATTTTATTAATTTTTTAATACCCTGGACATAGAATAGAAGAAAAAAATCAAAACGCCAATTTGGTGCGTCCGTTAATTTAAGTTACTCTGAGATGTACATTCAGAGACACAAAAAAAAAGGTTTTTGGCAGCAAACGTGAAGCAATCAAATGAGCCGAAAAAAGTTATTTTTCCAGACTCGAAGTAAATGATTTAATTTATTTTTCAATATTCTGAAAGAAGAATAGAAGACCAATAAATTGGGGTGCAGGTCAAAATAGATAATTACCAAAATAGCGAATGGCTAAAATAGCGAATTTAAAAATAGCGAATGACCAATTCAGCGAATGGTCAAAAAAGCGTATTTAAAAATAAGGAACGTCTTAATCTACAATGACCATCATTATAAAATTCGCTATTTCAGTCATTCATTAATTCGAACATTCACTATTTTGACCTCCATCTTATTAAAATGCAATCAAAATAGCGTATGGTAAAAATAGCGAATGGCTAAAATCGCGGACTTCATAATAATGGCTATTCTATATTCAGACGTTCCTTATTTTTTAATTCGCTATTTTAGCCATTCGCAATTTTGGTAATTAGCCATTTTGATTCCAACCCCAAATTTCGAAATTCGCTATTTTGACCATTTTTCTCATTTCGAAATGAGGAACGTCTAAATCTAGAATAACCATCATTATGAAATTCGCTATTTCAGCCATTCGTTATTTTGACCTCCATCTTATTAAAATGCAATCAAAATAGCGAATAGCTAAAATCGCGAACTTCATAATGATGGCCATTCTATATTGACACGTTCTTTATTTTTAAATCCACTACTTTAGCCATTCGCTATTTCAGTCAATCGCTATTTTGACCCCCACCCAAAAATTCAAATCGCCGATCTGATGCGTTTGTTATGCGACAGACGATTCTCCCCGGTTTGTTTTGGTGTCGACGCAGCGAGTAGCGGTCGAAAGGGGAGGTGAACAACAGATCGAGCTGCAAATCGTTCTGACCAGTGCGCGCGCCGCGCAGACAGAGAGACTGGCAGAAATCCTCCCGGGCTTTTGTCGGCTCGGGGGAGCGCGTTGCGCTCCTGTCTCGTGGACTGAGCGCGCACACCGCGCGAGTAAGAAAAAAAATCGCGGCGAAACCGCTAAGAGCGCAATCTGAATACCGCTTCACCGCGTCACGATTTAGCGAGGCACGGTTACACGATGCAAAGTTGGCAATATTCTCGACTGCTTGGACACGTCTTCGAGTGACTACAGATGCTAAGCGGCTTTGCCGACTCGTGTGACTCGGACTCTTCGCGATTTTCATTAAACATTGTGATTTCGCGTAATGTGCCCCACCGATTTTTCTCCCCTTTCGTCTCCGTTGCTCCTTATGTTTCTCGATCTCCGTCTCTTCTTTGGACTCGCCGCGTGTAGGTATAGATATACATGTATATAAATATATACACAGCTGTGAGAGGTGAGGCCAACGTTTTCGCTTCCTACTTCTATTATATTTCTTTGCGTCGACGCGGTTTAGCTAGACTAAGACTTATTCTCTTTACCTTTTATCATTGCACTCTCTGTGAAATGATGCCTCGCAGGACGTTCCTCCCACGGAAATGAAAATATGTATGTTTTGCAACGAGATTTTATCACTAAAATTTTATTCATTATTAGACCACATTTTATTCGGTCTTATATTTTCGATAGATTGGAATAAATTAATTATTTGCTTGAAATCAGCAACACTAATAACGTTGGGAATACTGATATTGTAAGATATTTGCAAAATGTTATTCCTAAATTGGTGAGAGTTTTAGAAAATGGATTTTGAGGATTTTCATTGGTACATGCATTTTTATATCATAAATTTGAAATGTGGGATACATTTACGATAAAAATTAACCGCTTGTCAAATTTTACATCAAATTGCATTTGCACTAGTAAATAAATATTGTCAAACGCAAATCAATGTGTTTGTTGAAATCGTCGTAAGAAACCAATATAATAATTTTCTCTTTCATGAAGATCGTCATATTCTTTCCACATTGTGCGCTCTCCCTGCGTAATACAGCTTTACGTTACTATTCGATATAAAAGTGGCAACGACAACGACTTCGTGTACGCAATTATTCTAGTAAATTTAATCGAAAACTGTTTCTAGACACGAGCTAATATGTATATGAAGTGATTACATATAAAGGTGCGCCAAAAAAAGCGATATTTTTTTTTCTTTGCTGTCCGCTCAAAATATATCATATACATGTCCGATAAAAAATGTATATGCATAAAAAACCATCAAAATAGGATGTAACTTATAACCGTTAGCAATACATAAAATTTTACCCGGCCAATTTTTTAGAAATTTCAATGTTCTAATAAATTAATATTTCATTTTTTGTACTAACATCAGTAGTTCACTTAATAAAAGTTAAAAATACAAAAACCACGACTTTGTTGGTCTGTAACTTTGTACATATCATACGTATGCGCAATCAAACGAGTTAAGAAAAATTTTCTCGCACGAGTTTCGTATACAATTTTATTTCACTAGTGCGAGAAGCACGATTTTCGACACACGACGAAGAGAAGTCCGATTTCTCGCACTTCTCGCACGAAGTTACATAAATATACAGGTGGATTTATAAAACTTGTAAAATAATAAGTAAGCAATGGACTTTGCTTTATATTTTCATATGTACTTCTCTTATGGTCATCATAATTCTTGATATGTAGTTAATCCTGTCCTTTAAACGACTTGTCAATTGGAGAAAAAATTGCCCACCGTATTCCTCATCTACCTAATAAACAGTATCGAACGAAAAAAAAAAGAATACAACTTAAGAGGGTCGATGAGGGATAAGGGCACCACTTACAGCGGCAGCAGCGTTGAACCATTGAAAGAGAAGGATTGAAACAGATGGATAGAAAAGAGCGCTTCTTCTTTCTTCCTCCGCCACTTTCTCGCCATCTGAACGTCTTTCTCTGTCTTTGCTGAATTCATAGGTCCGTGCGAGTCTCTCGAAGTGAGATAGTGACGTGAAAATGCTGAGAGAGGGAGAGAGCAGAAGACTGGACGCAAAACCCTATGGCTCGGTGCTAGCTGGGTTTAATCCGCGAGTTTAAAAGACAGCGACAAAACACACGACCTGGTCGTGAGGCAGCAGCGCTCGCGCGAGCGTTTGCTTCTCCGATATATAGGGCAACCGTAGTCTCACGGTTTCCGCGCGCTATTCATCTGCATGCAGCGAGAAGCCGCCGACGCGCGAGACGATCGCGCGTATAGTCATATAGAGTACTTGCTAGTATAAATATATATATATATATATATATATATATATATATAAATATATATTAGGGTGTGTCGAATTTTTTTTTTTTTCATTTTTCATCGTTTTAATCTATAGTTTGTACCTTTAAGCAACTCTTCTCAAAATTTTGGCGTGATAAAAAATTTTTTAGACGTAGCTCAAACGATTTATAGATTTCCCATTTGATTAACACGTAAATGAATGCGGATCTCAATAAATTCATGTGCCTAAATTACAGATACGATATATTGACGTTCGCGTATCTTTTTTTGTTATCTTCAGATCATTGGGAAGAGAAAAAGTGCTTACAAATTAACCGGTTAAATCGATAGTTTTCTAGTTATTATTTTTTCAAGCTTAGAATATCGCCCTCTCCGCAATGTAAGATCAGTTTCAATTGAAATTTCAAGTTTAAGGTAAATTCTGGAGCGATTGTCTGTCGGGAAGGTTAATTATGAGTAAAATTTCATTCAACACAAATTTTAATTCTTAGAGGTCCATAACCGCGTTTGGAGTTTTCCTATTTAAATAACACAGGAAAGTGATTTCTTTCCATTCTTCTCTCTGCAACCTAAGGAGAAATTTTTTTCATTAAAATTAATGACTGCAATATTATGGATCATTAAATTTCGAACAAAAAATCTTCTTGAGACGAATTTCTATCTTCAATATATGATATTCTACAGAACCTTAACATTTTTAATGTTGTAAATTTTCCGTTTTTTTAAAACATTTTTTGCCTGAATTTTTGAAGTTAGGACAAAAAGTTAAAGAAAAATTTTGTCGTCCGTCTGCCGCACTACAAAAAAGTCGTTAACAACTTTTTCGTATCGTTACATATACGTATGCAGAGTCTATTTCGATTACATAAAATCCTATTAGTTTGTCCATTAAATAAATAATATATTTAATGACCTAATAGTATTTTATTAAACCGGAACAGACGCTATT
The DNA here is from genome assembly GCA_949699805.1 of Tromatobia lineatoria. NCBI lineage: Eukaryota > Metazoa > Arthropoda > Insecta > Hymenoptera > Ichneumonidae > Tromatobia > Tromatobia lineatoria. The sequence goes on from OX453046.1 coordinate 3,543,502, forward strand.
TGATTGAAATAAAATTTCATCTCATCGAATTAGACGCTATTTGATTGAAATAAAATTTCATCTCATCGAATTAGACGCTGTTTGATTGAAATAAAATTTCATATCATCGAATTAGACGCTATTTGATTGAAATAAAATTTCATCTTATCGAATTAGACGCTATTTGATTGAAATAAAATTTCATCTCATCGAATTAGGCGCTGTTTGATTGAAATGAGATTTCATTCATTCCAAACACACCACATAATTGATTAAAATAAACGCATGAGACCGATTTCTCTGGGTGAACTGTCGGACTCTTTCTACTCATGGCTCGCTCGGATCCACTTTGACCCGAGCACAAGAATAAAGCTACTAAGCGCCGAAGAGATGAGACCCTCGGTACGCGGTTAACCGTACCTATGAACTTTCGGCTCCTGAGGCAGCAGCGACTGCTGGCAATAGTGCAACTGCACCCAGCGAGGGAAAGAGAAAGAGAGAAAGAAAAGGTGGTGGGGTGGAGAGAGCGGCAGAGAGAAGGAGATTGCACACTATGGCGCTTGTGCGCTTTACCTATAGGAATCGCGGGCGCCGTAGACTGGACGACGTCCACCTACAACTACCGTGAGAGGAGACTGCGAGTATAGAGGCGCGAGCGAGCGACCGTTTGCCCGCGTGGGTACACTCCACGAGCCCACAGGTCGTGACGAACGTGGCCCGGCTTCAGGATCGTGCGAAACTCTCCGCAAATGCGCGCTGCGCTTATTCGCTTATATACAGTTTACAGGGCTCTTATAGCAGAGACTCGCCGACTAGCCGCAGCATTACTACAAAAATATGCGGAATAGATGAGTCCTGAGAGCCTGGATAAATTATTGATATAGAACGAGACCTGCGATGCATTTCCTGTGACCTCTATCGGTCCTTCGTATTGCTAAACGGGATATTACGACACCTCTATGATGTACATGCAGATGCCGAGCGAAAATTTATTTTCTGTTTAGTGATGTTCTTAATAGAGGAATGATTTTTTTAATGCTTTTTGTGAAGACGGAAACTTTAAGGGTCGTAAGTTTGTAGAGTATGTTTTTCATTGGTTGATTATGGGATTTTTTCGTATAGACCGATTTTACCCCAAGTGAAAAATTTTTTTGGTCGTATGCAGATTTATTTAGTCGTGTTCTAGGTTTATTTTGTTCTTTATTTCGCTATATATTTTCGAGTTACAATGCAAGAATTTTTGAGGGCTTTTCTTTTGAATATTTTGTTTTAGCTCTAGAATTAGATAACCTAGTTTTTTAGCCTGAAAGAAATCAGTATAGGATTGAGGAAAATTATTGATTTGGAGATGGAAGGAAATTAATTGTCCTTGGATATTTGGTACATTGAACGGAGACGTTTTTTTTTTGCATCCTTACAAACATAAAATTTTATTCCATCCAATCAAAAGGGTATTCACACGCGCCAAAAAAAAACTAAATACTCCAATAGTGTTATTAATTTCAGATTTCAAAATTTCCAAAAAATTTCACCATTTTGGGTGGAGGTCAAAATAGCGAATTGCAAAATTAGGGACGTCTAAATCTAGAATGGTCATCATTGTGAAATTCGCTATTTTGACCATTCGCTATTTTGACCATTCGCTATTTTGACCATTCTCTATTTTGACCTCCATCTTATTAAAATGCACTCAAAATAGCGAATAATAAAAATAACGAATGGCTGAAAAAGCAAATTCCATAATCATAGACATTCTACATTTAGACGTTCCTAATTTTTAAATTCGCTATGTCAGCCATTGGCTATTTTGACCCCCATTTCCAAAGCCATTCTTAGAAAAAAAATAGTGTTTACAGTGTAGCAAAAAAAGCGTAAATTTCTCCTCAACCAACTGATCCCTATTCTCAGTTCCTCGTTCCGTATAACTGTCGATATAATGGTACGTGGTTTAAGGCTTAAAGTGTCTAAAGGATCTCAGTGATCGAAGAGGCAACTTTAATTGAGGCTACCGGTGTTAACCATGGTTTGAACTATCGAACGGTATCGATGAACAGTCAAGAGTCAAGAAGCGGAAAAGCGAGAAGGACAACGGACGAGGAATAGAAGTCGAGAGAGTTAAGAGGCGATGAGTGGACCGCGTCCACCTACGACTACCGGGTCGCGTTGGCGCTACTATAGCTATAGCTATAGTATTACTGGAAGAGCCCGTGTATAGTTCGTGCAGATGCACCGTCGCTCTCGTCGCTCGACTCGATCGTGCGAACATCTTCGCAGCTATACGGGCCAGTCAAGGAAGAAGTGCATCGCAGTTATGGCCGAGCGAGTGCGAAAGAGATGCCGAGCCGTGAAGATAGAGCGCGCTGCGCGCTTGCCAATCCAGGTATACTATAGGCTCTGTATAGGGAGAGCCTATACATTGGCGCAACGGTAGAAGTCGTACGGAATTGACAGAAGCTAGGTCGAGACTCGGGTCACGAGCGGCGTGCATTCATCTAGCGACCCCGAGGTTATTAATCGAGAGATGTAAGTGATAACGGTTTATTTATCGGCCATTCAGGCTTTACTCAACGATACTAAGCTTTTAAAACTTTCGCTAACGAGGACATCCAGTTTACTCAACGTGGAAAATATTAATTCTTTCATTCCGAGCGAAAATTTCTGGGAATTTCTGGGACTTGATAAGATAAAAAGTGTGATGCTTATTATGAATCAACCTATCGAAACGCTTAATTAATTTTCATAAACCTGGCAAAATAGGTTAAAATTGCAAAATTAATAAATATGCTTTCCATGATTGGGAGTATTTTTTAAACCCTTCAGAATAAATTATAATTGGGAATATATCATTTTTATACCAATTATATCAGCTTTGAAAGAATGTATATGGAGGTTATGTTTTGTCTGTGCGAAATATATGACGGCGAAAAATATATCCGAGTTATATTGAAAATATATTTTGAGAAACTAGTATAAGCCGAAAAGTTGATTATAATAGATATATTTGTAGATGCATGACATTTTTCATGGAGGTAGTTTTTATGAAACTACAATCGAAACGCATTTACGATGGTAGTTCGCTGTATGGAATTTTTTTTTTCCATTGCTATTTACAAAGCGGTTTACGAAAATTTTTGCGCCAGGTCTACCAACATTTTTCCGAGTTCCTGAATTTTTTTTTTCATTTTTTTTTAATTCTCATAAGTGCATGATATTTTATGAATTGTAGGTGAACCGGTATTTTGTCGAAATTGAAAACAGCCGTGACCGCCGGAGGCGCTGCTTGGGGTGTGAGTGAGTGAGACAAAGACGGAAGCAAAAGTGTGGCGCTGGGGTGGTTAGCGTGGCCAATCAATCAGCATTGGTGGTTTTTGCGGCATTCATATGTCATGGTCGGCATGGCTGAGAACATGCTTCGGCATACAGACTGGGGCTTTCTCTCTCTCTCTCTCTTTTTCTCGACCAGTGTCCTCTAACACCCTGTTTATGTGCTTCTGGCTACCAACCGCACAGCTATTATAGTATACTAGTAGACAAAAACGGTATTTTTCTGTACTAGGTGGCCGGTGATCGATTCTTCTATGATAGCACAGCTGAATGAACCCAAACCGCATTTTTCCTCGTTCTTAAAGAAAGCAGAATAAACAAAACGTTTGTCACGTAAAAATTACACTGATCCTTAACTCGGACTACTTTTTCCAAAACCATTTATTATTTGATTTTCGAAATTACAATTATAACAATTAAATAGTATTTCACACTGCAGAGCAGCACTGCGTCAGTTAAATTGAAAATGCACAGAAAAATCTAAAATAATTAACGCGATTTTAATAATTCATAACAAACTCACATGAATTTTTTGGGAATTTTCGTCTACATCGTTTACACAAAATTCATTTTTTTATGCATACATTTTAACATGGGCTCTTATGGCATATCTACGAATAAAAAAATATGAAAAAATTGAAAAAATTGAAAAAAATTTTTACATCGAAAAAAAAAGAATTAATTTCACCAAATACTTACGAATTCAACGATGTAAAAAAAATTTCAATTTTTTTTTTGTAAATATGCCATAGAGAAGGTTTGTCAGTAAAATTGAAAATGCACAGAAAAATCTAAAATGATTACCGCGTTTTAAATAATTCATAACGAACTCACATGCATTTTTTGGGAATTTTCGTCTACATCGTTTACACAAAATTAATTTTTTTATGCATACATTTTAACATGGGCTCTTATGGCATATCTACGAATAAAAAAAAATACAAAAATTGAAAAAAATTTTTGCATCGAAAAAAAAAGAATTAATTTCACCAAAAACTTATGAATTCAACGATTTAAAAAAAAATTTCAATTTTTTTTTCTTTAATTTGTAAATATGCCATAAGAGCATAAGAGCCCATGATTTAAAAAATTACAATTATAACAATAAGAAGCATTTTACATTACACCTTTTTCAATCAAACCTTCAACACCCAAAACCCAATTACTGCCACTTTATTAAATAAAAATCGCAGGGAAATGATACTTTGTACATTTTAATATCTAACTCGAAATAAATTTAAAAAATCCTTTCGTAAAACATTCTTTCAATTGTAGCAAATACGCTATATTATCAGTCAACGGGTTAAACACGATTGACTACAAATTACATCCAAATCGTAACAACCAAATTAATATGCCAATACTCATAAATAAATCCCTACTCCAAGTAAAGCCGTTGATTTAATGATAACGCAACACAGATATACGCTGAAGTGAAGATTTAGTTCCCATAAATATTATTTCGAAGATTACTCTTTGAACAGACAGTAGGAAAATGATACTTTGTAAATTTTAATATTCAACTCAAAATAAATTCAAAAAATCCTTTCGTAAAACATTCTTTCTGTTTGAACAGACAGTAAGAAAATGATACTTTGTAAATTTTAATATTCAACTCAAAATAAATTCAAAAAATCCTTTCGTAAAACATTCTTTCTGTTTGAACAGACAGTAGGAAAATGATACTTTGTAAATGTTAATATTCAACTCAAAATAAATTCAAAAAATCCTTTCTTTAAACATTCTTTCAATGTAGCAAATACGCTACATTATAAGTCAACAGGTTAATCGATTGACTACAAATTACATCCAAATCATAACAACCAAATTAATATGCCAATACTCATAAATAAATCCCTCCTCCAAGGAAAGCCGTTGATTTAATGATAACAAAACCCAGATATACGCTGAAGTGAAGTTTTAATTCCCCTAAATGTTAATTCGAAGATTACGGGGTTCGAAACATTTGAGGGTCACAGAGTGATGATAATTTAGATGCGTCGAGATGGGAATTATCGGAAGGATCCGGTGTGCCAAAAGTGGCGGCTCTCGACAAGCTTCGGAGTCTGAAAGCATAGAGGGAGTAGCTGAGGGGTGAAGAGAGAAGCGCGATGTCGTACGGAATATTAAAAAGAATTACGTGGGTGCAGCGCGGGCGCTGTTCCTTCGTACGGGGGGCTAGAAAGTGTCCCGACGGAGAGCCGAGCGAGCGACAGCGAACGAGACGAGTGTATAGGAGAAGAAAAAGAATTTAAAAAAGTGTCCGGGTCAGTTTGAATAATTTTGACCACACCTCTCGTCAAAGCGATACAGCGAAGCGTATGAATACATACATTTAAATGTCCTCGACGCTCGAAGAACTATTGTCCGATTTTTTTTTCTTCGATGTGTATAAGCACCGCTCGCCTGTCTCTTCGCGTCTTTGACTCGCGCAGACGCCAATACGACTAGCAAAATCACTCTGCGTCATAAGCAAATCACTTTGGCAATTGATTCGAGCGATGATCGAAAATTCGATTCCATAACGTATTCGCTCGTGCACGTACAAAAGTGTTGTTTGTACAGTGAGCTAGTGGAAAATAACAACATTCCCATCAGAGGACGAGAATTGTCGATGTGGGCTTTGGGAGAGTCTCTATTAATACGATGGATGCGATAGAATTTTATTGACGTTATGCGGTGAGCTAAAAGTTCACTGATCCACGTAACAGTTTGCCTACTGCTGTTGTTGGCCGATTCTCGTACAAGTCGTTAAGGTATAGGCAACGAGAGCTACTCGTGTGTCTCGATATATTCGTATAACGATCGATCGTGAAAGATCATCACGGTCTGCTGTTGTGAATACAGTGCATACGAGTTAACGTTGTCGCCGCGACGCTTGTCCTTCTTCTTTCTTCGACTCGAAGAGCTAGAGGACAGCGATCGGTGACCGGAGCGAGACGAACGAGCGGTAACGTTCGAAATGCCTCGAAAACGTGTCGCTGGGTGCTAATAATAATGCTAATTACCAGTTACTCTCGGGATGGATTAATTCGAGACGTGCTAGAAACCGAAGCGCATCGATTGTACGATAAATAAGTCTTCTCTTTCTCCACACTTATCACTACCTAACATTGTTTCTTTTTTTTTGCCTCTACATGCACTCGACATTCTATCTCATTTCGGCTACTTTTTCTTTCGGAATTGTCACTGTTTTTGTATAGACCGATTTTAACGCGAGAAAAAAATTTATATGAAGATTGTATAAAAATTATATATAGAGTTGAATAGAAAGTGGACACATACATTTTCTATATGTTGCATACAATACATATGATTTTATAAAAATTATATAAAGTGCAATGGAATTTGTGCCAATTTAATATCACGTTCCTACAAAAATCGGTTTATATAATCTGCAGACTATATAGAAATTTCATAGGAATGAAGTACAGTGTATAGTTATTCTGTATGTTCATTTTCTTTTACAGACTATATATATTGACTTATATATGATTTTTTTACGTGGGAGTGAATTACGTCCAGGTATACATTCTGGGAGAACGTTTATATTTATTATCTTATACATTTATAACTTTAGTATTCTTAATTATTCATGTTTTCGCAGAAAAATTAGAAAGAGAACAATACAAAATACACTGTTAGAAATTTTTTTAAGTTTTCATTCATAAACTCGTTATTGAAATTTAATAAACAATTGTGGTATAGAATTTATGTACTTTTCCAGTAAAATTGAAGCGAATTATAAAAATTCAAGTAATTTACTGTAAAATTAAAGTAAATTATTGAATATGCTGTACATTAATTTTTCATTACACTTCTATACTAAATTTCATATACTAGTTTATAAATAAAACCTTCCAGTAAAAGTACACTAAATTTCAAGTAGATTTTTCTTACAGTATAATACATGTTTTTTGACAACAAAAATTATGCAAAATATGAAGAACAAGAAAACACGTCCGTTTAAGTAAGGATATAAAGTTATTCATTTTATTTTTTCAATAAATAAATTATTTGTCTCATAAAAAAATTTCCAAAAATTCTGAATTTGCTGTTTAAAAAATCTAGGAAATTCACAGAAAGTACCCGCAAGCAGTAATTCAATGTGCCTAATGATAAAAAATATTTGAAAAGTCCGTGACAAGAGAGACTGAAATAACCGACAATGCTTCATACATCGAATGGCTCGATTTTCCATTCCTTTAAAATGTTTGCGGACTATTCCGCGCGGTGTCGAAGTAGTGCATCACCCGATCGAGAAGAGGAAGAAAAACGTCTGCGAGCGAGAGAGAGAGCGAGAGCGAGAGCGATTCGAAAAGGGCGAAGAAGAGACGTACGAGGAAAAGACATCGACTACCAAAGCCGTAACAACGGGCAAGAGAGCATCGGCAGGAGCTCAACAGCAACTATCGTCCCGCATGCACACAGAGAGAACTTGATGCAGTGTACTACTCTGTTGCACCAGGGGGAAAAACACGACTTTCGTATGCACTCTCGATGCAAACTCTCCGGGTTTGCGCGGCGCGCGCGCAGCACTCGGACTCACGTGGGTTAACGTGAACGCGGCTACGTGGTATATGCAACTTCGGTGTGCATTCCGATCGGTGGGTGTGAATCTTGTTACCTTTGTATGATGCCTCAACATTTCACTTGTAACATTTATATAAAGTAACGTCAACTATTGAGGAAATACGGTCAAGCTAAATAGGATTTTTTAATTCTTGTCACAGTATTTGCAGAAAAATGTTACGGGGTTTTTTTTTTACAACCTGGGTTTTAACGTTTTGATAATTTGTAGAAAATGGCATAAGAATTACAATTTGAGACACATTTTATGTAGTCAATCAAGAAGATGATGCGATTTGACTTTTAGAGTGGGGGTCAAAATAGAGAATGACCAAAATAGCGAATGGCTGAAATAGCGAATGGCCAAAATAGCGAATTCAAAAATGAGGAACGTCTAAATGTAGAATGTCCATAATTATGGAATTTGCTTTTTCAGCCATTCGCTATTTTGAATGCATTTTAATAAGATGGAGGTCAAAATAGCGAATGACTGAAACAGCGAATTTCATAATGATGATCATTCTAGATTCAAACTTTTCTAATTTCGAAATTCGCTATTTTAATGATTCAGTATTTTGGTCATTCGCTATTTTTACTCCCACCTGACTTTTAGTACATCGCATGTAGTTGAGGGAATTGAACTAATAGAACATAAGATTATTTTCATCATCCCTTCACATACGAGCAACGCTATATCTACAATCGCTATATCTAAATGAATTTTCAATATAAAAAATGAATTGATTCTACTCAAAGTGTGATTTTAAGACTAAAATTCAAAACATATACCATTTTTTTTCTATCAAATCTTCTTTTTCCTATTCAAATATGAACTTTTCAAGGCGCGACGCATCACGGGATTAATTTCAGCTATATTAACATTATGTATGCAATTGATTCCAACGATAAGTATACAGTAAGTTATCCGGAAAAGAATATTATTTTCACCAGAGGTCAAAAGTTATCATAATAGACTCAGAAATTTTTTACAAAAACGATGGATGCAATTCATGTGAACGATAATCAAAAATTGGAATCATTAACGATAATTCGCAATATCGTTCTTACACAAACGTTGTGCTCACACAGTGACCTATCGAAAACTACAGAATTCTCATCAGAGGTCAAAACTTGTTGATATAGGCACACATTCCACTAACACGATAGATGGCATTTCATCCTTCAGACCCTCTCATTATTTTGTTGTCTTATTTTCTCCCCATTCGTCAAACAGATGAAACGAAACAAAATATAACTGCTTATCGAATTCTCATCAATTCCTCATCAAAAACTCGCTCAGAACTTTAGTTTTACACCCGCTACTTAAAAAAAAGTAACAGAATCGTCCCGTCGAAGGTTTTCAAACATACCATCTGACATTAAAGCGCCATAAACACCTATGAACGCAACCTAATCCGGTGAAGTGGATTAATTTCATATTTCATTGAGTCTTCCCGCGGAGTTTCTCAGCCCATTCAGAGATCCTCACCAGCAGAGTTGAGCCCGAGATCTTACATATTATTTTGACAGTCGTGGTGCTTCTAAAAAAAGGAATATGAAATGGTATTCGTATAGTGGCCTGGTAACATTATCGGGAATAGCGGCAGTCATCTCGTGTCTCTCTGACTCGTCGTCGTCGTCGTCGTCGTCGTCAGTCGATTCATAGGCATCGTCGTGCTGCCGGACAAAACATGTTCCGGTCCGGTAGGATGACCCTACAACGCGCGAGCGCCGCGCCTTTTGTCGAGGCGAAAGGTACCAGGCCGTGTATGCGCGCGCGTGAGCGCCGAGAGACTCGGCGTGTCTTTGTCATTATATAACGCCATTGTGGCCACACTTGCCCGGCCGTGGAAGTCGACTATACCTTTGCATATTATTAAAATGACGATGATTGTCATTTTTGTCTGGTTCACCTCCCCCTTCTCTTATTCTTCCTCTTCTTCTTCTCCTCCTCCGCTTCTTCATCTTTTTCTCCTGGCCCGAGACGCGATTCTACCCTACTCTTTTTTTTTTTTTTTACAGTTCTACACACTGTATGCAGGCACCGAAAGACGCCTTTCCGCCTCCACCACAGTTCAACTTCTATCCATGACAGTCGCGTATCACCGCGAACGTCTTCACGTCCGTAACAACTGAGATACGAGCTCATAGAAATTCGTTCGTCTCGTGGTTGCTTAAACTCTTATGTTGGTCTACCACTTTATGATTCACGCGTCTAGGTACATTTTTTCGGGGCCCATTTTCGTCGTTTAAGGGATTTTAATAAAATTTATCGACAGGATGAATAATGGTTAATTTTTTTAAAGTTTTCATTCATAAACTCGTTATCGAAATTTAATAAACAATTGTGGTATAGAATTTATGTACTTTTCCAGTAAAATTGAAGCGAATTATTAAAATTCAAGTAATTTACTGTAGAATTAAAGTAAATTATTGAATATGCTGTAACATACATTAATTTTTCATTACACTTGTATACTAAATTTCATATACTAGTTTATGAATAAAACCTTCCAGTAAAAGTACACCAAATTTCAAGTAGATTTTTCTTACAGTGTAATACATGTTTGTTGACAACAGAAATTATGCAAAATATGAAGAACGAGAAAAGACGTCCGTTTAAGTAAGTGGCCACACTTGCCCGGCCGTGGAAGTCGACTATACCTTTGCATATTATTAAAATGACGATGATTGTCATTTTTGTCTGGTTCACCTCCCCCTTCTCTTATTCTTCCTCTTCTTCTTCTCCTCCTCCGCTTCTTCATCTTTTTCTCCTGGCCCGAGACGCGATTCTACCCTACTCCTTTTTTGTTTTTTACAGTTCTACACACTGTATGCAGGCACCGAAAGACGCCTTTCCGCCTCCACCACAGTTCAACTTCTATCCATGACAGTCGCGTATCACCGCGAACGTCTTCACGTCCGTAACAACTGAGATACGAGCTCATAGAAATTCGTTCGTCTCGTGGTTGCTTTAACTCTTATGTTGGTCTACCACTTTATGATTCACGCGTCTAGGTACATTTTTTGGGGCCCATTTTCGTCGTTTAAGGGATTTTAATAAAATTTATCGACAGGATGAATAATGGTTAATGAAAATGATATCATTTTTCGACAAATTTTTGAGGGGTATAACGATTTTTTATTGGGATTGAAATCGTTAACACACATCGTCGAAGTATTTAATTAATAACAGCTATTTAATAAATATTCAGCCAAAGTGCAAAAGAATAATATTGACACTCGCCGACTTTGGTTTTTTCACATTTACATTAATTTAAAAAAAAAGGGTGATAGGCATTTTTTGCAGCTCAAACCAACTGTGATGTTTGGAAATTATTTGGTCAAACCACTTCTCTTAGTGGTCGACGTGATTGTCATTTTATAATTTTTTTTAACGTATCGACGGGGAAAAAATGATCATAGACGTTAGAAATTGATTAATTTTTGGCAAATTTTCACTTTATGTTGACTATTACTTTTTACCATAGTATTGAAATCATAAGCACACAAGAACTTTCTTATTGTTTTTAAATTTAATTAATTACAAAAATTATTGCACATGTACTCGTTACGGAAAACGAAATTTATAACCGGAACCAAGTTTGGTGCTTAAAAATCAGTTGAAGCAGTTTCCATGTTAGTCGAGCGTTTCGCCTGCTCCTCTGATAATTTTTTTTTTTTTTCACCCACGTAGATCTTGGCTCGTAAATATTTTTCATCATGATTCATTTTGCTTCCTCAAAAAGGAACATTGTTTCAATGAAATTTTTTTTTTTTTTGCGAAATGCGTATTAGAAAACTCAGAATGATTCAAAACATCGAGAAAAGTTGTTTAAAAAGAATGTTACATCGTTTACACAAAATTAATTTTTTTTTTAAGGGCTGAAGGACTCAGGTCGATGGCCCATTGGCAATATGGCTTTGCCAAAAATTATTATATCGAATCTCTATTGATATATTACGTAGAAAAAATAATAATAATACTAATAATAAAAATGCATTTTTTTATGCATGCATTTTAACATGTGCTCTTATGGCATATTTACGAATTAAAAAAAATAATAATAATTAAAAAAATTTTTTAGACCGTTAAATTTTTAGGTATTTGGTGGAATTAATTCTTTTTTTTTCGATGTAAAAACAATTTTCAATTTTTTTTATTCGTAAATATGCCATAAGAGCCCATGTTAAAATATCTATAAAAAAGTTAACTTTGTGTAAACGATGTAGACAAAAATTCATGTGACTTTGTTATGAATGATTAAAAACGCGGTAATTATTTTAGATTTTTATGTGCATCTTTAATTTTACTGACGAACCTCCTTAAGGATCTTGGCTTCTTTCGTACACTGCATTAACCCACAATATGCTCATAAACTTGGCGCAGACCTCGTGTCCCTCTGTCGCGAAGACTTTGCTTCTCCTTCCGGGTATTCGCACACCAGAGGCCCCGAAAATACAAGATTGATATTTCGGACGATTTATCGTGTCGATTTTTCTCTCTCTCTCTCTGCTTCGTATGTGGACAGGAGGATTATCGACGGGCGAGAAAAATTCTGTGTGGAATCGTGTAGGCGTATAGCCCCAACCCGTGTATTACATTATACAAAGATACTGTAGTGGCCCGTATGACTATACGGAGAGTTTGGTGTAGTATATTCAGCTGGGTGTGTATGTACTCTCCGTCGACCGCGTCGTTTACATTGAATTGGGCGACAATCCAAGCTTGTGCTTGGAACGTCACGTGTGACTGAGTGGTATACATATTTCGGCCACGTCGAGTATTTGTCCTTTATTAACTCTTCATCCTTTTAACCCCGAAACTAATGAATAAGAAATAATCCGAACGCGAGACGTATTATCACAAAATAACCAGAATTTAACGATCGAATCGGTAAATATAAGTGGCTGATGACGTGTACAACGAATAAAGACTTTAATAATAATAATACGCATGGTATCGGCGAGTTTGAGAATGAGTGTTCGATGTTGCAACCAGAGCCATTTTGTTGGCACATTTTTCAATGTGATAGTGAATAGAGGAGGAAAGAGAAGGTAATAAAGAGGAGAGAGATAAAGCAAACGGACTATAACGCAGCACCTGTGTTACCATTGTTTTGTCATACGTACGTCCTATCATCGGCTATTTGGCGATCGGCAATCGTTTTTTTTCGCTTCTTTTCTGCGAAATTTTTTTCAATTACTTAATTTTTTAACTTCCGGTTGACTGTACTGAGGGCAACAAGATGGGCGTTACACTCAGAGAAATCGTGGTAGTAGAGGTGGGGAACAAAATAGTGAATTACCGAAATGATGAATGGTCGAAATAGGGAATTTAAAAAAAATGAATATCTGTATCTAGAATGACCATCATTATGAAATTGGCTATTTAAGCCGTCCGCTATTTTGACCATTCGCTATTTTTATTGCGTTTTAATAAGCTGAGGGTAAAAAAATCTAATGTTCAAAATAGCGAGTTCAACAATGATGGCAATTTCAGATTTAGACGTTCATTATTTTGAAATTCGCTATTTTTGCCATCCGCTATTTTGGTCATTCACTATTTTGATCCCCGACTGTAAAATCAGTTATAAAGTGGCAACTACTAATTGTTACTTCGTGCTATTATTTTCATAGTTGCGGCAACTATGAAAATCATTACGATAACTATTTGATAGTTACAGTAATTCTAATTGACAGCTGTGGTGACTATAAACAAATTGGCTTTACGAACTATGAATAGTAATTGCTACTTTATAGTTACTAATACCATGATTTTCTCTCAGTGTATGCGTTTCACGGCGATGGACAATTTTTCCATACGGTATGTTTTGGAAAACGATAAAACAAGTATTTAGTTAATTTTCGTCGATTTTACGAAAAACGCCCAATGTCTTTTTCCATAAATTAAGGTGATGAATTATGAATTTGCATAGAGGAATGAATTTTGCAAATGGTCATGAATATATCGAAATATCGCAAGATGGCTGCCATTGACGCATTTTCCGTAACACGATAGCGCATCGCTATGTGTTTGCGTTACTTTAAAAAGGATCAAACGAAAAAAATGCCATAAAAATTGAGTTACATCCAATCAAAAGAGGAGCTCGACTGATGAACGAAATGGGTAAACAAATAATTGTAAAATAATAAAATATTAGTTCTCATGATATGCGAATGGATATTTTACTATTTCACAATATTTTGTTCACCCAATTTCTTTATTAATCAAGCTCCTTTTCCACTCGCGAGTTTTTTTATCTTTGTCAAATTATTACATGTACTTTAGTAGAGTGGTTGCATATGATGCAAAAGAAGTTTCATCATAATGGAATGCACGGCTTAATAAAACAGGCTTTGAGAATTTTGTAAAAACTTTGTTAACATATTGAAATTTCTCATTCCAATATCCAATTAACTTTTTTCTGTTCACGAGCATCTGCCCCATTTTTAAAAATATTTCTGCATCACCCCTTACAGAAAAAAGCTGTTGCAGCCAAAGTATTATTCAACAGTACCAAATAGCTGCCATTAATATTTTATCAAGTAACAACCATAAGCGACTAAAAGTAACTATTTGATCTCAAAAGAATATTGGCGACGTAAATAATTTTTTTCTGTAAGTTACCAACTACAATTGGCCATTCGATAGATCGCACGAATGCAGCTTAAAAAAGCAGCAGACCAAAAGGCACAAATAATACAACCAGTCACTACTTATCATTTATAGTAAGAACTATAAAACCCTAATTTCAGCTCCTTCATCGCAATAGCGTATTAGCAACATAAATAATTCTTTTCCGTAAGTTACCCACTATAAGTTGGCCGTTCGATAGGTCATACGAATGCAGCTTGAATAAAAAAGCAGAATAAAAGACAAACAGTACTGACACAAGTTTCACAATGACACGAATGATGCAACCAGGGATACTTGGTTGTCACACTTTACAGTATGACAGTCAGAAAGAACTCAAAATAAGATAAAGAGAGAGATACAAACTGAGCGGGCTACACCTCAAGCGGCACGAATGCAGCTTAAAAAAGCAGCAGACCAAAAGGCACAAATAATACAACCAGTCACTACTTATCATTTATAGTAAGAACTATAAAAACCTAATTTCAGCTCCTTCATCGCAATAGCGTATTAGCAACATAAATAATTCTTTTCCGTAAGTTACCCACTATAAGTTGGCCATTCGATAGGTCATACGAATGCAGCTTGAATAAAAAAGCAGAATAAAAGGCAAATAGTACTGACACAAGTTTCACAATGACACGAATGATGCAACCAGGGATACTTGGTTGTCACACTTTTCAGTATGACAGTCAGAAAGAACTCAAAATAAGATAAAGAGAGAGATACAAACCGAGCGGGCTACACCTCAAGCGGCACGAATGCAGCTTAAAAAAGCAGCAGACCAAAAGACACAAATAATACAACCAGTGACTACCTATCATTTATAATAAGAACTATAAAAACCTAATTTCAGCTCCTTGATCGCAATAGCGTATTAGCAACATAAATAATTCTTTTCCGTAAGTTACCCACTATAAGTTGGCCATTCGATAGGTCATACGAATGTAGCTTGAATAAAAAAGCAGAATAAAAGACAAATAGTACTGACACAAGTTTCACAATGACACGAATGATGCAACCAGGGATACTTGGTTGTCACACTTTTCAGTATGACAGTCAGAAAGAACTCAAAATAAGATAAAGAGAGAGATACAAACCGAGCGGGCTACACCTCAAGCGGCACCTGTGTTACCATTGTTTTGACATGTGTCCTATTGTCGACTATCCGGCATGCGGCTTCGACTGGAATGAGCTAACCTCTTACATACTACGCTCCTAATACCACAAAATGTTGCCACTACACGAGGCCCGGAATATATGATATACCGACGACCACCGCGGTTAGTGACGCGTTAGGTTCTACACTGCGAGTCGTGTACCTGCAGCTCATAACATTGGCTTGACTGTTTTGGGACGCACGACTCGTCCTATGTCCTTCCAATGCCCCGAACGCGTTCATTCGTCGCCGCAATATGTTTTCGCCCGTCGTGACAGCGAGAAAGAGGGAGACGACCGCGATCGTATTCTCCTGCAGTTGTGCTGCTGTTGGGGCCATCGTGTTTCACTTCGATATGCGGGTAGACCGCGTCGTACAGTCTCGTAGGTGAAAAAAGAAAAAAAAAACAGCCGCCGGTCTCTATAACCGAGCAACCGGCCACACGATCCAATTTTCTGATAGGAAAAAAGTAGCCTGCAGCATGAATGGTGTAGCGTGAGGTGAAATCCTCCAGAGTAAGAGGCGACGTCACAGGATCCGGAAGAGCGAGCGACATGAAACGAGTGTCCTGATGATCTGGCCACGTGACGTTGAGGAACGTACGACGCTTGCTGACAGGGCAAAGGATTTGTCCATATGAAAAAATGGGCTAATCTAGAATTTTATTAAAGAGGTTCGTCGGTAAAATTGAAAATGCACAGAAAAATCTGTAATAATTACCGTGTTTTAAATAATTCGTAACAAACTCACATGAATTTTTTTGGAATTTTCGTCTACATCGTTTATACAAAATTAATTTTTTTATGCATGCATTTTGATATGGGCTTTTATGGCTTATTTACAAATTAAAAATAAAAATAATTGAAATTTTTTTTACATCGTTGAATTCGTAAGTATTTGGTGAAATTAATTCTTTTTTTTTTTCGATGGAAATTTGTTGAATATTTTTAATTTTTTTGAATTTGTAAACATGCCATAAGAGCCTATGTTAAAATGTATGGATGAAAAAATTTATTTTGTGTAAACGATGGAGACGAAAATTCCCGAAAAATTCATGTGAGTTTGTTATGAATTATTAAAAAGCATTTTTAACTTTACTGACGAACCTCCTTAAGGATTCATAATGTTACCTTCTTTTCTCTTTGTGATTTATTTTGGGCGTAGCACTTTAACGAATCGAACTGATTTTTTTTATCAGTCGTTATTAAAATGTGAAGGAGTTGATATAAGATCATTCTTAAGTATTGCAAATATGATTATGAAAATTTCATGCCGTTTAGATAATTACAAGTTATAGAACGTGAACAACAAAATAATTGTACTTTCTTTTAACGGAGTTTCTCATTTCCTGTGTGTTTACTATTCATATGAGTTAATAAATGGTGTCACATTAATAAAAATTGAATATTTTTACTCCTGGCTTGGACTCTCGACCCCTCGGATTTGGTCGAAAATTTTTTATACGATTGGACCAACTCCAAAAAGTACTGGAAATTAAAAAAAAAAATTTTAATTGTAATTTTTATTTTGCGATTTTCCAAAGCTAACATATCGTTAGGCTAAATTAAAAAATATGAAAAAATTCTCAAAAATTCTGCATGAAATGACAAAAATTTTTAGCGTAAAACCAAAGTGAGCCGGGTTTCGGTTCTATTTTTTTTCTATAAAAAACTATTTAAAATTGTAGAAACGAAAGAGGAAAAGTTATAAAATTGGGCATGAAATAATAAAATTTTTGAGCCTAAAACCAAAGTGAGCCGGGATTCGTTTCTATTTTTTTTTCTACAAAAAACTATTCAAAAATGTAGAAACGAAAGAGGAAAAGTTAAAAATATTGCTTTCTCCTGCAAGTGCTTTCTTTTCGTAAAAAAAAAAATGCGATCCCAAATTTTTAGCAATCTACCTGAAATTTGGGACACATGTCGAATGATAACTAAAGTAGAAGCCTATTGAAATCGGCCTCAATCGATTAACAGGAAAATAATCTATCAACATTTTAACTTTTCCTCTCTAAAATCGAAAATATTCGTTGTAGTATAGAAAATAAATAAATAGCTATGTCTAATCTCATAGGTTGGAATTTACTAAAAATGGCTGCAAATATTTTGCCGATGGAGTTGCTACGCAAGTTTTACTTTTATTCATTCATGAGTCGTTCGAGGATTAAGCTGGCGTTACGATAATGAGTCGAAAATGTTTTTTATTTTTCCCGCCCGTTTATTTCATTCACATAAATTTGTTGCTTTTATTTTTGCAGGATAAATTTTTTATTTTATTTAGTTGCGTGACTGTACCGCTGGTCAGTAGCTTGACACGTGCGCAGACACACGCAAAGAGTTGTGAATGGTTACAATATGCGCACCCGCATCCTATGGGACAGGTGAGGGCCAGTAAGATAAATTCGATCTGACCCTCATAGCTACGAGGGTATAGAAAACGCATACTTGATGATCTTTGTTGCTTCTTTTTTTTTTTAAACCCGTGGATAGCGCAATTATGCAAATTAATCGCAGTGTTGCGTAGTATTTCCGGCGAGCTAAAAGAAGGTCGAGGCTGCAGAAACGATCGATATACATAATATTGCAATATAGAAAGATTGCGCTAATATTAAACCTATCCTCAAAAATACTTCTGATATATTCAACAAAGTGAAAAACTATCTGCAGTCGAATTCCCACTAACCGTAAGAATAATGAATTTTGATCAAATTTTTATTAGAAATTTTACTAAATAATATATTTATTTATTTAATAATTTTTGGGCTCGGAATGACATTAGAATTTTGGCGGGAATGAATATTATTTGAATTTATAACAAATATATTATCCTCCAACTTTTAAGGAATTTCGTCTACTGCATTTTTGTTTCTGGATAATAGATAAGCTAGGATAATAATTTAATTTACATACTAACCTTACTCTTTATTTGTCGCAGAGTTCAGTAAAGAGTCACGTTGGAAATGTTGGCTAAAAGTTAACGCAAAGATCCTGAAGTAAGGGAGCAAGGAAGTTTGGCTTGTTCTGTGAAAAATTGTGGTTTTTCATGTTTTTTTTTCGAATTAAATTTATTTATTTATTCATTTCTACGTTTCGCCCTGATTTATATTTAAAAATATAACTATTCAAGATACAGTCTACAATAATGAAATCGAGAAAAAAACAGATATTTATCTTTTTAACAATTAACAATACAACCAACTTACATATAAGAAACTTCACACATAAAATATTTTAACGTGCAGATATAACCCAAAAGACCGGAGAGCCCGGTCGCCATACACACCAAGAACAATAATTAAAAAAAAAGAAAAGAAAAGAAGAAAAAAAGAAAAGAAAATTTAAAGAAGACCAACATTGGTAAGACCACAAACACACATTAGGTTTTTTAAAAATAATTTTCATATATAGGCTAAAAATCATATACAGTCAGGATATATTATTTTAACTTTTTGTAAAAAAATCTTATTTTTATATATTATTTGTATCCTAGACAAAAAAACTACACAATAAAATTCCTGAACAGGCGAAACATAAAAATGAATAAATAAATAAATTTCATTTGAAAAAAAAACATAAAAAACCACAAGCCGTCATTCACCGATGCAGCACCTCAAAATAGTACATTACGATACTAGTGCGTTGAAACTTTTTCGCAACGAGTGTGATTACAACACTCGCCTTCAGCTCGTGCTGCAAACTCACACTCGTTGCGAAAAAGTTTCTCGCACGAGTATCGTATACAATTTTATGCCACTAGTGCGAGAAGTGCCTGTTTCACGCACGCAAGTGAAGTGTGCGTGAAGTCGCCACTTCACGCACACTGTGGTATAAATATCCTATCAACGGCTAAAGCAACTTACACTTCATCAATAAAATTTTGGGATTATTATTATGCGAAATCAATATTTTCATGCACAATTTTTTTCCGATTTTTATCCCATCGGGAAGTGATCGAAATTGTCTCTGAAACTCATTTTTGGCAGAACTGTACGTATCATACATCCTCAAAGATAACGCGAAGATCCTGAAGCAAAAGAGCAAGGATATTCGGCTTCTTCTGTGAATAACTGCAGTCGAATTCACCCTAAACACAAAAGTGATAAATATCACCACAAATTTTCCATAAATGTTATACTAAATAATATCGAAATTCATAACTTTATTGAAATATTGACGTGAATCGATATATTGAGACCGCCAGTCTCAAGAAATTCCTTCTTTCTGAATTCTTGTTTCTGGCCAGCTAAGATAATAATTTAATATACCTCCTAACCTTACTCTTCATCCGTGGCGAAGTTCCGCGAAGGGTCAGGGCGACCCTTAAGGATATTCGGCTTCTTCTGTGAATAACTGCAGTCGAATTCACCCTAACCACAAAAGTGATAAATATCACCACAAATTTTCTATAAATGTTATACTAAATAATATCGAAATTCATAACTTTATTGAAATATTGACGTGAATCGATATATTGAGACCGCCAGTCTCAAGAAATTCCTTCTTTCTGAATTCTTGTTTCTGGCCAGCTAAGATAATAATTTAATATACCTCCTAACCTTACTCTTCATCCGTGGCGAAGTTCCGCGAAGGGTCAGGGCGAGCCTTAAGGATAAGGCGAAGATCCTGAAATAAGGGATCACGGATGTTCCGCGTGTTCGCCAAGTATAAAGCCACAATACGAGTGCGAGAGAGAGGCTCATAGATCCTAATCTGTCTGCGGTGGGCCACGGCCGAAAATTCAATTAAACTTTTGATACGGGCGCGGGCATCACAGACCACGGCTGTGTAAACTAAAATTTCGCAAGCTTGACGTACTTTCATTGGACGTTGTGTGCATGTGAGCTGTTCTTCTTGCTCAGTTTCGCTTTCTCGCTCTCTTTCTCTTCTTCTTCGACTAACGTAGCAAAGCAGGTCTCTTTAGGGTCTTGCTCGTAAAACGATTAGCCGGTCGCGGACCATTCATAGTGACCGTGAGCGCTTATTCGTATCCGGCTGTGCGCCAACTCGGATTTTTTACGGGGATCGAGAGGTGCGTAAGGCACGAGGAAAATAGGAAGGGTCGATTCTGACTGGGGCAGCAAGGGCCCATCAGTCTCTCGCTTCCTCAACAGGGCCGAGATCGTGGGACGCACGCGAGACCCTCAAGAAAATCTCCAAATTTATCTTGCAACGATTTGTCGGAATTTCCGTCGCTCTTCTTTCTCCTGTTTTCTGTGTAGCGGATATGGACTTATTTTTTTTTACTTCGTGCTTTCATTTTTCTTCTATCTTGACGACGCTGGACACTTGGAGTGGATTAGCTCGACGATAAATCTATGTTTCCTCAATTCATTCCTGTATTCATTTGAACCATTTGAATCATTTCGATGATTGTTTGAAAGTCTAGGATGGTCTAGGAATTTATTGCAAGTATTTTTGAAAGTTGAAGTGAGGATTTTCAAGTTTCTTGTCGAATGGAAACATTTTAGGGCATACTTATACATTTAATTTAATATTTATATTAGTATTCAATACACCCAGAGAAATGGATCTGAAGGGTTTGTTTGAATCGAGTATAGAGTGTATTTGAAATAAATTTAATTTTATTGAGATCAGATAGAATTTATTTCAATCAGATGAAATTTTATTTAGATAAAATAAAGTCTATTTCGATTGATTAAAATCCTATTAGGCTGGCCATTAAATAAATAATTTATTTAATGGCCGGCCTAATAGTATTTTATTTAACCGAAACAGACTCTACTTGATTGAAATAGAATTTCATCTCATTGAAATAGAATTTCATCTCATTGAAATAGAATTTCATCTCATTGAAATAGAATTTCATCTCATTGAAATAGAATTTCATCTCATTGAAATAGAATTTCATCTCATTGAAATAGAATTTCATCTAATTGAAATAGACTCTATTTTATTAAAATGAGATTTCATTAATTCCAAATACACCACATTATTGATTCAAATAAACTCATCAGACCCATTTTTCTGGGTGTACGTCCATCACCAGGTCTGGATTTTCTAGTCATTTTTCGCCTATTTAATAATAATAAATTTCATTTGATACTGCAAAAACTGAGAGAAAAATCTGGTAATTTAAAAAATAATATAGTTGGATTGACGATAATCTAACTATAAACTATAATTCCCATGAGCACCGTCGATATTTTATGGTTATAGCAAATATAAGAAAATAGTTATATCAACTACTAATATAATTCAATCAAAATCAAATTGTTGTAGATTACCTCACATGTAATTTCACAGATAAAAATGATGTTTTGAAACATATTGGAAAGTCGATACATTTATTTAATGTCTCTTCCAGTGGACTTTTCAAGTCATAGGGGCTCGTGATTGCGATGATTGCTGAGAAAAAAAAACTCGTACATAGAGCCCAAGTTATTTACGGTAAGCAAAGTTCCAAAGCGATCGGTTATTCTTCGCTGCGTTGTAGAAAAGTGACGTGACATGAGGATATAGAATTCTGTCCTTTCTTCGTGTCCGCGCTTGCGTCGGTGTTGCCGATCGTCCAAATCCGCACAGTCACCGAGTCGAAGATTTTTCACGGTTACCGATCAACCCCGATTTCCTAGCGGCATTGTCAATTTTACGAAGCCACCGCTGGCCGGTTGTCATATTTACGTATGATTGACGATTCGCCGAAAAGAAAGAGACCGAAAAGTGGTTGGACTCGCAAATCGACGAGAAAAGATCGATTCAAACGCAACGCGTTTACGCGCTTACGGCAATAGATGTGCACGATTTTCGGACCTTCCTCAACGAAAGACCGAATGATGACGAACGCATTTCATTCACTCGGTGCGTAAAAGCGAAGCTGCTACGGTGAACACCACATTCCGGCAATTCGAGATGATTATGACGACTCGAATCGCACCGGATTTTCAAGCGTAGCTTACGTTATGCTGGGCTAAGTCCTATATTCAAGCAGAGGATGACGAAACGAGAACGATCACAGTAGTTTTCATGTGCGAATGAGCTGGACACTGTAAAAAGTGTTTTTTTTTCGTAAATTAATATACCAGTTCATAGAGAAAAATATGTGGTTGAAATTCAATGTACATGTACTGGAAGTTTTAATGCTTACATTGGAATAGTAAAATAATTATACAGGTGCGATGCCAAAATTGATTTTTCGTACAGTAATTAGAATGAAACTCGAATGCTTGTACCGTATCTAATTTTTAAATCTCAGTATAGTAAAATTCTTACATATTGACTGTTTCATAAATTTCATATCTTTTTGTATATTAAATTTGCCGAGTGGCGGGTCAAAATAGCGAATGACCAAACTAGTAAATGGTTAAAAAAGCGAATTTCGAAATTAGGAACCTCTGAATCTAGAATGGTCATCATTATGAAATTTGCTATTTCAGCCATTCGCTATTTTCACCATTCGCTATTCTGACCATTCGCTATTTTGATCATTCGCTATTTTGATCATTCGCTATTTTGACCATTCGCTATTTTGATCATTCGCTATTTTGACCATTCGCTATTTTGACCATTCGCTATTTTGACCATTCGCAATTTTGACCATTCGCTATTTTGACTATTCGCTATTTTGATCATTCGCTATTTTGACGATTCGCTATTTTGACGATTCGCTGTTTTGACGATTCGCTTTTTTGACCATTCGCTATTTTGACCATTCGCTATTTTGACCATTCGCTATTTTGACCATTCGCTATTTTGACCATTCGCTATTTTGACCAATCGCTATTTTGACTATTCGCTATTTTGATCATTCGCTATTTTGACCATTCACTATTTTGACCACTCGCTATTTTGACCATTCGCTATTTTGACCATTCTCTATTTTTACTATTCGCTATTTTGACCATTCGCTATTTTGACCATTCGCTGTTTTGACCATTCTCTATTTTTACTATTCGCTATTTTGACCTCCATCTTATTAAAATGGATTTAAAATAACGAATGATGAAAATTGTGAATGGCTGAAAAAGCGAATTCCATAATTATAAACACTTTACATTTAGACGTTCCTTATTTTTAAATTTATTATTTTAGCCATTCGCTATTTTGATCATTCGCTATTTCGACCCCCACCCAATTCTGATATTCGGAACGTTCGATTCTTGCCTAATTATCCGTAATCACATTCTTTAGGATTCATTTCTCCTATTGACAGGTAACAAAATGACTCAACATTCATGCAACAAAATACCATAGCTCGAGGGTAAAAGATAAAGAAAGCAGAAAGCAAAAACATATTGAAGTTGAAGATAGAGCCGAGTTGCATTCAGCTCCACATTATATTGAATATCATCTGGAAACTACTATTGAAGCCATCAATAATCTCACCTAGGGGGCGAACTATTGTTATATAAATGGTGATATGTCGTATTTCAACATGTGATATTTTAGCAGATTACGATACTATAATTCTCACACTCACTTCCAGTCGACTTGTATATTAAACGTTGTGCATACACATATATACACACAAATATATATATATATATTTATACATATATAGCTTGTCGAGACAGCTCGATCTTCTGCTTTGTATACCGCAGAACGCGAGTCCATCCTCCTAACCATCGAGCTATCCCGCTGTTAGTTGTTCTAGCGACGACGAGGAACTTTCACTAGTCGCGAGAACGTGGCTGAGAATAAGTCATCGTGCCCGGCCTCCGAGATCCTCGCAAACACTCGCTCGGCTAGCCAATAGCAAAGGGCCAGTCTCGGACTTCAAGCAAATGCATTTCCCTCTTAAATAACATCTAAAAGAGGTAGACAAAATTTCGATTGGCAGACAAATGTAACTATCCAACGCAAAATTCCTCAAGTTTTTAAGTCAACAAGAAATTAAGGATGTATGATAGGTACAGTCCCGCCAAAAGTGAGTTTCAGAGACAATTTCGATCACTTCCCGATGGGATGAAAATCGGAAAAAAATAATGCATATAAAACGTGCTGAAAAGATTGATTTTGCACAATAATAATACTAAAATGTTATTAACAAATTGGTGAAAAAAACAATTGTTCAACAAACAATCAGTTAACCTAACTTTTTTTCTAATGAAAATGATATGTTAATTTATTTGAATGCATACGAATTTTTTCAGATTTTTTTCTTTATTTTGATTTTGATTTTTTTTTATTCTCAAAATGTGCGCGAACTAACGAATTTTGGATATGTGTTCGGCATAAGACCATCTACTAGACTCAAGATTTTTTTGCAAAACGCATATCCAAAATTTTTTACATTCTGCGCTTTTTTTAAAATTCAAAAAAATTCTAAATCAAAATAAAGAAAAAAATCTGAAATAATTATGAAATGCAAAATGTCCGACATGAATATCTCGAAAAAAAAAAGTTCACGCAAATAAAGCTTCCTTTATGAGGAAGCAAAATAGGAAGAAAGTAGCAGGGAAATTTGACGGATATTTCCTTGCGAAACTGAAGACCTTTTTTTTTTTGAGAAATTTGATTGAAACTTATTTTTTTCGACCGCCAATTTTCATGTCTATGACACTTTCAAAAGATATCAAGAAACTAACATCGATAAACTTGTGGAAAAGAAAACCACTCATGTAGATATTGAACTTTGCAATTTAGTGCTATAATTTGTTTGTTATAAGTGTACAAAAATTAATATTCATTATCAAAAAAACAAGAAATTCTTAATCTCCATTGACTTAAATGACTCAAAGAAAATCAGGTCCTTTCGATTCTCTCCCCATCGAATAATTAACATTTCTGCATGTAGAGTGCACTTTAGTGCATATTGTTGTGAGATTTTGGCCAGCAGCTCGTATATACGCTATATGATGTGTGTAGGATATATGAACCCGTGAATTCCCATGATGGTGCGAAATTTCGAGCGAAAATAAAATAATCCATGCTGTCGCAGTCTTTGCGAAGCGCGTTGCCAGTGAACGACGAAGGGAGCGATGCATTTTTTCGGCGCAACGACGTTTAAAAATAGTGCGCCAAGTCGCACGCGCCGCCTCCTTCTTCACCGACAATACTGGCCAGGGGTCAGTAACTTCGGAGCAGAAACGTGAAAGCTCGGAGAGTACGACCGCCAGGGGCTTCAAAAATAGCCGATGCAATCGGGGAGAAATATTTTTTTTTCTCTCTTTTCCAGGAATTCAAGACTATGGAACTCGTTTATTACTACAACAAGAGACGACATTTTTAGCAGCGAAGGAAAAAAATGATTTTCCCTCATCCGAATTTTCATACGCCCTCATTAAATATATTGATGGAAATCCACGGTTATTTAAAAAAAAAAAAAAATTTCCATTCATTCATTTTTATTGTTTCAAAATTATTTCGGTCACCAGTTAGATTCACTATAATGACAACTTTCACTTATGAAGATGATTAATGTTTCGTGGTTAACGAATCGTATAATAAGTAGTAGTAGTAATTGTGATTTATTGACAATATATACATACATAATACATACATAATGCCAATTGGCCATCGACCACGGTCCTTCAGCCTGGATTTTATTTTTATTTTTATTTTTTTAAGTTTAATATACATTCTTATGATGTGATGGGTTGTTATTATTTCTATTTATTCATTTATCATAAGTTGAAGTCGTGTAATAATTAGTACGAAAAAATGGATAAAATTTCACGGTTAATTTGTTGGAAAAAAAATTGAGAACGTGTACTTAATTCATTGAACGTATTGATTAAAACCCACGAATATTTCGTTTTTATTATTTCCATTCATTCATTTTTATGGTTTTTAAATTATTTCGTTCACCGAGTAAGTTCACTATAATGACAAATTTCACTTATGAAAATAATTAATGTTTCATCATTAAAGAATCGTGTAATAATTAGTACGAAAAAATAGATAAAATTTCACGGTTAATCTGTTGAAAAAAAAAATTGAAAACGTGTACTTAATTCATTAGATATATTGATTAAAATCCACAGAAATTTAGTTCTTATTATTTCCATTCATTCATTTCCATCGTTTCTAGCCTGGTATTTAGGTAGATATCTGTAATAATTCGACTAAAATTCATCAAGTTCGTAAAAACCCGATACTTCATCAAAATGATCTCGTTCACCGGTTAACTTCACTACATTGCCAAATTTCACAAATGAAAATACCCAAAGTTTCGCGATTAAAGAATCGTGTAATAATTACTCCGAAAAAAATGTATAAAATTTCACGGTTAATTTGTTGGAAAAAAAAAAAATGAGAACGTGTACCTAATGCATGAGAATTCGCGGGTTCACATAAGTTGCACAGTGTAGCAAGAATATATGCTCCTCTGTTGCTATCTAAAACTTCACATAAATGTGCACTCAAGTGCACGTTGTGTGCAGGAACTCGTCACTCGTTAATTATTTGACCGAGAGACGATTTGACGGACCTGATTTCTTTAATTGGCTCTCGCTCCTCGCGGCTACACAAGAGCATCAGGATATATAGAGATACATAGTAGACAGTGAATGTTCTTTACGGAGAGACTTTTATACATGACTATGCACGACTATTCCATGCTACTGTATGTTGCGTCGTCGTCTCTCTGTTGTCCCTGGTAGAGGATAATGCTAATGACGAGATACCAAGAGTGCCTCTATGGACGTAGACGAGGGATTCGTGTGAGCGACTCCCCGACTTAACGGGCTTGCTTCGCGTTAGAAAGATTTCACTGTGTACTTACAGTACAGTACACCAATCAACTAAACCGTACTCTATATCGGCCATTCTCACTCAGTTTGAGAAAAACTTTTCTTTTTCACAAAGAAAAAAATAATTCTGTCCTATTTTCTATTTTGGACATGTCGTTAGAAAAGATTGGAAATTATTCATAAACTCGTCATCGAAATTTAATAAACAATTGTGGTATAGAATAAATGTACTTTTCCAGTAAAAAGGACATTATTAAAATTCAACTACTTTTATTGGAAAATTTAGATAAATCATTGAATATGCTGTACCATACATTAATTTTATATTACACTTGTATAGTAAATTTCATATGTTAGTTTATGGATAAAGCTAAATTTACACTAAATTTCAAGATTTTTTTTACAGTGTACGTTCTTATGACAACCAAAATAGTGAATGGTTAAAATAGCAAATTTTTAAATTAGGAACGTTTGAATCTAGAATTGTCATCATTATGAAATTCGCTATTTGAGTCATTTCCTAAATTTCGTTCTTTCGCTTTTTTTCTAAGATCACTTTCTGCGTTTACATATATTTTGTCCACCTTATCGTTTTTTCTATAGTTTATTTACCATTGAGGTTAGATAAAATTCGGAGTAAAATTGAAAATGGTCGCTGGAAAAACAAAACAGAAATCATGAAAAATTGGTCGAACTGACAGAAAATGGCTCGTATAAATGTACGAGTATGTATAGAATAGTAGAGCAGATCAAGCACATTAAGTGCGCATACTATGCGGTAAGCAGGCAGAAGCACTTCTCCGCAGCGTCGCAGCGTGAGGAAACGACTTAATCGTTCCGCATATTAATGTGGGAACGTTCGAGTGAGAGAGAAAGACAATGGCTCTAATTTCACGGCTTTCCGGAAACGGTGATTCCGGACCTGTGCTTAGCTCTCTCTCCCTGTATGTTTTCAGTCGATTCTCCTGCTGCTGCTGTTGTCCGGCATCTTTCTACGCCGTGCGCCAATTTAAAAGCAATTTTCCTCGGCTACCTTTGCTAGGATAGCGAGTTACTTGGCCAAAGAGACTGAGATGAGCGAACAAGAGAAAGAGAGAGAGAAAAAAAAGCAGACGAAAAAGGAAGAAGAGGATCACCTCTTCCCACGGTTGGTCAGCTGGTCTGCGCAAAGTAGAAACGATATCCTCCCTCGCATCGTCCATTTTCCATCCCTCTTTTTCTCTTAGTCTTCATCTTATGATTTTTTTTTCTTTGGGTCTTCGTCCTTTGCCCAACAAATTTCGATTTTTCTACCTGGGATATGCTTTGCGCCTCGGGTCATCCGAGATCCAGGATAGACACAGAGGCCTTCGTCATCATGATCATTATTATCATCATCATCATCGTGAGCAGCAGTCGTATTTACAGTTATGAGATAAATGGAAAGGAAGCTGCGAGGCAGAAGGAAACACTGATTCAACCCTCGACATATTGCTACTGGACTTTCGGGGCTTCAGTTATGGTCGAATTTTGATGTTTCGCCTTGGGAACAACTTTTAGGAAAAATAATGCAAAAATAGAGGAAGGAAAAAAAATAATGCACGTTGAAAAATGTGATGAATTTTGTGATGAATTTTTTTTTTTAAATTTACAACACAAATAATGCAATATTGATAGGTTTCCTCGGGTTATTTAATCGTATAACATTAGGTTATATAATCGTGGTAAACGAATGGATGATATTCTTACAAATAAATGCCATATTTTTGGATTGAAAATTTAACGAAAATAAGGCGTATCTAGAATTCGTATAAGAAATTCTCGAACGCTTATAAATATAAATTAGATAAAGGACTTTGGATAACAAACTTATAAAATTGTACCGTGTAAATGAGTTTTCCTTTTAAGAAATCAAAATGTAGGATTTATTCGTAATTCCTGCTATCGATATATCACTTTTTTCCAAAATATTTGGATTCAAATTTTTTGAAACGTGAAAGAATACCTCCAACATACCCAATATAGTATAAATTAATGCCAGTCGTAATTTATAATCAATAAAACCGGTATTCCTCTGAACAAGGCAGTTTTCCGAAGTAAAAAAATTATATGAAGATTGTATAAGAATGATACATAAAGATCTACATAAAAGCTGTATACGAAAATGAATATATACATTTTCTATATGTTGTATACAATACAAATAAAGTTTCTATAAAAATTATATCAAGTACAATATAATTTATGTAAATTTATTATAACGTTTCTACAAAAATCCTTATATAAAATCTGCAGACTACATACAAATTCCAAATAAATAAATTGCAATGTATAATTATTCTATATGTCCATTTCCTTATACAGTCTGTATATACTGACTTATAAATGATTTTTTCACATGGCTCGATCGCTAACAGGAGTTGAACGATCGCCAAGCATCAATTGTCTTTATGAGAAGAAGAATAAGTCCGTCTGCAATGATTAGATCAAAAATATAAGAAGAGACTTCAAATAAAAAAATTATATGAAGATTGTATAAAAATGATATATAAACATCTACATAAAAGCTGTATACGAAAATGAACATATACATTTTCTATATGTTGTATACAATACAAATAAAGTTTCTATAAAAATTATATCAAGTACAACATAATTTATATAAATGTAATATAACGTTTCTACAAAAATCGTTATATAAAATCTGCAGACTATATACAAATTCCAAATAAATAAATTACAATGTATAATTATTTTATATATTCATTTTCTTATACAGACTATATATACTGACTTATGAATGATTTTTTCACATGGCTCGATGGCTAACGGGAGTTGAACGATCGCCAAGCATCAATTGTCTTTGTGAGAAAAAGAATAAGTCCGTCTGCAATGATTAGATCAAAAATGTAAGAAGAGACTTCAAAGTGCCCAGTGCTAGGCTTGTGTACAATATGATGCCCGTGATGCATAATAGAAAGAACGGTAAAATCGAAGAATAGTAGAAATTGGATCGAAAGAAGATCGCGAGAGAGGTTCTATCGAGCGAACGCGATACGGTTTTTTTTTTTTCGCGTCGTTCTCTCTCGCGTATTTGAGAAGACTGCGACGGAAACAGCAGAGAACACACGTGGTCCGCGCGTTAGCGTCACTACAGCGGACCCGGGCCCCGTCCATACACACACTTTTTTTTTTTCAATCGCTTTTTATAAACCTCTGCCGCCTTTTTTTATACCTCTCGCATCTTCCGTCTCTCCTTCTCGTTCCTTGCGTCCGAGCGTGCGTGTTGTGCTTTCACGTTTTTTTCTTACCCCTTGGCCAGCCATCTGCCGACTACGGAAGGGGCGACTAAGACGCGCGCGAACGTGGATCACGAGCGCGGTACTTGTGGAGAGATGCATGCGACGAGACGCTGGCAGATGAAGTGAGACCATGCAAGGGAGAAAATTGAGAGAGAGAGAGAGAGACGCAGCAGGGCCCGAAAAAAGAAGGGGGGCGGGGGGACGACTATGTGCCCCCGGAGCCATGCGACTATAACGGCCTCCTCTCATTTTCCTTGTTAAGTACTGCTATAGGAGGACACATGGAATATGTGGACCCGAGCTATTCGTAGCGCCACTATATTTCTACACAATTTCCATCATTCGAATTAGTTTCTGAACACCTTATCTCAGAATCGGGTACTTATAAAGAATCAATCATTTTTTAAATACGTTTATCGTAATTTTAATGAATAATATGGACACAATATTCATTTATAGTAATGTTTATAATATCCAGAATTTAACGCCTCGTAAGAAATAGAAAAGTAACGTCAAGTTGTAATACAGAGGGGTACAATTTTTTTTAATTATTCGTAAAAATAGAAAATAAGAAAACGACGAGACGTTGGCAGATGAAGTGAGACCATGAGAGGAGTGTATGCAAGAGAGAAAATTGAGAGAGAGAGAGAGAGACGCAGCAGGGCCCGAAAAAAGAAGGGGGGCGGGGGGACTACTATGTGCCCCTGGACCCATGCGACTATAACGGCCTCCTCTCATTTTCCTTGTTAAGTACTGCTATAGGAGGACACATGGAATATGTGGACCCGAGCTATTCGTAGCGCCACTATATTTCTACACAATTTCCATCATTCGAATTAGTTTCTGAACACCTTATCTCAGAATGGGGTACTTATAAAGAATCAATTATTTTTTAAATAAGTTTATCGTAATTTTAATTAATAATATGAACACAATATTTATTTATAGTAATGTTTATAATATCCAGAATTTAACGCCTCGTAAGAAATAGAAAAGTAACGTCAAGTTGTAATACAGAGGGGTACAATTTTTTTAAATTACATTTTCAAAAATGCATGACCAGTTTCAAATTTTTTTCATGAAAACACACTATCGATAAAATCAATTGTCGAATCTTCAATGTTTTGAAAAAAATAAATTCGTTCTTCCAAAGTAAACGAAAATAAATTTGTTCCTCAAAATGGAAAAAAAACATTCTATTATAAAGCGATCGATGTGATCGTTGGCATAAGTTTGCGACGATATCTCGAATCACAGAAAGTCCCACGTTTTTTCATTCTAAAAAACTTAGTTCCGTTTTTCGGTTTTGCAGCCCCCCTAAATTCCCATGGTTCCGTCCTTAAAAAATTGAGAAAGCAGATTTTCCGTCAAAGTGCATAAGCGGTATTTGAAGTGAAAAAAAATGGAAATTCTCACGAATCGAACGAGAACGTGTGAGTGTCCCCCACGAATTTATCGAAAACTATGTGTTTTGTCAAAGGAGGAGGAAGAGTCATGGCCCCCTTCAAGGTGAAATTTTCTTGCTATCGTCCGGCTAACAACTTAGCAGTATATTTCAATGTTTTTTTTTCGCCCCTTCTCCTTCACTGTACGATGGCTCGGCTTTTTTTTTATATTCCTTTCACCCCTCCGGTGAGCACCTTCCGGACCCACCAGAGGAAACTGTGCCACTCGGGGCAAATATACCGTAAGGCCGAAAGTTTTTTCTCCCCTTTTTTTTTCCCTTCTCTTTGCTCTTCTCATTTCTCTTCAATATTGTCCCGCTGCTGGCGCAGAAGGTGTTTCCATCCCGATGGTACACGAAGTTCCGGTGCACTATATATTAGGCGCACTCATCTCTCTTCTCCAGCGACTACTAGAACGACAGATTTTTTTTTTGCTCAATACCAAGATGAGAAAAACGGGCCCCACGCATTTTTTTTTTTAAATAACCGGGCCTACACTGTTAGAAAAGATTGGAGGTTTTATGCATAAGTTCGTCATCGAAAATTGATAAACAATTGTGGTATAGAATTAATGTACTTTTCCAGTAAATTTAAGTAAATTATTAAAATTCAAATACTTTTACTGGAAAATTAAGGTGAATTATTAAATACGCTGTACCATACATTAATTCTAGCCGTGTCGGAAACGAGCGATAAACAAAGTCGAATGATAAATATGATAATTATACGAGGATTATATCGCATCTGTCTAATCAACAAAAACCAAAAATGTGCACACTGTAACCTCAATATAAGACTAAAATTGTTTTTCGTCATCGTCATACATTAATTTTTCATTACACTTGTATACTAAATTTCATATACTAGTTTATGAATAAAAACTTCCAGTAAAAGTACACTAAATTTCAAGTAGATTTTTTTTTACAGTGTAGTCTTGAAATAGGGAATACACATTTTAAGAAAATATATGTGCACCGGTAAAAATCTTCCTTAAATGTTTGCAAGTAACAAATAATTCTATCCATCTGAATTTTATTTTGGTTTTAACATTATTTTTGTGTTAGAAACTTCATAACTCAATGCTGTGCATTTGAGAACTTGGCCACACATTTATTGCAAAACTAGAAGTATTAAAAAACTGTATGAAATTTACAATTTCTATGGAAAATTAGTAACAAATTTTGTCCGGTAAAATAAATTAAAAAAATTTATCTAACGTAATTAATTTATCTCGTTGTAATAGTTACAACATTTTGAACAAATTATGCTTCTTCTATCGTTTAGTAAAACCAGAAATTGGCATCAAGACGCAGTGATATACCTCCTGAAATTTCTCCCAATGTTAAATGCATCTCTTAATGTTAAATATCTCTCCCTAATATAACTCTGTCTCTCTCGCACAATTTTCTTTTAATTCTTTAAAAAAAACGTCTTAATCAAATGAGGATCCAGAAGTGTAGCCCAATTTTCCGATACTCTCACGTATTGCCTCAAAATATGGACCCTATCTGTCGTGCTGTTCGGGAGAAAACAGCCCCCAAAATTTTTGCGGGGGTGTAACACTGCCTCCAAAAAAAAAGAAATGTCGCTTTCCCAAAAAACATTGAATGTTTATTTGTGTCAAAAAAATTGCGTGACATTGCAAAAGAATTGGTAAAAAATGTTAATTAATCATAGAAATAAAAGATTTGGAGTGTAATTAAATAATTGTGAAAACGCTGCTACTTACAGTGTGAAAGAGAAGCCACACGTGTTATCTCAAGCGTTAAATATATTAATATGCGCGTACTTACAGTATAATAAAGCGTGAGCACAAAGTGCACCTAACACTCGGAAGCCGGAGAGGGAAGCGCGCACCATAGGTGTCCTCGATGGCCATAAGTTTGCCAAGTGTGAGAGAAAGAGAGAGAGAGAGAGAAAGAATCACTCTACTTCCCTCTATCTCTCGACCGAGAGAAAGACGGCGTTACATAAAGTGGAGAACGCGCATACCCATCCAGCAATAGAGCATTCTGCGTGCCCTCGGGCTCACATTTTTTTTTCTTCTCCCACCACCCTTCGGGGGCCCCACGCGGATACGCACGTTTTTTATGCGAACGCATGCACCGCTCGCGGTAGCATACACACGTATAATACACATACCTTTGCACCGCGCTGGGTGACGACCTCTGGGCTCTCTAGGCGGTGGTGCTGGATGGGCCGTGCGAAACTACTCTTTGCGATCCGAGAAACAGGGGGCCCCCTAGTTCTTCTTCCTCACTTTTTTTTTTTTTTAATAACCCAGGAGCAGTGGACATGGGAAAAAATGCTGGCAGGTCATCGCACGAATCGAGAAAGGGGAGCTAGAAAAAAGTGCTATATACCTTACGTATGGATGGTAACATCGATTATTGTAAAAAAAAACGTAGGAATAAAAAAAAGTCAAAATTCAGGAATCCTGGGAATTTCTATATTTTCGAAATCTCCGGATTCTCACGTTGACGATATCAAGGTGTTCGCCGCTGGAGAGATATATTTTTCTGTGTTGAAATTTTTATATCAATCAATTGGAAGATTATTATTATTTATGAATTAGGCAAAAAAATAATCAATTAAAAAGATTGTCAGGGATACTGGTTCTTTAGAAATAAACGTATAAAACGTTTAACGTAATAAAATGTCTAAAAGTAATAATAAATAAATGAAACGTATACATTTTAAAAAGTTATAATTCTGGAATCCTGGGAATCTACATTTTTCTGAATTCTCCGGATTCTCACGTTGAGGATATCAAGGTGTTCGCCTCTGGACAGGAATATTTTTCTGTGTTGAAATTTTTAAATCAATCAATTGGAAGATTATTATTATTCATTAATAGGGCGAAAAAAACAATCAATTGAAAAGATTGTCAGAGTAGTGGTTCTTTTTCCTCGCTTTTTTTTTTCAAAGATGCAAGAGCAGTGGACATGGGAAAAAATGCTGGCAGGTCATCGCACGAATCGAGAAAGGGGAGCTAGAAAAAAGTGCTATATACCTTACGTATGGATGGTAACATCGATTATTGTAAAAAAAAACGTATGGATAAAAAAAAAGTCAAATTTCGGTAATCCTGGGAATTTCTATATTTCCGAAATCTCCGGATTCTCACGTTGAGGATATCAAGGTGTTCGCCTCTGGAGAGTAATATTTTTCTGTGTTGAAATTTTTAAATCAATCAATTGGAAGATTATTATTATTCATGAATTGGGCAAAAAACGAATCGATTAAAAAGATTGTCGGGGATACTGGTTCTTTAGAAATAAACGTATAAAACGTTTAACGTAATAAAATGTATAAAAGTAATAATAAATAAATAAAACGTATAAATTTTAAAAAGTTATAATTCGGTTATCCTGGGAATCTACATTTTTCAGAATTCTCCGGATTCTCACGTTGAGGATATCAAGGTGTTCGCCTCTGGACAGAAATATTTTTCTGTGTTGAAATTTTTAAATCAATCTATTGGAAGATTATTATTATTCATTAATAGGGCGAAAAAAAAATCAATTGAAAAGATTGTCAGAGTAGTGGTTCTTTTTCCTCGCTTTTTTTTTCAATGATGCAAGAGCAGTGGACATGGGGAAAAATTCTGGCAGGTCATCGCACGAATCGAGAAAGGGGAGCTAAAAAAAAGTGCTATATACCTCACGTATGGATGAAAACATCGATTGTTATAAAAAAAACGGATAAAAAAAAAGTCAAAATTCGGGAATCTTGGGAATCTCCATATTTCCAAAATTTCCGGATTCTCACGGTAAGGATATCAGGCTTTTCGCCTCTGGACAGCAATATTTTTCTCTGTTGAAATTTTTAAATCATTCAATTAGAAGATTATTATTATTCATGAATTGGGAAAAAATAAATAAATTAAAAAGATTGTTAGAAACACTGATTTTTCTTCCTCGCTTTTTTTCAATGGTGCAAGAGCAATGAACATGAGAAAAATCGTTGGCAGGTCATCGCCCGAATCGAGAAAGGAAAGCTGGAATGAAAGTGCTCACATTAGACAGAAACTACGATTACTCTTAAATAAACAAACGCATGTACGACAAAAAAGTAAAAATTTCGAAATCCTGGTAATCTCAATTTTCTCAAAATTTCCGGATTTTCATATTGACAGCATCTATTGCTTGAATCTGGACAGAACTAGTTTTCTGTCCTAATAGTATGTAATCAATTAATTAGTAGTTTCTGATTTTTCATGGTTTAGGCAACAACAAAAAATCAACTTTAAAAATAATAACATTTTCTAAAATCCTATAATCTCAGATTCTGAACTTTTTATTTCAGGTGAGTACTGTAGTTTTTCCATAATATTGACTTTTGGGTGGAAACAGAAAAAAATTTCCGGCTCAATCTGTTGAACACATTAAAGCGTCTTGTTCACATCTAAGTAAAGTGAAAAGAGATGAATACGATCAATTCCACAAAAACAAAAAAATCCAGATTATGCGTTATTTATGCTGTGGCCGAATTTTGTAGACGTCGAACTGGACGATGCCAATAGCCGATCATCCATATCAACAAACATAAAAAAATACAGACACAAGCTATAAAAATGATCCACTTTCCAATCTCATTCCCAAGACCCAAAATGTCAGTGATGCCCAAATTTTTTCCCACATCAACGACGCCAGCAGAGACATGAGCCTAGCCAGAACAAATGTTCTTTCTCAAAACTGCTTAACGCATTAATTAAGGGCGTGTCGTAATTATTTGTCAAAGTAAGAAAGGGAGAGATCTGGCCGGCCAGCGAAGGCATTTTCTTGTGCGTGAGGTACATACAACAGTATTAGGTGTTTGGTGTATGGGCATCTGGAAGTTTGGAGTGGTATATAACCAGGCGGTCCAGAAAAGGGCTTGGTCCTTTCCTCGGTTAGTAGCAGTAGACAAAATCTCTGCTTTAGCTAACCAAGGCCTGCTGCTGTCTAATGTTGTTGGTTTCTCTGTTAGGTTTAGACGATTCTGGCTCGTCGAGAATTGGGCACGTGTGTTGCCTGTATATAAGTAGTACATATGTGAATATATCAGTCTGTAGAGTCTCCGTTTACGACAAACGTGCACGCGGACGCAACCCTTGCGTGTTATGCGTTTCTCTTCCTCTGCTTCTCGGCCAAGGAGACGAAAGAGCCTGAGGAACGGAGGTCCAAACTCCCTGACACCCTTCGTAAAGGGTCCATCTCCCTGGTTATATTTGGTATCTGTCTCCTCGCATATGCACACATACCGCATTGGCGTAGCTTTACCAAAAGCTCCAAAGACAGACAGACAGACAGACAGACCGGACGGACGTATAGTATAGCGGTCACCAAGACCTTCAACATTTCTCCATCTATGTCTACCCCTTTAACTTCGCAAAAGCGAAACCTCCGTCGCACTTTGGCTCCTCGTTTCGCTTTGCTCTCCTGACTCTCGAATTTCGTCGTCTGAGGATCGTCACGATGCATTTCGAGACGACGGTTCAAGGAGAATGTTGCGGTAAACGTAACACTAAAATAAAAAGGAATGTGAAACGTTGGGTGGCTCGCTAGACATTTTTTTTTTAGTTTATCCTAAGAGTTTGCTTAAAAACAATCAAATTATTTGATACATTCGCACTGAAAGAAAAGATTAGTTACCATAACGAAAAAATGAGTTGGGACGACCAATAGATTATTTTATTTCCCTTACAACTCAAATGATAGTGCTAAAGGTTCGAATGGTAATAAAGACGATTCGGATGGTCGTCCCAATAATTCGAGTGGTAGTCGCAACGATTGGTTGGTTAACCTTACTAATTTTGCGAGGTCTAATCGTGAATAGTTGAGGTTACTATTCGATATGGTTGAGGCAAATAATTTTTGAGAGATTGTGTACAGCAAATTAGAAAAGTATTTCTCAGAACCAAACTTTTTTTTCGTGCGCCGAATAATTTATTCGTTAGTCCAAACAAGTATTTGCTAGAATAACCACAGTTTAGTTCACGAAAAGATGAATAGGTTTGAGTGACCATTTAATTGCCTGTCAAGTGACTTTTGCTTGGACTAACCAATTTTTCAATTGCGTACTAACTTGGTTAAAGTAGTCAATTATTTATCTTCCATATGAAAAATCGCTGCACTTGTCTGATCCATCTAATATTTTCCCTCTCTTTACATTTATATGTAAATAAAAAATGTCTGTTACAAAATTAATTGAAGAATTGAGTATATCGATGTCTGCGTCCAGCGGCAAAACTTCTTTGTTGGCTCAGGTCATCGACGTACAGGATCCGCAGTAGACTAACAGAAGCGCGAGAAAAAGAGAGGGACTTCAGAGCTTTCGGTTTGTGTCTCACGTGTGTCATTTGTTGCCGTCGTCGGCGTCTCTTCGTGGTTTTCGTTGATGTCGGGTTAAGTCGAGCGCTCGGACCTCTCATACGCACCATAGCAAACTTTACGCTGTAAAACTCCCACGACGCATCCCATCGGCCAAGAGACGTCAAGACTCTAGCGCTGGACGCAACTCCCATAGTGTATAGCAATAACGGAGCGAGAAGGATGACAAGAAAAAAAAAAGATGAAAAAAAAAATGAGAATGAACCCGGCCGATGCGACGTGCACACATGTGTGTATATGCCCCCGCGTCTCTTCACCGTCCTGGTCGCCAGACAGATCGTTTTTTGTCCCGATGTAAAAATAATCTTTAAAACCCCCGAACAGGATGCGTGGTGGTGAACAACCAACGAGAAGATGACGAAGACGAAGACGAAGAAGGAGAAGGAGAAGGAGAAGGAGAAGAAAAAGGAGATGAAGAAGCAGAAGAAGAAGGAGAAGATGAAGATGAAGAAAAAGATGAAGAAGAAAAAGAAGAAGAAGATGAAGAAAAAGATAACGCAGAAGATTATGCAGAAGATTAAGAAGAAGATTAAGAAGATTAAGAAGAAAATGAGGAAGAAGATGAGGAAGAAGATGAGGAAGAAGATGAGGAACAAGATGAAGACGAAGATGAAGAAGAAGATGAAGAAGAAGATGAAGAAGAAGATGAAGAAGAAGATGAAGAAGAAGATGAAGAAGAAGATGAAGAAGAAGATGAAGAAGAAGATGAAGAAGAAGATGAAGAAGAAGATGAAGAAGAAGATGAAGAAGAAGATGAAGAAGAAGATGAAGAAGAAGATGAAGAAGAAGATGAAGAAGAAGATGAAGAAGAAGATGAAGAAGAAGATGAAGAAGAAGATGAAGAAGAAGATGAAGAAGAAGATGAAGACGAAGAAGAAGATGAAGATGAAGATGAAGGAGATGAAGATGAAGAAGAAGAAGAAGAAGAAGAAGCAGAAGAAGGTTAAACAGAAAAAGTTGAAGAAGAAGGTGAAACAGAAGAAAGAAGAAGATGACGAAGAAAGAAAAGAAGGAGCAGCAGTAACGACGACAGGGATGCGAGATGTCGAGAGGGAACATCACCATCAAGAAGCACCGGGCATTGCCGTCACCAAGATGCGGTCGGTACATATACACCAACGATGGCACCAAAGTTTTTTCACCCTTCGCACGTTTATCTCCCTGTAACGGGTGTCCAGAATTAACGCTGGCACTGACTGCGATGCTACCGCTGCTGCTGCGGCGTCCATATCCAGAACGGAAAGAGAACACATGTTTCTTTCGATCTAGCTTTCTTTTTAGCCTCCCGAACAATCCTGGAGAAAGTAATCTGCGAGTATTGATAAATTTGGGATCAATCCATCGGGGAATTGGCAATTGAGTTCACTAGGTGATAGAAAAATTAGAGATTAATAAATAAATGATTTAATACCGTAAAAGAAAAAATTATTTGCTGTCACTTTTATTTTCATTAAGAAAATAATGAATAATATAATTTGTTGTGAAGTAATTTATTGAGAATATTTTCATTCATTTTATAGTGAATGAACATTTTTACACCATTACGTAGAATATTCTACAAATGTAATTAATAAACCATTTGCGGAATAAGGAGATTAATATAAAAATTATGATTTACCGAAAAATTGGCAACGAAAAAAAATACATTCAACAAGAGAACCAACAGTCAATCATTTTCAGAAATAACTGGGAAATAATATGTTCCCCAAAAATGACGATATATTGTAAAAATATATTGATTAATTATACTAAATTGCAATACTGATCCGGCTGCTATCTTGAATACAGGATTTTAAAAGTTGATCTAGCTGGGTAAAAAAAAGTTTTAAAAAATTCAATCGCAGAGTAGCTGGAAAAACTTTGAGGCAGGGACAAAATCTCATTTGCAATAGAGTGTCGAAGAGAAGAACCGAAAGAACTGACCGCGTCTGATAGGATTTAACTGGAGATAAGAGTGTCGCTGAGTATAGAGAATGACGTGTGATATACAAAGAAAGGCCGAGAATCTCGTGGCACTAGTGGAAATTTCAAAGTTTCCGGACGCGCGAGAGCGTCGAGCGTAAAGAATACAAATTAACCTTTGACCGCACCTCGTAGTGGCGAATGTAACGTGGATACGATACAAGAGCTACATGTACCATGCGAGAATTGCTTTTCTCGAATTTAGAGCATGCGACTTGTTGAGACTCTTCATTCTTCTTCGACTTCTTCTTCGTTTCAACTTGAAAAAGATCGGTTCCCTCTGGCACTTCAAAACAAACTTTCTTCACTCATTTTTGCAACTTACTTTAGATTCATTTAATTCATAATAAAAATATTTGAAAACAATATCTATTTTCAAAACAAATCACTGTTATTTTAATGTTTTATAAAAGGCAGTAAGAAAATACTAAACCAAATTGAATAAATAACGTCGATTTCGAAAAAACTCAACTTTATTTCAATTCAATAAGAATATTAACAATTATAGCGATAATTATTAATCGTTGCAATAATTATTACTGAATTATTAACATACTAATATTGATATATTATAATAAGAGTTGTGAATGCCGAATACTTAAAGAAGTAATGATGATGATACGATCAGCTCTATAATTATGATTTTATAATAATAACATGTAGCGATTATAATACGATGATTAAACTTTGGGATGGCTGCAAAAATTATTATTCTTCAATAAAAATTCACGATTTGAAATGATGGAAAAAAATAAGTAATGCTTTAAGAAAGTAATGCATTACTTATTTCTTCCATTTTTTTCACTATTTTTGCAATATTAAAGCGAAAATTAGTTTTTTTTTCAGCTATTCAAATGTTTACACTTTATCTTATAATCGCTACATATTATTATTATGAAATGATAATTAAAAATAAATTTTACTGTAAGCTATATCTCATGAATTAATTGGGATTTACAAAACTCTGATTATAATGTATTAGCATTTAATTTATTGTACTCGATAAGAATATTAAAAATCATAGCGATAATTATTAATAATTGCAATAATTATTACTGAATTATTTACATATTGATTATTGACATATTACAATGTAAGATGATCTAATTTATTATATTCTAGATGTATACTGTATTTTAGTTGCAGCATGATAAAAAAAATGCAGAATCTTAAGAGATCTCAAAACATTGTCCAAAGTGGTTGAGCTTAAGATATTTTGGTATACGCGTTTGTCCAAGAGCCCAAAAATATTAGTAGGCCGCCGCGTTGGCCAAAGACACTGTCCAGATCATCGTAAGGCTCATGGTGTGGTGGACCGCAGCGAAGATAATTTCTCGAGTTTGTTAAAAATCTCTTGAGGTCTCTGCCAGCTCTCCCGAGATTTTCTGTTCAACTGATTCGAGCATCGAGGGGGTGTTCAGTATGTGTATACGTGTGTTTCTCTGGGAAATATTTTCGGCGCCCGAAAGTGGACTTCAGTATCTTTCAGGGAGGTCGAAGGACCGAAGAGGACGAAGTTGCCTCGAAATTAAAGGACCCATGTAAAGGGAGACAGACGTCGTACTAATTCGACCAAACGCGGAACTATTATCCTGACAATTATTCCACGTCATTTAACTAATGGAAATTTCTCTCTCAGTATATAATAAATTAATAACCGATTAGTAAAAGATATTTCTCAACACAGATTGATTAATAATATTTTATGATATTCTGATAATACAGTTAAAATATTTGAAGCAAGGCTTAAGGACTTCGATCGATGACCAATGGCAATGCGTGTACGGCCAAAACCATAGATAATAATAAATGAATAATAAAAAATAAATAAAAATGTACAATGAAAAAAAAATCTGTAAGCGTATTGTCAATAAAAATCTTTTACTACTACTAATATTTTATACGCAAAAGATAAAAAGATTTCAGGATGAATAAAAAGTTCTGTGAACAATAATTAAATGAATAAATCCACAATCACTCTACAAATTTCACAATCAAACACTGAAGTTAATATAATATAATATTTTTCAGGGTAATAAAAATAATTTGTACTTTGAAAAATAGTTCTAAAAAGTTAACAAATAAACAAAAAATCAATAATCTGTACATTGTAAATGTACGTTATGCTACAGTTAAATAAGTGAAAACTGTATTACAACGTTTAACAAAAACACACTAGAGTGATTGATTTATATGCTTAAAATATCAAATTTTGTGTCATGCTCACACACATGACGTCGTCGCGATTGCAGATGAATAGAAAACACGTATACACATAATTCCCCAACAAATTCGCGAACCAAATAAAAATATCACTCCACATGCACTTTGTAATTTTCTAAAAATAGATTAAAAAACCCAACGAAAAAAACATTAAAAAATCATTACAAATAAATCCACCATCACTTAAAAAACGTCAGAACTTCAAGCTCAAAACTTCAAAAAAATCTACCCATCATTCAATAAAGAATTTTTTTTTTTTAAATGATTCAAATAATCAAGCACATAACCACATTAAATCGTCGCCAACGAAACGACAATAACCTCCAACCTCCAAATCCTCAATACCTCATTGCAACCACCGTAAAAACCGTACTCGTTCCTTCACCGAGTCTCGAAAGCAAATTAAGCCTATCATCGCCAAGAAATAAAAGTCGACAAAAAGCGACATCCTTACGTGCAATTCACGTATCGTTACACATAAAGTATCGTAGGAACTTGTAGGTGAAAAAAAGGCGCGTGTACACGTATCCCCTCCTCACCGTCATCCATCTCTCTCTCTCCATCCTTCTCTGTCGCTCAACTCGCGGTTCCTCCTCCCCTCTTAGCCGGCTGGTCCTCCCTCCACCCGCTCGCCCTCTCCCTCTCTGCGTGCAATCGTATCTCCCTCTCTCTCGGTACCGTACCAACTTTCTCCCTCTCTCTCTCGCCTCCCATGCATCTCTCTTCGACTCTCGCACGTTTTCCCATCCCCGTATTCGTCCCGCTTCGTTCCACTATCTCTCCCTATATAGATATCCATATATCTGTACACACACGCACACACACACACACACACACACATGCATACATATTTCCCTTTCTATATATCGTTGACTCTGTCCGATGCACAGCGAGCGCGACCGAAAATGCTCCCCCAAAGGAGGAGAGACGAGGAGTTTATCCCCACCACTAGCGGCACGTTGTGTCACACGGGGGGGTGAAAACTACCCCGCGAGGACGCGTGGGGTGTCCGGCCTGGCATGCCGAGCCGAGCCGAGCTCAACCGAAGCCGAGGAGCGCAGTGCTGCCCGACACACCAGGTTCCCCGAACGCCACGACTAGGCGCACGTCCGGCACAGTCCACTCAGAGATACGACCCATGCCGGACCATCGCCGCTGTGGTCCACGCCGCCGGAGTTCCACCAGCAGAGCCACGACATATTATCCTACAACTCTGCAACACGGAACTTCCT
This sequence comes from Tromatobia lineatoria, assembly GCA_949699805.1. Taxonomy (NCBI): domain Eukaryota; kingdom Metazoa; phylum Arthropoda; class Insecta; order Hymenoptera; family Ichneumonidae; genus Tromatobia; species Tromatobia lineatoria. The sequence continues at coordinate 3,587,337 of OX453046.1, forward strand.
TAATCCCAAATAAACCACCAGTGACACTCGACACAATATCCAAATAATTTTCGACGTGTTACGACAAAACTATATCACGAAGTTAACCCCATGTTACCAACGAAATAAGCCCCGTCAACAGTCTACGAAAAAAACTAACAGTGTTTTTTAAACCTTGAAAAGAAAACGTTGAAAAATATCGTCGATGAGAGAGCGAGAAATTTGTTTTAAGTGCTTCGCAAGAACAAAAAGTGGACCATTTGACTACGTAAAAGTATTGGGGGTTTTTTTTTTTTTTCGTTGTTGTTTTCGCAACTTTTGTTGTAAGGCTGTGTGCAAATAGCGTGGGTGTTGTTTGGTGATTTTGGGAGGTTATTGTTTATTTTTGTTGTTGTCGGATTTTTTAAATTATTTTGTCATCAATGACGCGACTTTTTGTGAAAGTGGTGAGGAAAAGTATGATGCACGAGGTCCGGACTTGATGACCGGTGATTCGTTGCGCTGTCAAGCGTGCGGAGAATCGCGGGTGATGCGCGGCTGAAAACCGGCGCCCGAACATTTTGGCAGTCGTACGCGGACCGTCCTCGTCGATGCTGAAGAGACGAAGTCACTCTGTTTTCGTCTTTAGCCTCGGATCGCGACATCTTTTCTGTGTTTCCGAAGAGTGTTGTTATCGGCTTGAGAGGAAAAGTCATTTTTAAAGGTATTATTAAAATTCGTGAAATCGCTGGCGCGTGCTACCAAAAAATTGGAAACTTTTATCGTGGTAATATCGACGATATGTGGAGTTAAGAGCGAGTGAAACAAGAACTTTGGAATTTTTTTGTTTTTTTTTTAAACACGTGAACGTTGAAATTAAAATGATTATTTTATCTTTTCCGATGATCAGCGGACGGTGAATGATTCAAGTGCTTATAGATGAACTTTGAGAGCAACGCAAGCGAGAAGAAGAAGAGGAGGAGGAGAAAGAAGAAGTGACAAGTTTTGTTTTCTTCGTCGTTATGGACCGGCCGTAGGTTTTTTTTTAATTGGCGGTTCATCGGAGAAATAATATAACCCGTAAAAGGGCCAGAGAACAGTTGGTGATATTGAAGAGAAATAAAATAAGACAAGGAGGAACGAGTGGTTTTTGTTTCGCGCGCCAAAACGTCAACGATTTACGAAATCATCATGAGGATCAAAATGCCAGCAGTTAGGATCGCGCAAGGTGAGTTTTTGTCACGTTTATTTATTTTGATATGATTATTGCTCTTCATACTTGATGAAAATTCTTCATGAAAGAAGGTTTTGAACGATACAATGTTAGCGGAGATCGAAGTGAGAGTTCCAGGCTAACAATTTTGTTGCTACTATTCCCGGTATTCGACCGGGTTCACAGAAAAGCACTTGCTTACTTTGAGGTTTCAATCCATCCATACATTGTCTCCAGCTAAGCATTTTTCGATCCTGGAGAATTTGATAACTGAGACAACATTTTTTCTATGAAGCTAACTGAGAGGTTATCAATTCGTTGCAACATAATTGCTTATAATTATCGTATTAATGGTAGTAATTATTGCGAAAAATAACGAGGAGCTTTGAAAAATAGTATGAGTTTAAAACCTTTTCTGAGTTTCGGTTTTTCTTCTTCTAACTTGTGACTTTTAGAACCAAGACTTGTTATAGCGTCGGTATGAGAAAAAATATGACAGTACATGTCGTACCCTTGAAATGGTTGTTCGCTTTTTAAAAAGACAAACAAACGAATAAGTTATCTTTCTGAAATAAATAGCGAGGGTAACAAAAATCACGGGTGCGATTTTCTTGCTTTTCAATTTAATTTTTTTTAAACATACGACTCTTCATTACCAATAAGTTGCTTATAACGATGGTCGATAAATACCATGTCAAACGAAATATCGTATGAGTTATCAATGTGACATTTAGCAGGAATTTACTTTTGAATCTGCAGTTGTTTCATTGGAAACAAATAATTAAGAATTTGTGGTTAGAAATATTTTTAACTGTCTATGGTTTTCATTAGAAACAAACAAATAATTAATAATCTTGATAAGTGAATAACAAAAAGTTAAAAAAAACATTCTTTTCAGTCCTTCGTTTAATGTCTTGTAACCCGCGACACTTTAAAACGAACCTACACTTGCAAGATGATAAGAAATATGTTTACCATTTCTCTTACTCCTGTTAAATCTTTCCTTTTAGTTTGCGGTAATTCTCGGGAATCTTACTCACATCAATCATCTCCTGCTCTTATTATTCTCCGGAAGTTCGCCGGCTCTTCGCTCGGTATTCTTCCGTCGCGGCAAAGGAAACAACCAGAAACAACAATTACACCCGCGTCTCCGTTACATATTATTATTCCATCCCTCAACATTACGGCGCTAACTCAAAAGTAAAAAAAAATTCATGATCAAACTATTTTTAAATTCGCACAATTTCACTACTAAATTGATACCAAAGTAGCCGATTTCGTTCCCCTATCAAAAAATAGTAGAGTCTTAAGATTTCACCTGCACCTTCTTAGACATTATTTTTTAATCCCTCAATATTACAGCCTCTACAAGTGATAAAATATTAATAATTAAACTGTTTCAATATTTATACAATTTCACTATCAAACGTGCTTAAATTCTGTCTTCAGTAAACTGATCCATTTCGCTTTAACAAATAATGTAACAACATTAAAATTACACCCGTACTTCTTTACCGATTATTTTCCGCCTCCATAAAAAATTCAGTCCTCATAAATACTATCAAAAAGTAAAACAAGGCCCTCACCACGTTTACCACTTGACACAATTTAACTGGTAAATTGTCTGAAATTTATTCCTAAGTAAGATGATCCGTTCTGCTATGAGAAAGTGATGCGATAGGCTTAAGGACCTCGGGTCTCTTGGTTTTCTCGCTGAGCGTAGCATTTTTAATTAGTAACCAAAACTCCTGCCCCCGCAGCAAGTGAAAGTGCGAAGGAGAGAGAAAGGGAGAGAAAGAGAGAAGGTGGAAAAACTTAAGAACGAGAGGGAAAGCGAAGGAGAAAGAGAGTAAGTGAACGCATTGTCATGCGCACGTTTTTCAGAGACTTTTGCAACCCCTCGGCCGTTGAGAAGGCGCTCGACAGGGTGGCCCCCTCCCCTGCACCCCGGGGGAGGGGGGGGGGCACTCCGACGACCCCTCGACGCCAACGTCGTCGTTGACGCCGACGCCGCTGCTTTCTCTCTCTCTCTCTCACTCTTTCCTCGCCGTTTTCTTAATTACAACTGCGATATTCTTTAGTTGGCGCGATGACGCCGTCGCGAAAAGAGATACCGCGGATTTTTAACTAACCATTCGCGATAAGACATTCTCAGCTTTCTTCCTCACTTTCTCCCCCTTAAGATCACTCGAATCTCTTTCTCATTCGCTGGCGATAAACATTCCAATTGCACAATCAAATAATTCTCAATGTTGTCCATCAATTCTGAAGATTGTTTGAAATCGGTTAAAATCGGTTAGAAATCGGCGTCAGATATCTAAGAAAATTGACGATCAAATACACTGAGAAAACGAGATCGAATGGCTAATTGTTGTGGGAGGAACAATTTTTGATGTCGTAATGGTTAATAATTAACGATTACCGATTCCGTTGATTTTCGGAAGAAGCAGATTTCGAAAAAACAAAATATTCTTTTTTAAAAGTAGTAACGAATTTTTTGGCTTTGCAAGAATGAAAATTCTGGCATAACGTAAAGATAATTTTTTGTTGATAAAAATCAGAATTTATTGGACGATTAATAACATCCCTCATCGCTGATCGTAATGACGAAAATTGTTGGTTAAATTTTTCCTCGCGCAGCTGCGAAATACGGAAATAATGAATGGAGCGAAGGTTTTGTGCGCTGACGGAACTCAGTGACATGAGAAAAAAGATGAAAAAAAGGAATACATTCGTAAGGTGTATAGCGGAAGTGTCTACGACTCGATCTTCTACAGTGATACAGACTAAAACAAGAGGATAAACATGTATATCTGAGAAAAAGAACAGTGTGAGTGACACGGCGCAAAATATAAAAGTTGGTAGATAGGCGTTGCAGCAAATCTTGCCTAATTAACGAGGTAAAAGTCCGGAAAAGGATGTACGCACGCATTCCAAGATGAGACACTTTGTGCATGCACTGAGAAATTTTTTTTGTTACTGGGCCAGTAGCAAGTCTTTTACTAATCATTATTACAGCATTTTTTATTTATTGGCTTAGCAAACGAATTTCATTTTTTAATGAAAATTTGCCAACCAAGTTAAACCATTTCCTTAACCTAGCTAAAAGCTTAACTCAAGATAAAGTTGCGTTCACCAACGAAAACCATTTTTTAACTCGACAAAAAAATTCTGGATAAAAATTACTAATCATTAATATAGCATTTTTTCTTTATTGGCTTAGCAATAATATTTGATTTTTTAATGAAAATTTGCCAACCAAGTAAAACAATTTCCTTAGCCTAGCTAAAAGCTTAACTCAAGATAAAGTTGCGTTCACCAACGAAAACCATTTTTTAACTCGACAAAAAAATTCTGGATAAAAATTACCAATCATTAATATAGCATTTTTTCTTTATTGGCTCAGCAATAATATTTGTTTTTTTTTATTGAAAATTTGCCAACCAAGTAAAACAATTTCCTTAATCTAGCTAAAAGCTTAACTCAAGATAAAATTGCGTTCACCAACGAAAACCATTTTTCAACTCAACAAAAAAATTCTAGGGCGATAAAAAGATCTTTTTAAATAAGCACTATTATTATAATAAGATTTTTGTCTACTGCACCTGATTGAAATAGGTAATTTTGATCAGGGGTTTTGAAAGATAAGAGCAAAAAGCCGAAGAGATAGAGAAAGGAACGAGAGGAATACAGTTGCTAATCGAGAAGAGGCGAAGCGTCGAGGGTATGTCGAGTATATACTTGGCCCAAAGCTCGAGCACTTAAGATTTAATTGAGCCGATCGTAGTAGGTGCGAACGCATGTATGTACGGCATTATATGTGTATAGAGCCTGAGACTGATTTGAACGTATGAGAAGCTGCTCACTCGAGAGGTTCAGCTGAGTAAGAACCAAGAGAGAAGTAGCGCCGAATGGGATGTATTGGCGACTATAGCAAAGGCTCGCAATCCAGAGATTGCTGTTGTAGTGCTACTCGCCGCGAGGAGAGAACGTTATTTAGCAAACAAAGTGCGTTTAACGCGCGAGAGCGCGAGCGCCCCTGTGTCGGCACGTGCGTCGCATATGCCCTCCTCCTGTATCCGTTAAATATTGTCTTTGAACCGGCCCGTCGGAAGCCCTTCTCCCTCTTACCCCTTTTCATACTCACTCGGTTTCCTCCACTCTATAAACGCTATAATAACGAGCAACAAAATACCTAGGAGATGTTTAGCTAAACGCCAATTAATTAAACGCTAGAAATAATTCTAATTAATATGAACACACTGAGAGAAAAGCATATCGTTGATTCAACGATTTCACGTGATGAAGAGTATATAGGAAGGCTTGCGATGTTTTATAGTTGAAGTGATGATAATATGGTTCAATAAACCATACTTAAAGTTTATTGAAAAAAAGAAATATATATAATAACGAGCAACAAAATACTTAGGAGTTGCTTAGCTATACGCCAATTAATCAAACGCTAGAAATAATGCTAATTAATATGCACACACTGAGAGAAAAGCATGTCGTTGATTTAACAATTTCACATAATAAAAACCATATAGGGAGGCTTGCAATATTTTATACTTGAAGTTAAAAAAAACGTTTAAATCGTATTTGCAACAAAACGGCATATTTGAAACTATCAGAATAGTTTTTGAAACGATTATCATTTTGATAATTGGTACTATAATTATATTTGCTATAACCATGAAATATAGACGTTCCTTCTGGGAATTATATTAATGGTTGATCCAACTATTTCCGTATATGTGCTATAACCATAAAATATAGTCGTTCCTCCTGGCAGTTAGATTATCGTCGGACTAACTATTCTTATCATTAAATTACAATATTTTTCTCTCAGTGCAGTTATTTATGTAAAATCGTTTGAACTTCTACGTACAATTTTGCACATAAATTTTTATAGTTTTTTTTTGACAGGAAACTAAAACAGGCACGGAAATTACTAGCTGCAACTTAGCTTTATGCCAATCAATTGAATTTTAGAAATTACGTTAAATAATATATACAGTTATTTATGAAAAATCCAAAGAATTTCTATATACAATTATGGTCACTAATTTGTTTACAGTCTTTTCTTAACTGTAAACTAAAACAAGTTTATGTAATGTAAGTAACGTAATGTGATCTTCATAATAAAACGTGGGAATCTTCATTCAGTTCTTATCCAAACTGAAAATAATCTTAACTTTTATATTTAGACTCAAGAATGTTTTTCTAATTGCATTCTTTCGTTATCACCACAAAAATTTGAAAAGTATGTTTTTTCGCGTATTAAATGTTTAGACCATTGAATTGCAAGGAAACAGGAATTATTAATTGATTGTGAATAAAATTGCGGGCTTGAAATATGAAGATTCATAATATTTTCAACATCAAATTCATTTTTCAAAATACTGGGCGTCGATTCGCTACCACAATTCTTCATTAGTTCAAATGAGTTCAAAATATAACCTGAAGCTAACCGATCTCTTCGCTTCTAAAAACTACAAAAGTAAAACAAATCATAACGAAACATCCGCCACAATAAAAAAAAAAAAAAGTAAAATAACAACAAGCACAGGTACACAACATTAACCTCCCAGACCGTAAAGCGTGTTGACCAACCACATGGCAATAATATACACAAAACCAATAGCACTTAGCGAGGTTACACACTCAACACCGAATTTAAAAGCTATAAAAACTTTCTGAAGAGGCCCTGATCAGGGCAACGCGTAAAAACATTTAACAACAACATTATTTACAAGCCTTCATTCGCCGAAGCATTTCACACAAAAAGTAAATTTTTAATTAATAATAATTGTAGGTAAAAGAAATTAATACACTGAGAGAAAATTATGGTATTAGTAACCATAAAGTGACAACTACTAATTCGTAATTGGTACAAAAATAGCTGCTACCACTTATTTAGTCGTCACAACTATTTTAATAGTTACCGTAACTATAAAATGACTAAAAATCAATAATTCTCACTTTATAGTTAACTGTACTATGACGATTTTTCTCAGAGTAAATTTCGGGGATAGCATCGCGTAGATGTGTATGATTTTCGTTTTGCGTTCCATACTTTCTTCCGACTCTATCGATAACTCCTGTTCCTCTTTATTGCCGCGTTGCCGGCAGCTTGTAGTTTTACAAGGAAGGAAAGAAGAGAGGGAAATGGAGGAGGAGTAGAGGCAACAAGATGACACAGCATCTCACTCCGACGGTGTACTTTACTCTCACTCGTGTGGCCGATGCGCGTGACGCGCCCCGTAACCCAGCAAAAAACTACTTTGACTTGATTTCTCAGATTAACCTTAGGGCGCCCCCCTTTCCCCCTTCCACGACGCTCGCCACCAGCACGTGGCGCGCGTACCCCTTTTTCTTTATTTTCTTTTACCGCCGGCGCATCCTCTTGCTCTTTAGCTCTCTTACTCGTCTTCGAAGGGTCCAGCACGCGCCCAGGTAAAAGTGTAGGTATCGCGAGAGACGATGAAGAGGCACACGACCTTCGCTCTTGCTCGTTTTCTTCCTATTTTTTTTATCTGACATTCTCGTGTATCGTGTTTGCGTAAGCGATCGGTTTTAAGTGACAGGTACAATGAGAAAAAAGATTTAGTTGAATCCAAAAAAATTGGTAGATTGATTTTTTGAAATTCAGTTTTCATTCTAGTTTTCTTCATTCAAAGAAACGATATATTTTATACCGATTGAATTTCAAGGCTGTGGTTGCAATTAAATGATCCTATCTTACATATATTTTATAGTCATGATCGGAAATGCAAAGCCCGTTGACGTTGTTTTGTTTAAATGATGTAAAATAATTGCTATAATTTTGCTACAACAATTACAGCATGAAATAACCTATTGTTTAAATAACCTCTGCTGTGCTTATTCCTTTAACGACAATTTATTTTATAGGCTATGTTTTTATGCAGTGTCTCGAAGGAAATTTCTTTGAAATCAATAAAGAAGGTTAATTGGTGTGAAGAAATGTTTCCTTGATTCAATGTCGCTACTTTTGATTGAGTTTCAGATCATTCTTAGAAAACGCAATATTGAAACTTAAGTATTTATTGAAAATTAGCGAAGATTGCCGGGATTTATTAAAACTTTTCTCTCGAAGTATAAAGCTGAAGAAAAACAGTATATATAAAATTATATAAGAAATATATCAGCAACATTGTTTTTCAGCATACTTTTTTTTCTATGGGAAGATCAGATAACCAGGAAATAAGATTAAGGAAAAAAAGGAGGTTAACGATCTATTAAGGAAGCTGGAGATTTTAGACAACACGAAGTATTCTGTTTTTTTTTGTCGTGACGTTATGTTTTGAATTATATGCATAAATGTCTGGTGTAATTATAGAAATCAGAAAAGCATGTTTGAATAAATTTTAGGTATTTATAAAGTGTCAACTTATCTGTTTCATTTTTAAAAATAAATAATCTAGATTTGCCTACCTAAAAATTGATCAATTTTAGATTTGAGGCAAAATTTATAATAATATGGAGGTGCGGTTATCATTCCTTTGGGTATCGATTAGACACTGAGACATTTACCTTGCGATTAAACTCGGGTTAGGTGTAAAAATTTAATTATCGTCACAGGATAATTCTGAATTCATAATTGCAAGAGTAGCTCCGGAGCAATTGCTGGAAAATAATGACTTAAGGGGGTAGTTTCCCTCTCCTTACAACGATTCTACCCTTTACCACCCCTCCTCTCTTATCCGCTACGTACAACATTGACGAGATGGCGCTACTTGCCGCCGTCGGATCAAACGTCGACTCTCACTACTCTTCTGGCCTTTGACAAATTATTTTCATTCCGAGAAGCAGCAACTGAAAACATTAAACCGACTCTTAATTCATTTTTAACGTCGAAATTGGAATTTCAATATTTTGGCCTCAGGAATAAATTGTTATGGAGATATAATTAAACTGCTGTAAAGTGTCCTTTCAAATAAGTACACGAAAATGATACTTGTTTATTTTAAAATACAATTACAATTATAAATAACAAATAATGCTTAACCAACGAATACATTGAGAATATTTTATTCTAATTAAAATTGATTTCCCGACGGATTGTCTTAGTAAGATTAATGTTGTATAAATTCCTAAACCCTTCGAGGAAATTGTCCAAATTTATATATTGTAAAAGTCTGGTATCTGTTATCCGTATCCGTAAATTGTTAGGTAGATTCAATCAAACTGCTGTAAAGTGTCTTTTCCAAAAAGTATAACAAAATTATACCTGTTTATTTCAAAATACAATTATAATTATAAATAATAAATAATGCTTAACCAACGAATACATTGAGAATATTTTATTCCAATTGAAATTGATTTGCCGACGGATTGTCTTAGTAAGATCAATGTTGTATAAATTCCTGAATCCTTCATAATGATAATGGGAGTTGTAATAATAATTGTTAAAAAATATTGCGGTTGAATTCATTGAATAATTTACTTTTTTGCAAATTTAACAAAATTCTCGTTGGAGTATTTGCAACGATATATTTAGTGATTAATTTTATATCGATTAGAAATATCTTTCGATGACTGTGCTTAGAATATATATTAATTGAATATATCGATCGGTCTCGGTTCCAACTAGTGTCTTATAGTGTTAGGAACCAACGAGAGTGCAACGTCGAAGTCGCCCATCTCTGGTTTCCTTGTCCTGTCGTTTTCCTCTCAGTCACTCCGTCACCAAGGATGCGGTGTACTGGCTGTATATCGTCTATCCAATCTGGCGGTGGGCAATTTCGGCTGAAATACGACGTCATCGGTTCGTTCGTTCGCGAAGCCAGTCGGGCTGGGTTATTGGCTCTCTCTGGTTCCCTGTATTCTCTATTAACTCGTCTTTCCTCTTTTCTACGACACTTTTTTATCGAACGAGTTGTTACACTACTACCAACGACATAATCATCCGGCAACAATCAGATAATCAAAAAAATATTTATTTGCCATATCTGGTGCCGTTATAAATAACGATGAGACAATTGATAATCGCATTATTTGTTTTGTTATCGGTGAAATAATTGAAAGAATTGTTAATTATTGAAACTTACATACACACATCCTGTTATCTATAAATTTACAGTTCAAGTGGCTACTTTTAACTACATCAAATTTCGCAAAATATTAAATATGGAAACGTGATAAATATAGTTGAGTGGATGTCAATAATTTTGATTACATTTTTCCAAATTTTTTAAAATTACGTTCATGTTAGAATACACAAAATATTGTGAAAAACATAGTTTTGAAAAGAGGTTTAGAAAAAAAGTCTGAAAAAAAACTTTTCAATAACTAAAACAATGAAAAACAAAAAAATGATCGCATAACTTAACCCTAAATACCTGTCAGTTCATAGAAAGCGATGTCATATTCTTCTCTAAATCTAGACAAAAGGCCCTCATAAAAATACAATGTAATTGGCCTGCAGGTATATTTTGAAAATTGACCACAGAAAATGCCTCTGAATATCAGTCGCTTTTTTCTGTTGCGTCTTGTGAAAGGTTAGATATCAATATCTTATTTATATAATTATCAATAGAACAATCTGTTTCCTCGCAGAGACAGGTTAATTCTTATTTGAAAAATGTTTTTTCCAAATTTTTTAAATTTACGTTCACGTTAGAATACATAAATCGGTGTGAAAAACATAGTTTTTGCAAGAGGTCTATAAAAAATGTCTCAAAAAAACTTTCCAAAAACTAAAAAGAAATCAAAACCAAAAAAATAATCGCATAACTTAACCATAAATACCTGTCAGTTCATAGAAAGTGATGCCACATTTTCCTCTAAATCTAGACAAAAGTCCCTCATAAAAACACAAAGTAATTGGCCAACAAGTATACCATGAAAACTGACCACAAAAACTGCCTCTGAATGGCAGTCCCTTTTTTCAGTTGCATCTCCTAAAAGCTATCGATCCTCCTGACTATAAACACTCTCGTTGAAAGCGACGATACAAGTCTGTGGATGATCCTAAGGTAGAAGAAGTGAGGCATTGGCAGAGGCACCTTCACCTCCAACCGTGGCAAGACACTAAGGAGAAGGAGAAGGAGCGAAGGGTGTAAGGACGAAAGGACGAGAGGCCATTGGAATATTTATGTTGTTTGCAGTGTCGGTTTCCCACTCGTCCATTGTCGACCATTGTCCGAGCCCTGCAAGGTTTGCCTCGGAGGTGCGAACGCCTTTCGAGTAATAATAATCTGCTCGTATTATACGCTTTGTCGCCTTGCGCCCCTACTTTCCACTTGCCACGTTGTAAGAGAGAGGGGAAAGCACAAGGCACACGGCGGAAGGAAAAGGACCGGGGCATCTGAAAAGCCTACCTGACCAAGGGTCACTTTCCGAGTGCCATCCTTCAAAGCCACGTTGTTCCTGCGTACGCATAGGGTCAGGAAGTAAGGTGCCCTTCTCGTCATACCAGAATGAAGCTGAATTCGCTCGTATTCCATCTGTTGGCCAGCAGACGCTTTTTTTTTCTCTCTTCTCCTCTCAACTCTACCTGCAGTTCTCCAAAGTCAAGCCACAGGATAATTTATTTTGTCCTGTGGACCTCCTTCTCTTCTATTCTCACTATGGGTGTCCTATCTATCGTATTCGAATTATCTTTTCACCGGGAACTGCTTCCCTATGAATATTAATAAACTTTCTCTGCTGACTGTCGTTTCCAATACCACAATTGTTTGGACCTTCGTTCGTTCTGGTTTTGGTGTACGTTGATTCGTTTGAAGGTTAACCAATATGGCAGTTCAGCGAGATGTTATTTTAAGTTCACGGAAGGGAAAGATTAGTTACCATAATTAAAAAATGAGTTGACACAGCTAATCGTTTATTCTGTTTTCCTTACAACTTAAATGATAGTGTCAACGGTTCGAATTGTCATAAAGACAATTCGAATGGTAGTCCCAATAATTCGAGTGCAGCATTTTGGATTGGTTAACCTCACTAATCTCGCGAGGACTAATCGTGAATAGTTGAGGTTACTGTTCGATATGGTTGAGACAACTTATTTTTGAGGGATTGTGTACAGCAAATTGGAAACATTCATTTCCGTGTTGGGTTCGAAAGACAACTTAGATTTTTACAATCTTGGCGTTTGTAAAAAGGCATATGTGAGGCTTCATCAGTTTAGCAGTCACAATTTTTAATTTTTTTATCCCTGCAAATGTCTTTAGACCAGACTGCGAATTTCGGCTCATTGATCCTGTTCCTATGTTTAGTACTTACATAAAATTGTGGGAAGAGTCAAAAGTGCGAAAATAAGTGGAAAAAGTCGAAGTATAAATGGAGAAAAAACAGGCCGATCTGATGAAGAATGCCTCATATATACCGAGGACCCTATGTGTCTTTTCGGACATCTATAAATAGTGAATGCGACATCCTACGGGTTGCAGAGTACAGCCAAGTTCAGGGGAACTTTGGGTGCACAAGGCTCGTCGTAATGTCGTTTGCTGGCGCGTGAAACATTTTTAGATTTTCTCCCCAGTTTCGGTGGGGCCCACCGCACATTTTGTCGTGTGACGACGGCGCGAGAGATTTTCGTGTCTTCGTGTTTTGCTGCGCTTGGTCATAAGCGACCGTGAAGAACGCGTCGCCGCGTCTTCGACGCTAACGGCGGGAACCTCACGAGTCTCTCTCTCAGCTGCGCGCGATGGGAACGCGCCTGACGACCGGAAGTTAGTTATTAAAACAAAACAAAAAAGAGGAAGAACCGTAAGACACTTGGCGTGGCGGCCTTGCAGTGGGGAGCCTCCAACTTTCTTTCTCTCTCTCTCTCCTTCTCTTTCTTTCTCTCTCTCTCTCTCTCTCTCTCTCTCTCCTTCTTTTTCTTTCTCTCTCTTTATTTCTCTCTCCCTCGCTCTCATTTATATGCAGCACTTGTCTTAAAAGGAATGAGTGAATTCTTCAGGTTCGTTGCCACGAAAATTCCGATGATAAAGATCGACCCCACTTTTCGTTACCATTCTGTGGATTATTTTACCCGACCTTTAACGCGAAAAGTCATTTTACGCAAATCTGCAATGAGAATAATATTCATTTAAAATCGAAAATTGATTGCAATATTTTTAAACTTGAGAATAATGTTGATTTATTTGGATGATTCTGATCGTACGCCATCGTAATGAAAATGCGAAAGCCATTATGGCGAACGGGACCACCATTCGAGTATTTTCATTGGCTCTGAGAATAATGCAAACCCAGTGGGACATAAAGTTTATTATTTCGACAATCAAAGAGTTCCAAGCTAAGGACCGAGAATCGGACCGTCTATTGTCCAGAACTGGACCAATGATTGCGTATCCCTAGGGGTGTAATTCACTCCGGGTGGCCAAAAAGAGGGGCACAACGGGGCGCTGCAAAAAATTACGCAGTGAAACCCAAATTCTCAAAATGGCGAAATCTCTGTCACTGAAATAAAATGTATTACATCATATACTTCAACTTGCGAATTATTTTTCCATAAAGAGCTGCTTTTTGCTTCCTCGTAGAGGAAGCTTTGTTTTCGTGAAATTTTTTTTCGATATTTTCATGTTAACATACTCTGAATCACCTAAAACGTCGAGAAAAGTGATCTAGAATGTATGTATGTTCCAGACACCGAAAATTCAATTGTCTATAATTTACGAACGGCAGAATGGATCAAGCTCAAATTTGGCACGCAACTAGATTATTGACTCCTCTGTAATTTACGTGATTTTTAATTGAATGTATCAGTGTATACAGATTTTATAGAATTTTTAATTTGTCAAAAAAATGTCGTGTTCGCTCTAACTTTCGTAAAAGTTCGCTAATTTAGCTAAATATTTATTTATATACAAAGACACATTGAATGATGTTTGGTATTGAATTTCAGCGAAATCGGTAAAGCGGTTCCGATTTTATAGTATTTTGAATTTTTCGAAAAAACAAATTTTTCTTCTAAATCACGTCGCATCTCAACAAATAAACTGAAATGTGCTACAGTCGAAAAATAGCATACAGCCCTGTTACGTACGAAATTTGGTGCTGATCGGTAAAGTCGTTCGGATTTTATGGCATTTTAAATTTTCAATAAATGTACATTTTTGGTCACAACTTGCGCAAAAGTTAAGAGAGTAAGATAAAAATTTGTGCTTAATCAAAATGCGATGTGAAGGTGCTTTAACAGTGTTTCACACTGCACACAATATGGATGATTAAAGAGAAGAAAAGATGCAAAGTAGAACTTTCAACATTGCTACCTCATATAAAATTTGAAGAAAGCTGTAAAGTGGATATTTTCAAATATCAATTTTCAACAAATCTACGTTTATGAAGAAGCCAAAATATTTTTCATATAAACAACATTCTATATAACACAGTTCTTTCACAATATTTTAAGCCCACTCCGAATGGGCAAAATTTTTTTTGCCACGCGCTTTGTGAGTTTTTTTTTTTAATACGACAGAATAAATGGATTCGAAGGCGAACGAGTCCAAATCCTAATTACCGGTGCATGTTATGTTGCAGTACTCGCACAGAGAGTTACAACATCCGCCGGTTTCGAGAGGTTTCGTTTCGTAAATTTACAAATTTCATTAATTATTACTCGGTTACACGGTTTGCCACTTCGTTGTTGTATATCTCAAGCTCGACCGGTTACAGAACTGCCCTCGCGGTTTGTTCGAAAAGTTTTGTGCAATTGTGTGTTTTGCGGAACGTGGATTGTCGTTACGCAGCTTGGGACAGGAAAGCGCGATGCTGCTTTGAATAATGAAACGAGAGCTTCGCGGGTATAGAAGTTTCTAATTAAGCATTGCTAGCAAACGACTCTGCGGTGATGACGACGACGACGACGATGCTGGACAATACACAGAGCATTCGTGATTCGCAAGCTTCATATGAACGATATTCAACTCGTTTCTGTAGGAAAACAATTCATCTCTCTCCATTTCTGTAACTTTTTTTTTCATTTCCGCCCTTCACATACTATTCACAAAACCAAAGAGTAAAACCCAGTAAAAGTACGGATTTGACAAACCATGAGTTATACCAAAAAAAATGTCATGGGAAATAGTAAAATTGGCGAACGAAAAAAATAATCTAGATCAATGAGATTGGAAAATTAAACAAAAAGATCCTTAATTTTTTCAAGCGTTGCTGTAACGTTTTTTTAGCATGAAATAATAGCTTGTTTTGAAAAAAAAGGTTAAATATTAATCGTGATAGTTTTGCAAACGTATAAAACTTTTTGTTTCAGAAAAGCCATCGATACATAAGTTCTTTTAAGTTCAACTGACTTTTTCGTCACGAATAATCCTCCACGACTTTTATTTAGGAAATTAGCACTGCAATAAAACGCAGACCACCTTAAATTTCTTTCACCGTAATTTATATAAATAATAAATACGCTCTTCCATATCCTGTCAGAGATCATTCCTATTTATTTATGTTCCACATTTTCTTTTTCATGGGGCTCATACATTGACTAAAGCCAAATAGTAGAACGCATGAGTGAAGGGTACGAATTTAACAAAGCGTGGATCATAGAAATTTTTTTTTTCTTCATGTGGCTGGTAATGTGAAAGTTGTGAAGAATCGTGAAGAATCCCGATCGTGGAAAGTAGAGTGATGTATACTCGGTCTATGAAGCACCTGGACAAGGCATAACTGTACACATGATTTATTTTGATCAAAAAATCTTGGGAAAAGGGGTTTTTGTAAGGGCAATGTTGTCCGCTGGGATCGAGAAGGGACGTAGGGACAGGTCAGCGGCTGTAGGACCTGTTCCTCGCCGGTTCTCAATGGACAATGTCCTGCCGGTGTTTCCTCTCTCTCTTCGGACTAAAGAAAAAGGGTCCGCGCTGTCAGATCCTCCCACGATACGCATGTGGAGTGGCGAGCGATGAAGAGAGAGATAGAAAAGACAGCAAGCACCAAGCCATTCAGAATCCGTGAGAACCAGATTTCATATTTTTCATAACTAGCGTCCGGCGGGGGTGAGAAGCCGTTGAACTATTTTCCTCGGGAACCTAGACGCAGATGATGAAGAAGATGAAGAAGAAGAAGAGCCGGACGTCAAACGCGGTCGCGGTCACTGATTTCACTCGATTGTTCGACCTAACCTCCGGGAAAACCTTGTTACAAGCGCCTCCGTTAAAGTACAGTTACAATTTGGCCGTTTCTTCAACAACTGTCCGTCTGACTGTCCGAAATTTGAGACTAACTCTTTCAATATTTCCCACGCTGCGGATATTCTGGGAAATTGGTTTTTTTAAATTGGAGAAAGTGATGTCAGACGCTAAATTTGAATCATAATGAGATTTAGACGAACGAGCTCATGTAAAGGCTTGAGTGGATCATCCGAGAAGTTTTTTTTTGAAAAAATTAAAAAATGTTAACCCCTTGAGGTATACATTTAGTTTAGTTTAATTTTCTTTATGAGGGTCCTGAGATCCCTTAAGGATCTAAGCCAAGACAAAAAATATACAAGAACATAAGACAGAGAGAATGAAAATGAAGTACAGAAAATGGTCTTAGGCTAAATGAGATGATACAGAACGAAAGAGAAAATGAAGTTGGAACATAGTAGATAAGGTTGAAGAAGCATGAAAAAGAAGAAGAAATCGCTGTTACAGAGGCTTTCATTGTCTCCAAAACGAGGAAACCGATGTTTAAATTTAACAACTGGGTTAAAACTACTCAGAGCGGACCGAAACCTGGTTGAAAGGTTATAAATCAAATTTGTACGTACCATTAAACCCACTTCTTGGTTGTTTCGTGCTTAACTCCTTGCATAAAAATTTGAACTCGTATTTCAAGTCTATCCCCGCAAGAGATGGATATGCAGAATGGTCTTATTTTCAACACTGAACCCCTTTAATCCAGGACCCAAAACCCAGCGATATTTAAAGTTAACAACTGGTCCAAAACTACTCAGAACAGACCGGTAAGAAAATTTGGTCAGTATCCGTTAACACAACCACGTACGTACAATCAAACCCACTTCTTAGTTGTTTCGTGCTTAACTCCTTGCATAAAAATTCGAACTCGTATTTCAACTCCATCCCCGCAAGAGATGTATGTGCAGAATGGTCTTCTTTTCATCACTGAACCCCTTTAATCCAGGACCCAAAACCCAGCAGGTCATTTTTTCGCCCGAATCTCTACCAACGTTCGTTTTTTCTGTTATTTTTTTATCCTCTTCCCCTTTTTTACACACCCCACCCCGAGGCTTGGAAAAACGGCCATAGGCGGCCATTTTCAAGCGCATTGTTCCCGTCAGTCCTGATTCACGATTTAGCTTTAACCCCCGGACAAGCATAGAAGAAACGTAAGAAGAAGCTCTGATTGCGACGAAGAAGGGGATGAAGATCCAGGGGTTGTTCTTCGATTGTCGGCTGCGTTCGTAACGGAGAAAGGAGAAAAAGGATATAGCACAAAAGAGTTTTAAAAAAAACCTTCACCCCTGAAGAAAAGTCCGCGAGAGAGTTTATCGGGACCAATGAGTTGGCATGCGCAGTCCGGACAAGCAAAGAGACATGAAAAAAAAAAACGTGGTGGGGAGATTTTTCATCTATTGCCCGTGTATAACAATCGGTACGTTTTTCCCCCACTCCACTCGCTTGGCCATATGAGCTGCGAGAACGACAGCGCTATTCGGGCATCATGAGAGGGTCCTTTCCATTCTTTTGATATCCTGTTCGGGGCCCGGTGGCCCATTCGCCCCTCTCTTCAGCCTCAAGAGCGATCATTCGGGCAGTCAGCATCCGAGCATGGACCGATCGAGACCCGGCGGTGAATCTTGAGAGTTTTCTAGCGCCTCGTGGCCAACCGAGCCAGGCTTATTTCGGTTACGGGTGAAAAAGGTTTCCAGATAAATTGGAGGGGGGGAGTTGAAAGATCCCTGACCTCTGGATCTCAGCATCCCCCATCGTTTCCTCAGATCATTCGATCGATAAACATTCAGACAACAGTGCAGTGATCCTTTCGAGATTAGTGTCTATACGGAAGTGTTTCAATCATCCACTGACATTATGGCAAAAGGCAAACGTCGATGTTCTTCCGGTTCGTATAAAATCATAACAATATCCGTGTAAACAATGATACCTCGATGACATATCATGATTAAACATTGTATTCCCCGGTGGAGCATAGTATTTTCATCAGCGTCGATACCAACATGGATACCAACTTTGTTGTCATTCGAAATTGGACATTTCCTAATCAGAATCCGGATCAAAACGTGGATCCAAAGTTTTAATCTCGTTTTATCAATTTCATTCCTGAAGATACTTCGGCTAAAAGCTGCATCGTTGTTTTTTTCTCATATACCTTTGAACGAGTAAAAGCTACGATGGGAATTCGGTTGGTAATCAAATCGTGGCGCCCGATGGGATGTTTATTACTTATCGGATTACTTTTGCTTGCTTTTGTGTCAGGAGATCACGTAACGGGCTGGGGTAAAAAAGGGATCACGTGACGTGACGTTTCGGAGGATGAGATTAAATAAGTTAATCCGTCTGTTGGTTACTCTGGTAGAGACGTAGTCTTTTTTTGTCCGTTTGGGCTTGGAAACGGATATACAAGCGCATCGCACTGCACGATTTGATCTATCTGCGCGTCTGTCTGTGATCTCCTCCTCTTTTCTTATTCAACGTCCTATGGATGTTCGATAGGAGACGCGTACGTTCTCTTCGTATACTTTACGCGGTCCAATAGCCACGCGCTGTCGTTTCTCGACGTCGAATACAATCCGTATACGGATCTTGTACAGTTGCTACTATATTTCGAGTCTCATACCCGTCCAGAGTTAACCAGAGGGTGGTCCACCCGAGTCACAGAGTTCTGGAGGAAATTGGCGCGACCCAATACTAATGGATAATGGAATTATTGGTTTCGGGTCGTAGCAGACGACGACGAGCCCCGGGGATGATCGTAATTCGATTGGCTCTCCGCGGATGTGTCCTACGGACGTTTTGACAGGACGAATGTCCTAACAAGGATATCGCCTCGGGACATGTACATTTATTCGAGATACACACAGTAAGTCTCGCAAACTGTCACGCTACGACACAAGAAAATAGTTCGTGGAACAAAAATTCCGTATTGAGGAGATTCGGGTGCTAATCAATAGTCAGAACAGCGTCAAGAATTTTTTTTAGAACCGTTTCTGCAAAGCTTTTCACATCAAGTTCGTATTTTCAATCTTCTAGAGTATCCAAAGTGATAGATTTGCTTGATATTCATAAATTAACATTGCTTTTTGAAAAGATACTTAACTGATCAGTTTTTGCAAAGGATAATCCGTAGTTTTGTATTGGTTTTTATGTGGCATCTCTTATTTTCTTTTTTGAAAGATGCTTTGCAAATTTGATTGCATTGAGAGTTAATAAAAAAGCAGACGGTGATTTATCGAGGGAGAAATAAAATTCATAATAAATAAATGGCTATACTTGTTAAATGGTCAACATTATCGAAGTTTTCGATTTAAAAAAAAATGATTGCATTGGAATTTGCAAAAAATTACGACTGGCCAAGAAACACTTCATCTTGTTGAATATATAATTTCCGCTATAATTTCATTTTTATTCATATATTTACCGATAATCAAGGAAATTCCTCTTTCTGATTCTTGGTCAATATTGAATCTGGTGAATGGGAAAAGCTATATATTTTTTTTATATTCCTCGATGGACATTACCGCGTTGGGAATGATGGGTAAAAATATAGGGTGGAAGCTGTCGAGAGTAGGAGACAGTAACAGTAACTGTATTTCCCCTTCTCACTCGCTGCAGTTCTCGATGTATCGTGATCGTGGCATTATGGATGTATGGGCCAATTTGTAAGCAATCCAACTTACATTCGCCGAGCAATATTGTATTTTATCCTTCCACGATTCTACTGACATGCTCGTATCTATATGGCCTATGTATGGCTGATAGTCTCTGTTCACTCCGACCAGCAACGCAACACGACCTTTCATATATTCTTTCTGTTTCTCTTATTCACCATTTTCATTGTCTTACCTCATTTTTTTCGGCATTCATTGTTTTTTAATAAAATCTATTATACCAGCTGCGGTTCTCGACTGTAGTATAATAAACACACACACACACAGACAGCCAAAATTGGAAATAGCCAAACTGGGTATTTCCATTTTTTTTCCCTTCAAAACAAGGTCAAGATTATTGGAAATGAATGCGGAAAGAAATGAGTAATTTTGGCGACCCTTTTGAGTATATACAATACGTTAGTGACTGACACCAAATTATATTTTATCCTTCCACGATTCTACTTACATGCTCGTATCTATATGGCCTATGTGCTTGTATGGCTGATAGTCTCTGTTCACTCCGACCAGCAACGCAACACGACCTTTCATATATTCTTTCTGTTTCTCTTACTCACAATTTTCATTGTCTTACCTCATTTTTTTCGGCTTTCATTGTCTTTTAATAAAATCTATTATACCAGCTGCGGTTCTCGACTGTAGTATAATAAACACACACACACAAAAACAGCCAAAATTGGATATAGCCAAACTGGGTATTTCCATTTTTTTTCCCTTCAAAACAAGGTCAAGATTATTGGAAATGAATGCGGAAAGAAATGAGTAATTTTGGCGACCCTTTTGAGTATATACAATATGTTAGTGACTGACACCAAATTATATTTTATCCTTCCACGATTCTACTGACATGCTCGTATCTATATGGCCTATGTGCTTGTACGGCTGATAGTCTCTGTTCACTCCGACTAGCAACGCAACACGACCTTTCATATATTCTTTCTGCTTCTCTTATTCACCATTTTCATTGTCTTAACTCATTTTTTTTCGGCTTTCATTGTCTTTTAATAAAATCTATTATACCAGCTGCGTTTCTCGACTGTAGTATAATCAACACACACACACACAAAAACAGCCAAAATTGGAAATAGCCAAACTGGGGATTTCCATTTTTTTTCCCTTCAAAACAAGGTCAAGATTATTGGAAATGAATGCGGAAAGAAATGAGTAATTTTGGCGACCCTTTTGAGTATATACAATATGTTAGTGACTGACACCAAATTGGAATCGTACTCACAATTTATTCTGATAGGCAGTAATGAATTGTACTTACGGCCGACAACTTTTTTTCTGCAACTATTACGGCGGTTGCATATTACTAATGGTTCGTTGTGTCTACGGATTGATGAGTTGAGGTTATGATTTAGTAGATCAGTGTTATTTGTCTCTAAGTTATTACTGATAATGGTGTTTTTTTTTGTTAAAGTTCTTTTGTGGCGAAGTTATTTTTCCCAAAGTTCATTTTTCCGAGTTCGTTTTGTTAAGATCATTTGTTGAAGTTATTTAGACGTGCTACGTGTTATTATTGGTACTCTACCGACGAGATCATTGTTTGTCTAACCGACTGTGCATTTACCGCTATTTTAATCATATTTACGACTACTTTTTTACCGTGCATAAATACTATCACGGGAATGACGAAAGAATTAATCGGCGCGAGGTTTGGTACATAAAGTGCACGTTTACAAATTGATGTTGTACAAACTAAGGAAACAAAGAGGCATAAAAAATCTATATGGCTGTGGTCATGAGTAAAATATCTCAAAATTCGTAAAAGCTATCATAGCAATTCAAAACGAATTGACCACTGTCCAATACACAAAAACAAGCACCCACAATTCTATTAGAACCGAAAAATAAAGATTGTAGAAGGAACCGAATAAAAAAATGATGAAAAACCGATCATGGGTAAGATACCTCGAAATTGACTCGAATTGACCAGCGAGCAATACACAAAAAAAGCATCCGCAATTCTATCAGAACCGAAAAATAAAGATTGTAGAAGGAACCGAATCAAAAAACGATGAAAAACCGATCATGGGTAAGATATTTCGAAATTCATAAAAGCTATCATCGAAATTCAAAACGAATTGACCAGCGTCCAATACACAAAAAAAGCATCCGCAAATCCATCGTCACCGAAAAATAAAAATTCTAAAAGGAACCCAAGCAAAAAATGATGAAAACCCGATCACGAGTAAGATATCTCAAAATTCGTAAAAGCAATCATCGCAATTCAAAACGAATTGACCAGCGTCCAATACCCAAAAAAAGCATCCGCAATTCCATCGTCACTGAAAAATAAAGGTTGTGAAAAGAAGCGAATGAAAGTAGTATTAAAAAAAGAGTAAAGCTGGGCGCTCGCATCGCTGCGTGGATCTCGTGTAGCTCACACGTACACGTAATGTATGAGAGACGAGGTCCCGGTAGCTAGGACGTAACGCACATCGCATAGCGGTGAGTCCCGGTAGCTAAGAGAGCGGAGAGACTCTCGGTCCAACATCTGCCCCCGAAAAAACAAAAGCCCATTGTCGCTAACGACCGGCCGCACGTCTCTTGTTTCTAACCGAGCGCTTTTGAATCGTAGGCGAATATAACGGACCCGTCGCATGAGCCTTTCAACAGGGCCGAAATTTAAGTTTTTCTCTCTCTCTCTCCCCGTCTTTCTCTCTTCCTATCTTGCTCCTAGTTTTTTCTTCAGCATCTTAATACCTTCTCCAGAGGTTACAATAAATCCAGACGACGTCTTTTCATTTTTCGGCTTTTAGCCGGTACATTTTTTTCCCTCCTTTTTTTGCTATCGTCTCATTCACCGCTTCGTCCGTCCGTCCGTCCGTTCTTCAGCGTCACCCCCTGCAGCCCGCCTACACCCTTAACGCTCGCACCGAGCGCGAGGATCTTTGATCGAGATCTCAGATCGTTTATGAAAGAGACGAAGAAAAGGAGGAAGAGAATTCTCGGCGAGAAAAAGGGGCGTCCATTATTGTCCAGAAGTATTTAAGGGATTGGACTTTTGATCGCTGCACTTCCGGTACGTCCGGCGAAAGCGTATGAATATTTGCTTGAGGAAAATATTGTTGATATAGAAACGAGATTTGATTTGTTTGATTTTGGCTGGAAGAACGGTTTCAGATTTCAAAGTAGTGACAAGTAGATTAGTTTGGGAGATCGGATTGGACAATTCAACCCCTCGAGCTGGAAAATTATTAGCGTGTGTGGGTGTTTGTACAGCAACGCACCCTCGCCAACCGATGAATTCTACGGAATTCTGAACGAGGCGTGGGTGCCAACCGAACACCGGCAATGGATATGGAAAAAAAAGGTGCGAGAGAGGGTGCAAAGGAGTGGCCTGTCGACGGGCTTGCGCTCTGTGGACTTAAGCCCTCTGGTCAAGCGGACAAATACCGCAGTCTTCACAGACTCCGCCCAGAAAGAATCCTACTATAGATCTTCACACGATACGTCGCTTATACATTCACCAATGTTATGATTTTTATTTACCTTTGTTTATATTTATTTTTCATAAATTCTACTACCTTTATTTATGCGATGATTACATAATTTTGCTGTAATTGTGTGATATAGTTTCAAATGAATATTAATTTATATCATCAATACCATTTATAAGAATGTTCGTAAAATGTAGTTGAAAATTAACATGCTTATTTATGTGCAAAAACTTTTTATACCTTGTCCAATCACGAATATCGAGTTATGATTCTCATTCACCTATTTTTATATTCATTTTTCATGCATTTTCATAAATAATTGTGTAATATATTTTTAAATTAATATTATTTTATATCATTTATATCATTTATAAGAAAGTTCGTAAAATATGCTTGAACATCAACATGCTTATTTATGTGCAAAAACTTTTTATACCTTATCCATTCACCAATATCGAGTTATGATTCTCATTTACCTATTTTTATATTCATTTTTCGTAGCTCATTTAACTACCTTTATTTATGTGATGATTACATAATTTTTCTGTAATTGTGTAATATATTTGTGAATGAATATTATTTTATATCATCAATATCATTTATAAGAACGGTCGAAAAATATATTCGAAAATTAACATGTTTATTTATGCGCAAAAACTTTTAATTCAAGTATAACGATTTTACTTATTTGCATTATTATTGAGACTTAAAATTTCTTAATCAAATATCGTTTCCAAATCTTGATTATGAAGGAAAAGTGAACTTTTTAAAAACGCAGGTTTCAAAATTTTGCATACACATCTGTTTTTCTAGACCACTAAATAAAATATCCTTTGTATTGCTGATTTGCTTCGTCTATTTTACTGAACAACTTTCAAAACCCAATTTAAAAAAATTCAGTGTTAAAAAACATCCATCAATTCAACAAATGCTATCAATCCAAATTCTCCCATTAAATTTAACAAGTTTATTAACTTTTTTTCCATAATCAATTCAAATTCCTTAAATTTGTAGCAAATTAAGTATTTCAAGATTCACAGTGGAAAAAAGGGGGGTGAGAAAATGCCCTCTTTTTTCATTTGTGCCTCAGGACACAAATAAAAGCTAAGGCCAGATTTTCCTGCTCCTTGGCAGAGTGCCTTGTGTCTGTGAATGTTTTTTTTTTCTTTTTTTAAGCTTTTCCGCTCACTCTTGGTTCCTCTTCTTTTCCACCCTATCTTCCAGTCTCAAAGGCCTTGGCGGACCATCGGTGGGCCTGCCTACATATGGATATGGTACTTGACAGTGGGGGATGATGGTGAGATGTGCAGATCGATATATGAACTCCTGCCAATCTCTATGTTAATGCCCCCCATTGGCAATGGCGTTATATACCATATATACATATATATAGCGGCGAGGGTTAACTGACGGGCGCGAGCCGAGCGAAGACGTTCACTCGGACGGCTTGCCAAGGAACGACTCTCCTGGAGGGCCCCTAAAAGTGAATTGTTACGTCTGCGGGTGACCTCGGGACCTCTTTGCGGCCGAAGAGCGCGTCATGGTGAATTATAAGTCCGGTGCGGTGAAAGAACGAACGAAACCAAGCGATGGCAGTAATATCCGCGTATACTACTTCTTATGTTATATATATATATATGTATATGCGTATCATCTGCTGCCAATATACTGGCAAACGACTCGAAGTACCATCGCTTAATGGCACACAGATCTTTATCATCGAGTCCAGGCTCCCATTAATATCGTCTCTATCGCTAATTTAGGCATGAAGAATATTAATTTATTAGACTTGAAACGGTGATACAGAGATGCAGACGTAAATTGTATCCAATAAATATTGAATTCTAGCTTTATCGATGTTTATGTCGTTAACAATAATTATTTTCATGACTTTATACTATTCTTATTATTGGTATTATCAACGCTTTTTTTTTCGAAGGGACTTGAAAAGTTTTTAAATAATTGACTCTTTTTTTTTTTATTTTCCAATTTCTTTGCAATGAAATCATGGAAAACGATTATGATATTATGAGTAGTAGTAAAAAATTATGGTTGAGTGTATATGCGGAAAGAAATGTTTGGTTGTGATGACTGCGCTTCCAATTTGCTGTACAGAATCTCTCGAAAATTAGTTGCCTCGACCATATCGAATAGTAATCACAACTATTTGGGATTAGTCCTTGCGAGATTAGTGAGGTTAACCAATCCAAATAATCTTTTCTTTCTGTGTGGTTTTGAATTGTGTTGTGAAATGTATTATTATTATCACTTTTGTATATGAAAATCCTCAATTTTTAGGATTTTTTTTTGTGGGACACTACAAAGTTCATAAGTTATTGCAGTTTGAAATATTTAAAAAAATACATGTATCGGTTTTATCATGTCTTGGCATGATAAAACCGATATATGTATTTTTTCGTATTCTGCGTACAGATCAATATTTTTGATAAAGGCCGATTTTTCAGAACATAATCATCGTAAGGTTATAGCAGTTTGGCGTTAAAATTTTTTTTGTTTATCTCCAATTGTTATTTTTTATCCTTTTTTGTCATTTTTTTTTCGAATTTGTTTCACCACTATGCTATGTAAAAATGATATAAAGTTGGGTTACACTCTAAAAAATCACTGCAAATGTCTGGACCGGAGCAGAAACGCGTAAAATTTCATAAACTGTATTTTTTCAAATACTTCAAACTGCGATAACTTATGAACTTTGCACGGTCCCAAAAAAAAAAAAAACTAAAAATTGAGGATTCTCATACACAATTGACAACAATTTTTTTGATGCCACTTTCCGAAGTCCTGTTCGCAAAAAAAAAATTTTCATTAATTTCGTACTAAAATATAGTCTGAAATTACACAATTATTTCTAAATTAATTATCCTCTTGTGGGCCATAAAAAAACGCACACTTTAATTTTTTTGAGATGTCAATACGATAAATCGTTCCCAAGATATCAAAGGTCAAACGAAAAATGAAAAATATGGCATATTGGGCCAGAAAAAATTTCAAAAAAATTAAAATTTGGTGTATCTATTATAACCACTGAACCTGATTTTTCGAATTTTTTTTGGGTGGCTGAAGTCATGTGCAATCTAATATTAAATAAATTGTAGGATAAAACGAAAGAGTGTGGATTTAAAAATCAGGTGAATAAATTCATCGAATAGTCGAGCAGAATTTGAAGGTCGAATTTATTTTATGATTATAGCGGAAACGTCGCAAGGTCCAACATCACCAGACACCGTCCAGTGCGGGGGTTGCCGTGCCTCCTATCCACTTGGTGAAATAGTACGTTTCATCGAACACAAGGTCAACCACTGTCGGAGCAATCTTCAAGGCTGTCATAGTCCGCCACCGGCTGCGGCCCACGAAGACTCCGACCCGGAAGACGCCCTCGCCCTAAAAACCTCCGACACGGAAAAACTCAATTCGGTGCCCAGTATTTCGGCGCCGATTAACAAACGAGCGAGCAGAGTCGAAAGTCCACCGACGCCACAAGGCAATCCAAGTGATACCGGAAGTCCGATTGAGCTTAGGGCCAGCGCCAGCTCCACCCCCAAAAGACGAACCGAAGGCACAGAGGAAACGGAAAAAGAGGACGTACCGAAAAAATTAAAAACGGAATCTGTCGACGCCGATACAAATACTATCAGTTCCGGTAGGTTGAATTTTTTAAAATCAATATGCAACTATTTTGATAGACGATAAATCATTTAAAAAAAAAATTAGTATCAATTTCTGTGTAGGACCCAATTTTTTTTCAATAATGATGTTATATTTTTTTTTATATACAAAATAAAATTGGGATTCATTTTTAAATTAAGTCAATTATCATTTCATGTCAATTTAGCGCTTCTCGGCTTCACAGATACTAATAATAAACTGTCGGATAAAGAATAATAATCAACTAAAAGAAGAATACAAATTGTATTATTGTGATCAGATAATGAATCTTTTAAAAATTGAAAATTCAATTTTGAATGTGACTTCTGCACAACCCCAAAAATTGAAAATAAAATTTTCAATGTGACTTCTGCACATCCCCAAAAAATTGAAAATATCATTTGTTACCTCACATTCAATTTCCTTCAAATCTGTCAATAGTTCAAAAATTGGAAAAACACGGTAGGAATTTATTTTTTAAATAGACCATCTCAAATGTAACACAATTTGATACAAAACGTCTTCGTTTCCAAACTTCAGAAATTAATTAACTAAGAATATTATAAGTTTGAGAAACCATTCAAATTATTATTTAAAAAATATGGAAATACAAAGAATGATTTTAAGAATAACCGATATTTTTCGAGGGCAATATATTATCATTGTAACGAAAACGCCATGTGCCCCGCAATATTCCGATGTGGTCCGACGATCGCGAACAATATAATCGCGGTGTGTGGATTCGATTTTTGAATTTAAACCTCTACCGCTGGTAGCGCATGCAAGCGTTGTTAGTGGAGTGAGTGAGCTGTGCTTGGGGTGGTGACACCGGTCGTCAGGACACGCTCGCACCCCCTCACTCTTTGTCGAAGCCACATTGTTACATGTCGAAGGGGTTGAATCGGGATCGTTTCACTCCTCACTCCCCGTTATTTTGCACATCATACACACATTCACACATACACACGTAGCGCATATACACGATATGTGTACACTTTATGATCTCTCCTGTAACCCGCAAAGCGTAATGTTTTGTTTATTATTATTGTTCGCATGGGCTATTGTTGAAAAGCAACACAAGCAGCGCTCAGCGAGGAATAAAATTTGGCCATGTTGATTATGGCTGCGGTCCTAATAAATCGTATAATCATCAGGGACAAAAATTTTGACGTAACGTTATCCGTGTTTGTTTTTTAAAAAATGGTTGACAATTGATTTCCCAATTGTAAATCTTTTTATTCGAGTTATATTACATTTTACGTCCAAGTGTACATTCTAAAACAAATCTGAAATTTAGTGTATTTTTACTGGATGTTTTTATTCATAATCTAGTAAATGAAATTTAGTATACAAGTGTAATGTAAAATTAATGTATTTATTTATTTATTTATTTATTAGGCAGTGGACGAGACAAGCTTTTGAAAATACATTATAATATAATGACAGATGCGTTAGCCATGGCATATATATTTTTTAAAAACACATAAAACGTATGGTAAAGCATATTCAATAATTTCCTTTAATTCAACTCGAACAGTACATTAATTCTATTCTTCTTTGACTTTGGCTGAGTATGTATATATTTAAAAGATGTTATGATGCTTCAATGTTATTTGCCAAAACTTCCATCATGACATCTTTACATTAATTCTATACTACAATTGTTTATTAAATTCCGATGACGAGTTTATGAATAAAAACTTCCAATCTTTTCTAACAGTGTAATGTACAATTAACATTCAAATTTACTAACAATATCTAAGATGTTACAAAACTTTTTTTTTCAAATTCCATTATCGCTATTTATCCCATGATAAAGTTTTATTATCAGATATAGAAAAATGTGAAAAGAACTACTATTGCAAGCAATTATGTGTTATAATTTTAGGTCGTTATCGTCATAATTCAGTAAAAAATTCCGTTTAAAAGAGATTAAATTTTTTTTGCCGGTTTCTGTAAATTATTATTAGGTTGAAAGGATAATTGCAATGAGGCTTTAAAAGCTATTCTAAAAGAGCAAAGTTTATAGATCCGAATCCCGCATTGTTGAAGTTGGTGGAGTTAAAGGTGAAGTTGTCCCTTTAAAAATTCATCGCTGTTCGCGAAAGTAGTATCGTCCCTTTCCCCTTTATTTCATGGTAAACTCCCGCTTGCAGTGTGGCTGAGATGATCCTTATTCGAGCGTGGCTGGATTAACCCCTAACTCGCAGGGTTCGAGACACTCTTTCGGTGGCTCGTGCTCAAAACATCGGCCACTCCGTTGCCGATTTATCTGCTTGGTTCACTCGTTCACCGCACCTTGACACACCCCATTTTTCGCTGCTGTAATTTCTCGGAGCGTTTTTTATTGTCGGGACATTTTTTTGTCGCTGTCCACACGAACTCTACAGTCGTAGCCATAGCGAGTCCAAAGCCCAATTAGAAGCATCCTATTGTTTGGCCACGTGGTGGGCACGAGCCCCGACAACCGATCTATTCCTCCCTCTCTCCGCTTTCTCATCCCCAACTCGACTCTCATCCCCCATGCATGTAAAATTCGTCGTCTGCTGTATACTTGTTTGGCCGACGATGCTTTAATGTGCTCTGTACATGATGCATACGATATACACAAGACCAGGTAGAATTGTGCTCGTGTGCTCGTCACACGACAAACTCAACCTGAGAATAGATACGATGAAGGGGGCTTTTTTCTGACAGGGGTACAAGCTACTGGGGCTCGAAACACGTTCTCGAAACGTGGCTACATCAACTCGGTTATTTTTTATGCCTTCTTTGAATATTAAATGTTAAAATTGTAAGAATGAAGATGAAGTAGAATTTTTTTTATTCATTTTAGATAAATCGATGAGGATTAAATAGTTGTCGATTTGTTAATATTTTGCTTGCATTTTTGGAAGTTGATTTTTGTTTTCTTGCATACGTGTTGTAAGGACTTTAGAGTGTGGAGGGTTATATTTTTTTTAGAACTTGACAGGTGCTACAAATATTTGTTAACATTTATGACAAGGTAAGCTAATAATAGGTTCACACTAAGAATTAGATAGAAACCAGTTTTTCGCTACAAACAAATTTCAGAATAAGCAAGAAGAGCATTTTTCAAGTGAACTTTTGAAATTCCAAACGATCTCAGTAACATTCCTAATTGTTGATTAAAAATTCAGTAATATAATAGAAATATGATTTCATGTGTGTTCCAGTTTGAAGAAAGTGAGAAAATCTTTCGTATTAGGAAAAGGGGACTATGTACTTGAAAGGTTGCGCCTGATTAAAAAAAAATAGATACATACCAGTTTTTCGCCACGAAAAAATCTCAAGATCAGCGCATGTGTAATCAGAAAACGAAATACATAAAATTTAAAACCGCCTTAAAGTCGTTAAAAACTGTTTATAAAAAAGTACATAGATAAAATAGTAATATTACTTCACGTGTATTCTAGTAAAAAATGAAAAATCTTTACAAAAAAAAGTATTTAAAAAATAAAAAATAAATACAGACCAATTCTTCCCCACGAAAAAAAGGTTATCATAAGTAAATAAGTAATTAGTTAATTTATACATTTCCAAGGGTTCTTAACACCATTGAAAAATGTTCATAAAAAAATTCACAACCAAAATAGAAATCCTGATTCGCGTGTATTTCAGAAAAAAGTGAAAAATTGGGCCTTAACAAAAAAAAAGTAATTAAAAAAATCAAAAAAGATACAGATCGATTCTTCCCTTCGAAAAAAGGATTTACATAACCAAATAAGTAATTAGTAAAGTAAATACATACATTTCAAAAGCGTCTTAAGGCCATTGGAAGCTCTTCATAAAAAAAATGCCACCAAAAATAAAAATATCACATCAGACGTATTCCAGAATAAAGTGAAAAATAGCGAAGCCGAGACGTATAAGGAAAGCGGGGGGTGTGTATTTGAGGGGTTGTGCCTGTCTCCGGAAACGGGTAATCCGTCGAAATTGACACCGAGAGCTAGCGCGTCACTTTTTCTCCTCCCCTTTCAGCCGGCGGTGAAATGCAGATTTGATCTATCTGTCACGTTTGTCTGAGAATATTAATTCACCGGGTGGAAAAGGAGTGAAGAGCGAGCAGCGAAGTAGTGTTTCATACTCGCGAGCACAGCGAGGAGCTCAGAACCCTTCCTGTGCTTTTCTGCTCTTTATGGTTTTTTTCCGAGCCCTCTTGGCCACGATGCCCGGTGTCGCTGCTGTCTCCTCGGTGTTTTCAGCCCCCCTCCAACCTCCGCGCCCCCCGGACAGCCTCAGGCGCTGTGAGAATTGCTCGCGAATTGCCTGGAATCTCCGGACGCTCTCCCTCACACTTCTTGATGCTTGGCTCCATCTTCACTTTTTCTTTCTTACCACTCGCTCGCTCGCTTCTTTTTCTTCTTCCTCTGCGTCTCCTTCTTCTTTTTTTTTTCTTTTTTATTCCAGCAAACCACGGAAGGAAGTAGACGTGGGTGCGACATAAAAATGATACACGCCTCGCTAGATTCGCTACCGGCCACACAGCCATTCTTACTTCTTTATATTACTGTACGGTATTATGCATATGTACATTGTGAATGCCACATACCGTACTATACGATATACGATATGTTTTCATTTCCGAGGAAAGATAGAGCTGCACGGAATCTTACGAATTGTCTGATGTCGTGACTTCTCGAATTGCACTTTTCTCTTACTTTCTGTACTATATTCTATCTTTGTTCTGTGTAGTTTCATTTTTTGTCGGCACTTGTTATAATTCCTTCAATAGTTTTGCCACAAGATTTATTACAATGGTAAATAGAAAAAAAAATGCATCGTCGATTTGAATCCAAAAATAATTAAAGTACTCTTGAAAACAATGAAATTCTCTTACTAATGTATTTCAAATTCAATTCTTGCTGAGAAAACATTTATTTCCATGTTGAAATTAAATAGAAAAGTCAAGCTCTTATTGAAATGTCACTCAACTATTTTTATTTCGAGAAATGGCCAGACTTAATTTTTTTTAAACTTCTTTTCCTAGTTTTCACTTTATTACAATGTTTCATAGTTCATTAAAAAAAAAAAACAATATTCTTCATGACTCGAAATCTCCAGTATTTTTTGCGGTAATAACCTGAACTATTACACGCTCGGCTGGCGAGTGATTAAATTTTGTCATTATAACATACCATTTTAAAAATTCCGAATATTCTCGACTCCTGGATTTCCTTCATTTGACATTTTCTGAACAACGTTACATTATTACTTTTCATATGGTGTCAGATCCTTTTACAATGTTATTGACTTCTATTTTTTCACCACTTTGTATACCTTAGCTATTTCTTTCTATTTATCGTTGTCTGGGTGTAAGTCAGTGAGAATACTCCTGATTTTCTTCATTTGACATTTTCTGAACAACATTACATTATTACTTCTCGTATGGTTTCAGATCCTTTTACAATGTTATTGACTTTTATTTTTTCACCACTTTGTACACCTTAGCTATTTCTTTCTGTTTGTCGTTGTCTGGGTATAAGTCAGTGAGAATACTCCTAATTTTCTTCATTTGACATTTTCTGAACATCGTTACATTATTATTATTCATATGGTGTCAGCTCCATTTACAATGTTATTGACTTCCATTTTTTCACCACTTCGTACACCTTAGCTATTTCTCTTTGTATATCGTTGTCTGGGTGTAAGTCAGTGAGAATACTCCTGATTTTCTTCATTTGACATTTTCTGAACAACATTACATTATTACTTCCCGTATGGTGTCAGATCCTTTTACAATATTATTGACTTTTATTTTTTCACCACTTTGTACACCTTAGCTATTTCTTTCTGTTTGTCGTTGTCTGGGTGTAAGTCAGTGAAAATACTCCTGATTTTCTTCATTTAACATTTTCTGAACAACATTACATTATTACTTCTCGTATGGTGTCAGATCCTTTTACAATGTTATTGACTTTTCTTTTTTCACCACTTTGTATACCTTAGCTATTTCTTTCTGTTTGTCATTGTCTGGGTGTAAGTCAGTGAGAATACTCCTGATTTTCTTCATTTGACATTTTCTGAACAACATTACATTATTACTTCTCGTATGGTTTCAGATCCTTTTACAATGTTATTGACTTACATTTTTTCACCACTTTGTACACCTTAGCTATTTCTTTCTGTTTGTCGTTGTCTGGGTGTAAGTCAGTGAGAATACTCCTAATTTTCTTTATTTGACATTTTTTGAACATCGTTACATTATTATTATTCATATGGTGTCAGCTCCATTTACAATGTTATTGACTTTTATTTTTACACCACTTTGTATACCTTAGCTATTTCTTTCTCTTTGTCGTTGTCTGGGTGTAAGTCAGTGAGAATACTCCTGATTTTCTTCATTTGACATTTTCTGAACAACATTACATTATTACTTCTCGTATGGTTTCAGATCCTTTTACAATGTTATTGACTTTTATTTTTTCACCACTTTGTACACCTTAGCTATTTCTCTTTGTATATCGTTGTCTGGGTGTAAGTCAGTGAGAATACTCCTGATTTTCTTCATTTGACATTTTCTGAACAACATTACATTATTACTTCCCGTATGGTGTCAGATCCTTTTACAATATTATTGACTTTTATTTTTTCACCACTTTGTACACCTTAGCTATTTCTTTCTGTTTGTCGTTGTCTGGGTGTAAGTCAGTGAAAATACTCCTGATTTTCTTCATATAACATTTTCTGAACAACATTACATTATTACTTCTCGTATGGTGTCAGATCCTTTTACAATGTTATTGACTTTTCTTTTTTCACCACTTTGTATACCTTAGCTATTTCTTTTTGTTAATCGTTGTCTGGGTGTAAGTCAGTGAGAATACTCCTGATTTTCTTCATTTGACATTTTCTGAACAACATTACATTATTACTTTTCGTATGGTGTCAGATCCTTTTACAATGTTATTGACTTTTATTTTTTCACCACTTTGTATACCTTAGCTATTTCTTTCTGTTTGTCGTTGTCTGGGTGTAAGTCAGTGAGAATACTCCTGATTTTCTTCATTTAACATTTTCTGAACAACATTACATTATTACTTCTCGTATGGTGTCAGATCCTTTTACAATGTTATTGACTTTTATTTTTTCACCACTTTGTATACCTTAGCTATTTCTTTCTGTTTGTCGTTGTCTCGGTGTAAGTCAGTGAGAATGCTCAAGCATAATGGTCCCTCTCCCGTTCGTTTCGTTTCTCGGTTGTTGCGGTCGCGCCCGAGTCTCCTCGGCGCTTTTACTCTTTCTGAAGCCTTCCACCAGCGCAGAAACGACTCGCGAGCTCTGGCAGTGCGATGAGGACCTTTTAAGCGCGGTTCGGCCAATCCCCCGACGCGGCATCGACGTTAACCACAAGGAGCACCTTAAGTCTCCTTTCATTCTCAGTCCATTCGGCCGTCCGTTCCTTCCTTCCTTCCTTACTTCCTTCTTCGTTATCGTACACGTCCAAAAGATAGAATCATCTGATCCACTGGGTGTGCCACGCGTAGGTATATTTCTTTACAGCAATTTTATTCACTGTCGGATATTACGACGCCAATAAACAATCATCTTCATCCATGCACGAAAACGCCAACTATCGCACCTGGCTTTATGCACCTCCATTTTCTCCATCTCTCCATCTCTCCCGCATCGCGTTATCGGGTGCAGAAAGGGTCTGCAACTCACCCTTTTCGACCACCGGTGCATCCCAGCTTCAATCCCCTCGCGGAACAAAGTGCATACGTAGCATACGTTAACCAATCGATATTTTAATATTGTCACATGCTACCCGAGATTAAAGGTCTTTGGGTTCTGTCGTCAGTCAACCGTGTACCACGTTAACTACATTCACATGCATTTTATGTTTTTATATTTAAAGTTACTGTCAACTATGGATATGCATACATACTGATTTCCATGATTTTTAAGTAGTCTTTTTAATTATTCAGGAATAGTTGCATTTTATGTTTTCATATTTAAAGTGTCTATGAACTATGGATATGCACACATACCGATTTCCACGATTTTTTTAGTAGACCTTGAAGGGAACGTAAAAACGCAAGAACAAAAATGTATTTATGATAGATTTTCAGAAAATTTAAATTCAAACGTCATTAAGTGCTTACGAAATATTATAATGTTGTGAATATCTAAAGACATACAGGGCACGAAAATGGTGTCCGGTAGAAAGCGCTACTTTTCACTTTGTGTAGCTTTTGGGGCAGATTGGTGAAAATTTATTAGTGTTCGGTGTCTTATTTCTAGATGTAGTGGAAATTGGATTTACTGTAACCACTAATTTAGTGAGTTTTCAATAAAGGAAGATTTATTAACCTATTTAAAATCGTAGTTTTGTTATGAAGGGCTAAAATACCAATTCCTGCACTTAAATCAGAATGAACTTTTCGGTAGATAAAATAAGACCTCGAAAACTACATTTTTCAAATCAGTTTGGCTTAAAAGTTACAATTCTTACTTCAAACAAAAGTTACAAAAATTACAAAAATTACAAAAATTACAAATGTTCCTTCATATATAACACCTTTTTGTTGCACTCTATGTCTTCACAAAATAGCAAAATTGTAATGCTTGACACGTACTTCAGGTTTAAATGTAAGACTTTTCAAAAGAAATTTGTCATCCACAGAATTTTTTCCAACTTACTGTTGCTTTAGCTGCCTGCATGCATAATTTTTATTTTACATCCTGAACGAAACATTTTTTCTGGAACTTGAAAGTAGTGGTTAAAAAAAGAATGTATTTCCATCGATTTGACTGAAGAATAAAATACAAGACATGTGCTAAAGCGAATATCCAAGGAGAATCATCCCCTCGAAGACGTAGTCTTCCGTGAAGGGGTTGAAAAGTGACGAGGAGATAAAGAGGAAGGAAAGAAAGAAGCATGGAGAATAAGAGCTGAGTGGAAGAGCGGGATATATGCGGGATGACCAGAACTCTCGGGCTTCGCGGTTAAACAATGCCGTTCCAAGCAATTTAGCCGTAAACGCCTCGGCTGTACTGCTAGATGGAGGAGCGATTTGTCCGGGCAATTTATAGGGAAAATTGGTCGGTCAGACTGCCGTGAGCGGCAACTCTCTATACCACCACCGAGATGGATCGTCACAACGGACCAGACTTTGCACTACCACTAAGTCGTACCTCTTCTGCAATCAGCTAGTAGCTGATACATCTCAATAGCGTTATTCGATTATTTAGATCCGAGATTTGATGCTGTATCGGATGTACAATGTTAGCAATAACATTACTATGCAATTCAACACTTTATTCGTATCAACATTGCCAGGAGATTGAGCAACTTACAATTGCGCAATCCGGTCAAATGGAGGTGCTAACGATAAATTATTTTGTAAGGGCAATTTCTCAAACAGAACAACGCTGATGAATCAACAGTTGCAACCCTGAATATTTATTTGATGGGGATCATTTCGCAAAGAATCAATTGCGAGTATTCGAAATTGTTATAAATTATTTTAACTGAGTAATATTATTAATAGCTGTCAGTCACTAAAATATATTACCGAAGACTTCGAACAGCTTTTCGTACAAAATTTTTTTTTTTTCTATTCGTTAAAACACTAGGTTTCTGAAATTACTTTGGTCATTTAATCTCTATACTTTTGATGGTGTCTATGATAATTGTCTTGAAGGTGCTTTAGCCGTTTTGTGGTAAATTGAATTTTGTTTTTGGTTGCTTCAGCGAATGACGGCTTGATTATTAATTAATTTTTTCTTTTTTACGTTTAGCCCTGATCAGGGCCTCTTTAGAAATGTATTTTCATGTCGGAGTTGTAATCGACTACTTTTTTTGTTTCTATTCATGTGACTTTTTTCTTCCTTTTTTTAAATATGCTGACTGGGCTCTCCGGTCTTTTAGGTTAGATTTGCTTCTGTGCTGAATGGTTTTTCTTCATTTTTTTAAAATTTCAGTGCAGTGAATATCACAAAAATCGAGAAAAACCAGCATGATAAAAAAAAAAGAAAGGAAAAAGTCACATGAATGGAAACAAGAAAAGTAGTCGATTACAGCTCCGACATGAAAATACATTTCTGAAGAGGTCCTGATCAGGGCGAAAAATAAAAAAAATATAAATAAATAAATAGACAAGCCGGGTGTCTATGATATTATTGCAACTAACCTTTACAGTACATTTCGAATATTTTCATTGCTAAGAGTAGCTACGGCATCAAATTGAATTTACACAGTTTTTCTATACTCTTATCTTGGGTTGCAGATAACCAAACAATGGCAACCTTCGTTTTTATGGTTTGATATTTTTTTTACTCGCTATAATTCATAAGACGATCAAAAAGTGTATTTTTTAAAAATCGTAAAGTAAGGACGGACGTTCTATTCATCCCTCGAGAGTTGAGCACGAGGTCTAAAGAGGGCCAAAGCACTCTGAGAGCGTCCGGAAGTGTCCGGGGTAAAGTAAAAAGCGGCGAAAAAAAATAATCCTAACGGACGGCCGCTCGCGAGGTTTGCATATGAAAAGGCGACGTTGCGCGGCATGTTGAATCGATACACCTTTACTATACGCAAGCCACTTGCTTATCTCTCGTGGGGTGCTTCTCTCACTCTATATCTTATTCGCGAACCACATTTTCCCCCGTTCGACAGAGATCACGCGAGAGAATAAGCAAACGAGAGAGCAAAAAGATAGCCGAGGGCTGGCCGGCCCTCGGGAAGTAGAAAATATCGTCGACTTCCGCAGAGTCAAGCGCAACGGGCGAGAAAACGGAAGGAAACTCTTCGCCACGCATTCCCGAGGCATTTGCCCGCAGGCCAAAAACAATATGTCACCCTCGATGCAGCTTTTCCAAATCATCCTACGGGAAAAATAATTTTTTCCAATAGCGTGCGTAAAACTCGACTTTTCGGGACGGCTTCGCGTGCGTAAAGCACTCGTGCCGGAAAACGAGTACTTTACGCACGCGAAACCGCCCCGAATACATCTCGTTTTACGCACCGCTATTACAAAAAATAGTATGTGCAACTCGTGCGGAAATAACCTGCTTTACGCACTTGTTGGACAATATACTATTTCACAATCACTCATGACTCAAACCTTCGCTTGGAACGAGGATTGAAATTTAAACACGAAGGACCCACACCAGAGTCGAAACGTATTTAATACAATAAATAAACGACATGGTTAATAACAAAATGGAATAAAATCTTCCAAATTGGCTGCCAATAGCCGATCATCTACCCCATCATCTACAAAATTCGGCCACAGAATCAATAACACATAGTTCAACCTTCTAGGGTTAAGGCATTTATTTTAAGCATTAGCCATTTTCCGAAATAGAATCAGTGAAATGACCCTTAAAAAGAATAGACGTTCAACATTACTTTTCAACATTAAATCGTTAGACGCATTTTTCATGGAATTCCGCCTCAAAATATCATTAAATTCCGTAATATCAAAGAATCATCTCTTACAAAAAAAACTGACGGTTTAAAATGATTGTACAACCAAAATTTTAGTCCAAGACTGGAATTAAATTCGCAAGTGAATTTTCTCCTTGTCAGCTTCCCTTGCGCTTTAATAGGACTCGTCGAGAAAAAAAAGATTACTACCAATACCGCTTTTTTTTTCTTCGGATTCGCGTAAATCGACCAGTGACTCTATTGGACCGTTCCAATTAGGAGAAAACGCTTTATTTTCTCCCTTTTAACTGTTATCCCAGGGAGCGCTCGTACTTTTTCTTCACAACCGCGTCGCGTCGGGACAGAGGCGGAAATCTCTTCGGTCGTGCTAGAAAAGTCCGGAAAAGAGTATCTGAGACTCTTGCTTTAAAACCCGCTGATCCCTTTTTGCACAAAGATTTCCCTTCTTCTGTTTCCTTATAACTACGGATCTGTAGCTGTACCGAGACAGCGTTCATTGATTCCTCATTCTTTTATTCCCTTCTTTTCTTGTCTGGGAATTAAAATTACTCCTCTTAAATATATATATATATATACATAATATATCAAGAAGAGTATTTACATTACAGCCTTGCAGAAGAAAGTCTTGTTGGGAGTCGATAAGAAAAGTGATAATGGATCAGCGAGCCTCGCTTCTAGTCAAATTCACACAAAACCATAAATTACACAAGGCGAATCGCAAGAATATGTTAGCCAACCGAGGGTTGGTCGAGGGATATGCAAAATCTTCTACCAGAGATAGTTTCATCGCCAAGGGTTGCTCTAAACACATGCAGCTGGCTCGGTTCTAGCTTGTATTATTAAAAAGAGGTCCCATGGACACCCCATGGTCTTTTCCATG
The DNA here is from genome assembly GCA_949699805.1 of Tromatobia lineatoria. Lineage (NCBI taxonomy): Eukaryota > Metazoa > Arthropoda > Insecta > Hymenoptera > Ichneumonidae > Tromatobia > Tromatobia lineatoria. Next base: position 3,626,742 of record OX453046.1, read on the forward strand.
GCAGTGAATTCTCAAATGCCGCGAAGGGTCTTGTTTTCCGTCTGATGCTCACCCGAGGCGTGAAAAATGGCCGAAAATCTGATATTCCAGGATTAAAAACATTGAAATTCAAAACCCGTCCTTCTGTCCATGGCCCCGCTTTCCGCCCGCGCGAAAAGTCGTTAAGGGTCAGTTTCAACCCCCTCCCCGAACTCTCGAGTCGTTCTCGTCCACCCTCTCTCTATATATCGCGTACGATCCGCTTCGATATTATTTTTAAGCTCGTCCGCTCGACCCCTCGACTTTCTAGCAGCAGCAGCAGCAGCGAACAGCACAGTTCCCTCGTTGGACGTACGTGCGGGAACCGCAATTTGACACAGACTTGGTCGTTCTTCCCCACGCGTAAATCGACGTGTATACCACCGTTTGAATTTCGAATTCAATCGGCGAACATCGAGCCCGCCGATCTCGATTCGTAAATTAAGGGGATATAGAAATTGATGCCCCGGCCGTCGCCGCCACGGACAACGTGCGGGAAACGGGAGAGAAAGAGACAGGTGGTCCATGATCGGGTCGTTGAAAAACTCCATCGGGAAATCCGCCAGTTCCAGCTTTGACAATCTATATTTTACGATTTGTCGAGGGGTCAGCTTTTTCACTCAATGGGTTTGCAAGATGTTACCACGCTGTAAAGTTCGCCGCAAAACATATATTGTCTTCATTCGTCATTATGATCATGACCAACACTTGATTTACGGAGACTAGCAGACATTTTTTCCAATGCTGTTTGAAATTTGATTTCCCTATTTAACAGATTTGCTTGTTTTGTTAATTTGTTACAGAGCCACGATGTCTGCAGTGTTCGCAGTGCTCCCGTCGTTTGTCCTCAGCATGGGAAATGCTCCAACACGCACAGAGTGTCCATGGCGCGAGACTCTACTCCTCATCATCGGCAAACTCTTCGTCTATAACACCAGCTCCAAGTCCACCGACCCCAACGCCAACGCACACGCAACAACAGCACCATCTCACACCACCGAATCACCTGAACCTCAGTGGAAAATCAACGGGAAGTTCGTCGGCGGCGAATTCCTCTGGCGGTGGTACGAACTCGAGTGGAAGCAGTGGAAGTCGTCAGCAACTTCAATCGGCGGCGGCCTCATTGGTCGGCGATCCCCTTCACAGTTTTATCAGGCTTCCTCAGCATCTGGAAAGGAGCTTTCCACCGATGTTTAGGCCTGAATTCCTGGCCCTAAACCCCCTCGCCGGTTATCGAGGTCTTCAAGACCTCCAAACCGCAACGAGAAACCTACAAAATCTCGGTGACCCTTTGCGAGGTATGGACGGTCTGAATCTGGGTGATTCCCTGGTCAGGAGTTCACTGGACACGCTCAACAATGCGAGAAATCTCGCGAACCTCACAGAATTATCACACGGAAGGGGTTTACCTGGTCAGGGTCATGCACCACAATTGGAAACGAACCTGGATTTTTATTCGGCGCGCCTAAGGAGCCTCGCTAACCCGTCCTTAGGCGCGGCTCCACCAAATCCCCCTACTAATCAATCGGCATTGGTGCCAAGTCAAGTTCAGCAACAGCAGCACAGTCAGCATCCGGTACCGCCGCCAAGTCCCGCAGTGACAAATCCCGCAAATCTCGCTCTAGGTAGTCATCAAAAGGAAAACTCGCCGCCCTGCTACACCCAAAGTCCAATTGGTCATCACAACAACAACAATTCGACGGACAGCGAAAAAGCGAGTCCTCCAACGGCCTCAACTCCCATAATCACAGATTCCGCGGAGACGGTTTACACGTGCGAGGTTTGCGACAAAAAGTTCAGATTCCAATCAAATCTCATAGTGCATCGGCGAAGTCATCAGGACAAGGAGCGTCAGTATCAGCAGGAAAACACCGAAGATGGTGGAGCTGCAGCTAGATGCGAAGTGTGCGATGTTGAAGTTGGAAGTTTTACGGAATTGAGAAAACACATGAGGAAGGAACACCAGGATTCGTTAAATGCAGCGGCGAGTCCTCAGGGAAGCGTCGAAACTGTTCCGGATGATGGTTCGAGTTGCGACGAGAATATGGATCTCGATGAAGCTGAGGATAACGAGCATGAGAAAAGAGGAGGCGGAGGTGGCAGCGGTGGCGGTGATGACGCTGAAGAAAACACGCCGGAAGATCTGAGCACTACTCAAGGTCAGAGCAGCGAAGAAAGTAGCGGTCGGGTCGATCAAAAACCCAGTCTCGTCGGTGATCTCATGGAAAAATTCGGACTTAGCGATATTGCTCAGTATTCCGAAGCTTATAAGCAAGCGCTACGGGAAAATCACAGAGGCAGCTTTCTTAAGAACGAATCACTCTCGAATCTCACAAGCTCGCTGAATAATAACAAGGAAAAAGACAGCGCCTTGTCACCGACCAACTTCAACTCCTCAGCGGCGCCAAATATATTTTCCGGCCAAGGTTTTCCCAGAACATCGGGTCCAGATTTCGGTGGTCTTTGGCTACCGAGTCCTCATTACCTGGAGAACAACGAGTTCCGCAAGGTTTCCAAAGCCACAACCTCCAGTCTTACACTCCAAGGGCTGCCCAGTCCACTTTTAAAGAAGGAACGAAGCGGCAGAAACGACACGTGCGAATTTTGCGGTAAGGTCTTCAAAAACTGCTCGAATCTTACGGTTCACAGGCGATCACACACCGGCGAAAAACCATACAAGTGTGAGCTTTGTGCTTACGCTTGCGCGCAAAGTTCTAAGCTAACGAGACACATGAAGACACATGGCAGACAGGGAAAGGACACGTACAAGTGCCGCTTTTGCGAAATGCCATTTTCCGTACCAAGCACATTGGAAAAACATATGAGAAAGTGCGTAGTCGTGCAACAAGGCCCTAAACTAGGAATGCCATATCCTGGCAGTCAAGACGAGGACTCCTCGCTGAGTACCAAGGACACTTGATCCTGGAACGGAAGCCTACCGCCCATCCCGCCACTGTGGCCACATAGGCCACCGTATCCGGTTTACTGAGAGGTACCATTCTTCTCGATATCAAACGAGAGGACCTTCAGAGCGCGGACAGGACTTCCAGAGTCTCTGACCGAGACGACGTAGGAGCTCCCAACGACGTAAGACACAACAGTCAAAAGCTTCGTGGGTTCGATGCGGAGAATTCCACAGGATCCTACAAAAAAGCTTCCTGAAACCATGAGGTTAAGGCCCGTGATCCAATGATGATAAGCAGGACCCGGAAACGGTCCTGGAAAACTCGTTTAGCGGCGAATCATCCGTGATAACGTATTCCCGCAATTGCGAAAACCCTTTTTTTTCTGTCTAGAATAAACACAAGGCCAGAAAAATAATTAGCAAAGAGGAATAAAAGAAGGAGGCATTAATTAAATGAAACGAACGAATGGTTACCACTTGCGAGTCTAAGCCCAGCTATTCAAATAAATATTGCTATAAATAATTATAAATAACTCAATTAAACGTATACATATGCATATAAATATGAATATAAAAGTATATATAAAAAATATATATAAATATATATATATCTATATATATACATATATATATATAAATATAAAATATAAATACAGATATAAATATATGAATAGGACGATACGAAATAGTGAACTTTATTATCGCATTGAAGATTATTTATTTAATAATATATATTGTATAACTTAATATATTATAAACGGAGTCAATGCGAAACAAGTGTGTGCACGTAACGCGTATTCGTTTCTTGGTCTCTTTTTGTACATTACGCTCAACGATTATCCGGGAGAAAAGAATTAAAACGAGTATCAAGTTATGCGTACATTTTTTATTTTCGATTGTTTTTTTTTGTTTTTTTTTTTAATGCGTACTTTCCATCTGAAGAGCTTCAAGGACTGGCGATGACGCGAAGTCAAAAGCTCAGCTGTACATAGTAGATATCGAAGCTCGAACGTACCGCGATGGTATTGTATATCTAACCGCAATCTTGTCGGTCAAAGTTTAACGATCTGAGAATAAAAATAATAATAGAAAGTAGTAACTTGATCACACACTCGAGTTTTCCAAGCTCTGATAGCTGGGATTTCATGTAAAATGTAACATACCTATTATTATTATTACTATTATTATTATTATTATCATTATTATTATTATTATTATTCTTATTAATATTGCTATTATCATTATTGAAAGATGGAAATGCCCGACCGGTGTTATCATTATTATTATAAATATTATTATTATTATTATACTGTCATCGAACATTATTATCATTATTACTATCATTATTGATTGTGCATTTGACTTTATTCACTATTATTACCATTTATTATTATTCGATATCATGATTATATCGGTTATTGTCACTATTAAAAACGGAGAAAAAAAAAAGCAAACTACAAAAATTTCGCGACGGTGGTTGGAGGCTTAAGCGCTTCCGCGACACGCACAACGTTTATCTTTATTTCTATATATTAAATTATTATTGAGAAAAAAAAATCGTTTTTTAATCTAAGTGGTTAAGAAGATGCCAAAGTTGTCTAGGTTTATCGTCCCTTATTATAGTCGATACTGGAGCCTGCTCGTGAATGGCCCACAATCGACCTCCCCTCCAACCTTAAGGTCAATCTTTTTTTGTACGATGTATCGATGTTGAGCAATAATTATTCAAGTGATTCGATCGATTAAAAAATTCGATGAAGATGATAAAAAATAATGATAATAATAAATGAAATCGACGTGGCGAGCCTTCGCGTTTGTGCCCCGTATCGACATAATTCAACATTATTGTCCATTATTAGTTTTCTTAAGTTCGTTGATTATATTTAATGTGTCGTGCGGTGGAAGGATTGTGAAAAAAACGGAATGATCTAAAAAAAACTCTGACCGATTTTTTCATAAACGATCGCTTACGCTTAACGTTTATTAAAAAATTGCAAATCCGAGCCGATCCGTCCGAACGTCGACACGAACATCACGCGATTGGCTCCATTTTCTTGCCGAAGACTGAGGTACTTATTTATTATGTTTATTATTATTATTATTATTATTTTCGTCGTTCTTAACGATCGCGACGCGCGATTATTATTATTATTTTACATTCTTTCCTCGTTGTAAACGTTTTCGAAGAGAACTGTTCCTAAAAAATATAGGCAATAAGAATTGAATATCTCCAGTGTATGAATGCGATCGCGAGAGAGAAGACTTTTTTGTGAATGCTCTTAACGATCGAGTGAATGTCGATAATTTAAGGGCAATTAAGAGAAAAAAAAAACAAAAAAAAAACACAACACTCATATCAAATAGTTTTTGGTGTTAGACGTGTACGGCTCTAGATACAAAATCTCGTTATCTAGTTGAAAGAGAGTGAATGCTCATGTGTGTTTGCTTAAGTGCGAAAAAAAAAATAGAATGAACGATTCGTTAGATAATTGTGAAATACGTACATGCCAGGCCCTGTTTATACAACAAATAACAAATGTACATAATGACACTGCCCGTAGCAAAAGTCTTGATCCAAGAGATTTCAATGATCGCGCAATCGCTCGATCACGATATTAACCTAATTCGATCAAGAACTCAAGATCAGACAACTAATATTTTGCTGCGGACATGTGTTTCGCTCGATGAGGGAAAAAAAAACTCTAAAACCAATGAAAAAACGTTCGCGGTGTGTTCTCGATACTTTTTTTCTTTTCATCAGTTTTGAATAAAATACAAAATTCGATGAACGGATTATAAAACAGATTATTATATTATACGTGAAACACGAACAAATGCGCCGGCAGTTTTAGTGTGTAATTCGGAAAATAAACGTATGAAACGATATTCCATGAATGGTTAAATTTTGTTGCTTGTTTTTCTTTTTCGACTCTTCTTATCTCTATCCAATACTCTGATTTTTTATTTTTTTTCTAGTGTAATGTGAAAATAATCACACTACCTTTATTCATAGGACCAAAATATCCTTGATCCTCAAATAAACCTTCCAACCTTCCAACACAAACAAAAAACACGATTTTCGCAACGCTGGATCCGACGGAACGAAGCACCGAGTCGCGAGTCTTCTTTACTAACTCCCAATTTTACGACCGATGGAATTGATATTTTTTTTTGTAACTTAAAAGTGGGCGGGGTTCAAAATACCGAATTACTAAAAATAGCGAATGGCTAAAATTGCGAATTTAAGAATAAGGGACGTCTAAATGTAGAATGTCCATAATTCTGGAATTCGGTTTTTCAGCCATTCGCCATTTTTATCATCTGCTATTATAAATGCACTTTAATAAGATGGAGTTAAAAATAGCGAATGGTCGAAATAGCGAATGGCTGAAATAACGAATTTCATAATGATGAACATTCTAGATTCATGCGTTCCTAATTTCGAAATTCGCTATTTTAACCATTCACTATTTTGGTCATTCGCTATTTTAACCCCCACCCTTAAAAGTAGACTTTTTTCTCTTCTTTATTGCCCTCATAATTTCGCAAGAATCGACCAAGTATCGCTCTCGTTCCAACAGTCGGCTTCCAACGTTTTGACACAGGGTAACAATGACAAAAAAAAATAATTAAAAAAAAAAACAAAATAAATGATTAAATGGATAAGAAAAACATTCCCAAAAAATGCAGTAGAGTCTACGAGAGGGCTAACTAGTCGTAAAAAAAGGTATTTCGTGTATAATAATGGAGTGAACGTAACTTAGAAAATGAATGCGAGACGAGTGAAAGTGAAGAAAAAAAAAATCGAACGAAAATATCGTAGAGGGGGAAAATCGGACATTAGCGAAAGTTTTTCTGATTCCAGGGTAATTAATCCGAAGTTCGGTTTCTAGGGGACATTTTAAAAGTCTAGCCTAGGTTTGAATCGAAATTAAAAGAAAAGAAAAACGAAGTAAGACAAACCTCTGGTTAACGAATATAAACGAAATGCACACATACATGCAACACACAACGGATACAATTTTAGCCGAGAATCGACATTGAGGCAATACGATGATTATACATGGGCCGCGGAGCTTCGACAAAATAACAAAAACTTGGCCGAGTTTTTCTCGGTGAGCCCTTAATTATAATAATAGCAGATACGGTGTATGTCTTGTGCGATTCAAATAAACGAAATTGTTTTTAAAATAAAATACAACACGTGTCGTGTTTCATCATTTATTAGTATTTTCCTCAAGATTTCCATTTTCCTACCTTACGATTTTTCTGTATTTTTATATACAAGAAAACGACAAATTCGATTCCCAAATCTAAATTCGATTCCTAAATTGATCGAAATCGTACCAATAAAAACGGAGGCTTTTTCATGTATAGTTTTAACTTATATGAATAAAATAAAATATTTATAGGAAAAGTCAAAATGCTCTAATATTTTGCCAAAATTCACGAACTATTCATTAAGGCTGTCAAAAACAAACTTATGGTTTTTATTCTGGTTTAACTTTATAACAAGACATTATCAAGTCGAAGAAGATATTTAAAAAAAACATTTAAATTCAATAAACATTTGCAATTCTTGTTCATTCTATACGTAGAAAAATTATATCCCGTTCCAAATTAGGATTAAGTACACTGTTGAAAAAGATTCGAAGTTCTTATTCATAAACTCGTCATCGAAATTTAATAAATAATTGTCGTATAGAATTCATGTACTTTTCCAGTAAAATCATAGCAGATTATTAAAATTTTAATACTTTTACTGTAAAATTTAAGCAAATTATTGAATATGCTGGATCGTACACTAATTTTAGATCAGACATGTACATAAAATTTAGTATTTCAGTTTATGCATAAAAACTTCCAGAACCTGTGCATTAAATTTCAAGTAGATTTTTTTTACAGTGTGACTCAAGTACGAAAAAATTATAAATGTAGTATATAGAAAATACACTGTAAAAAAATCTGCTTGAAATTTAATGCACAGGTTCTGGAAGTTCTTATGTATAAACTAAAATACTAAATTTTATGTACATGTGTGATCTAAAATTAATGTATGGTATAGTCATTTTTATAATCTATTTGAATTTTAATGCAAAAGTCCTTCAATTCTCATGATTTGCTTTAAATATACTTCAAAAGTGAATTAGTTGTATATTGCAATTTTCAATTACATTTTATATACCAGTTTATGCATAAAAACTTGCAATCTTTTTTAACAGTGCATCATAATTTAAAATAATGTTCACTGTAAAAAAAAATCTGCTTGAAAGTTAGTGTACTTTTACTGGAAGTTTTCATTCATAAACTAGTATATGAAATTCAGTATACAAGTGTAATGTGGAATTAATGTATGGCACAGCATATTTAATAATTGACATTAATTTTACAGTAAAAATTTTATTTTACTTTACGTTTTTATTTTACTGGAAAAGTACATGAATTCTATACCACAGTTGTTTATTAAATTTCGATGACGAGTTTATGAATAATAACTTCCAATCTTTTCTAACAGTAAAAATTTTATTTTACTGTACGTTTTTATTTTACTGGAAAAGTACATGAATTCTATACCACAGTTGTTTATTAAATTTCGATGACGAGTTTATGAATAATAACTTCCAATCTTTTCTAACAGTGTTTTCTCAGCAGTTCCAAGAATACCCGCGTATAATTTTGCACCGATGTGCGACGGGTTGCGGTATATAAGGCGCATAGTCTCGGGGCAGTATAAGCTGGGCCCAGCCCCTTTTACCTCTTGGACACCCCTAGCGTCAAACAGGGCCGCAGCAGCAGCAGCGACAACGACCCTTGCATCGAGTGCATAGCCCGAGGTGATCGCATTCTCCGTAGTGTACTACGACCGTTCGAGAGCCCAGCGAAGCCCTTTAATTAAAATGTGACATCCCTCTCCGAGAGCTTCTCGATATGAGGTAAAGAGTAGATAAAAAAACAAAATGAACAAGGGACTGGAATCGCAGTTGAAAAAAAAAAAAATCAAAGAATATCATTAGCCTGTGAAAATGAAATGGAAAGCACGGAAAGTATTTTCTTCGACATTATATATATATGTATATTTTTTTTTCTTTTTTATATGGAAAGAAAATCTCTGCGTCAAGATTGATATTTATAATTGAATTACACAAGTAGCATGTGTAACTCGTAATAGAATTCCTATAACAAGAAGTACACCTATATATCAATTTGTATGAATATATATGGGGCATTCCATACCGATTCGACCTGGGTCGGACACTTGACCTCTCGGATTTGGTCGACAATTTATTATACGATTGGACCGACTCCAAAAAGTACTGGAAAATTTTTTCAGATTTTTTTTTTATTGTAATTTTTTTTATTTGCGATTTTTCAAAGTTATTATATCGTTAGCCTAGATTTGAAAATCTGAAAAAATTCTCAAAAATTCTGTATGAAATAACAACAATTTTTGAGCCTAATACCAAAGTGGGCTGGGTTTCGGTTGTATTTTTTTTCTGTGGAAAACTATTTAAAAATTTAGAAACGAAAGAGGAAAAGTTATCCAATTTTTCTAAAATATTGCTTTTTCCTGCAGGTGCTTTCTTTTCGTGAAAAAAAAAATGCGATTCATAGAAAATATGTTCAGAATGATACGTTAAAAAAGCATATCTGGAAAAAATGTCTGGTGCATATATGTGCAATCAATATTTAAACTTTTTCTCTCTAAAATCGATAAAGTGAAAATCTTGATAGCTTATTTTCCTGTTAATCGATTGAGGCCGATTTCAATAGAAATCTACTTCAGTGATCATTCAAAATGTGTCCCAAATTTCAGCTTGATTGCTAAAAATTTTAGACCGTTTTCGTGTTTACAGCCTTTCACGAAATATACACCCATAGAAACACGCCCACATTTCAAATTGCATTTTTTCCAGTTATACTTCTTTAACGTAACATTCCAAACATATTTTCTATTAATCACATTTGTTTTCACAAAAAGAAAGCACTTGCAGAAAAAAGCAATATTTTAGAAAAATTTGACAACTTTTCCTCTTTCGTTTCTAAATTTTTTAACAGTTTTATGTAGAAAAAAAAAAATATAAGCGAAACCCACTTTGGTTTCAGGCTAAAAAAATATTTTATTCCATGCAGAATTTTTGAGAATTTGTTTAGATTTTGAAATTTGAGCTAACGATATAAACTTTGAAAAATCGCAAAAAAAAAATTGAATTTTAAAAAATCTAAAAAAAAATTTCCAGTACTTTTTGAAGTTGGTCCAATGACATAAAAAATTTTCGGCCAAATCCGAGAGATCGAGGGTCCGACCCAGTATGGAATGCCTCATATACGTGTGTATTTGCTTATACATCACGTTGATTAATTTATTATTTCGTACTCGCTTAATTATCGCGGTATCTATTAAGCGATCTCGAGAGATCCCCTTATGCTTCATAATCTGTATGAGGAGTGGGTGGACAAGCCATTCCTCTTACCCCTCTCCCCCCAAATCTCCATTCCACCGGTGGTATAATAACAAACATAATAATAACAATCATGATGATTATAATAATAACAACAATAATAATAATCTACGCTGACGACGAGTGAGCAAGCGAACAAACCGCGTGTACCAAGCCAACAAGACCTTCTACGATATACCCAGAAGTCAGAATTCACCGGCAAATCCAAAGTTAGGACAATGCCGTTAATTTTTGGCCTCAGCCATTGTTTCGACGGCACATTCATCCGTCAAGTGTTCCCGGATTAATGCTTAGCTTGGCATATGTCCTCATACCCGTAAAATAGCACACTAATCGAAAGCTTCTATCTCATATATATACGTATATTTACGTATATGATATTCATTAATATTGGTCGGATTTTAAAACTACTTGACAGTGGTTAAAAACAAAAATTTCGTTTTTTACAATTCATTATAATAAAAAATGGTGATTTTATATGATGACGTATTTGGAAACTGTAGTGAATGACCAAAAAATAATAATATTTCATATACTCCACTTTAAAAAAATGCAGCCCGTTCTAAAACAAGAGATAGTTTTTTTTGTTCATAGAAAGTGCCAATCAACAAGTAGGAATAATAATATGGCCATTTACGAAAAAAAGTTAGGATGTGAAAAACAGCATCTAAATCAACAGAGAATAATTCCTATACATCGTATATCTCCAGGAATTATTGCCAACATTATTGATAACCAGAATTTTTCCAAAGTATGATATTTTCCAATGTTGTCGGCGACTTAAAAAAATCAGAAAGTTCTTCCCGCGAAAAAACCATTGGGTAAAAAATTCTCCACGAACGTCGCGTTTGAATGTCAATGAACGAATGAATCTGTTTTAATCTAATAAATGGATTTTATTTAATTTCACAGAGAGTGACTATCAACGAGTATCTATAAAATTTGACATTTAATTGGGAAAAATGGTAATTTTCTCTCGTGTGTGATTTTCTCCATTGTTGTCGTCGAGTGTATAAAGTGAAAAAGTTCTCCAGGCGAATAGCCATCAGGTGAAATTTTCTTCCTCGACAAACGCAAACTGCACTGCACGCCTATTGTCTACGAGCGGAGCGTTTGAATGCGTGTTAACTATGGTGACGTCACGACAATGGCGGACACTAATCTGCATGTCAGAAACAGAGGTGGCTGGCAGGAAGCAACCTTTCCATCGTCACCACTACCAGTAGTATTGTCGTGTGGCGTGGCGCGGGTGAGCGCTCGCGAGCCACGGCCCTGATCTGTCGGTTTTCGGGACAAAATACGTCAAACAACCCCCGCGCGGTCTCCTCGTCGCGCGAACCCTGCTCAGACCGGCGGAGTACCTCCCAAACCCCCGCTGACGTTTCCCTCCACTCTCTCTCCTCCGCGTACTCTCTACTCTCAGTCAGACTCTCTCTCTCTCTCTCTCTTCCACTCTCTCTGTCTCTCTCTTTCTCTGCAAACGTACATTCGCTTGATAAGCTGTCAGCGCTTTTACCTTCTATCAAAGAGTAAACCGTACATTACTCGTGGGCTTATGAATTTAATATTCGCAGATTTACTTAAGTTTTTTTTTTCCAGATATTTGAGAAAGTTAAAGCACCCAAAAATCTATGGATGTTCCAGTTTTAGTTGACATGAGGTGCACTGAGAGAAATCGTCATAGTTCAGTTAACTATAAAGTGACGTAATTTTGACTAGACCAGAATTTCCTCTCAGTGCGAGTATTATGGAAATTTTGTTGAAAAAATTGGGGAATATTCTTAACAAGAATGGAGAACAATATTTTTTGTTTGTCAATGTTTTTGTTTCTGAATGTAATTTGTAATGCATCCTTCGCCAGTAATTTGAAGATTTTGACAATTCATGGAAATTTATTTTTGAGAAATGATTATTGTAAGATGATAAATAAGGGAAATATCTATTCTGTAAATTTACGCAGGTTATAGTGAGATTATTTTTTCGATATTTGAGGAAATTGAGCCATTTGGAAATTTATTAATTTAGTAGTTCTAGTCGATATCAAGTATCATAGAAATTTTGTTGAGAAATATTAAAGTTTATATATTTTTAATGCGATAATAATGAATAAATTTTTTTTCTATTTTTATTTATAATGCTACTTTTTACAATTTATATAAATTGGTTTTCAAGCAAATATTATAACAGAAATGTCCGTTTCATAAGTTAAAGTTTGGTTACCTTATTTTTTATAGTACACTAAAAAAAACATTTAGTCGAATCAACAAAATTTTGTTTGTTTCAACAAAATCGCATGTATACCTTCAAATAAAATCCGCAAGTGAACGATTGGCATGTCGATATTTAGCCGAGCATTGGCCTAAGATATCAAAGTCAATAATCGTCACGCCAACGTTAACCCGAGTATTGACCGTTTCAGTTTTATCGGCAAAACTTACATGAGTTAGTGCAGTTATCCATAAACGAGTTTTCTTTAGAGTCAAAGATCATTTTGTAATGTGTCGCTCGACGATGTCTTGCGATTCCCGTTTTTCTCCGTATTCTTCAACACTTCTATGACGTTTTTAGCTTTGTTGAACGCCACTCTTACTTTCTTCAGTCTCGTTCCTTTCACGAAAGTGAGGCACGCACGCAGCGAGAAATATTCACGATGGGTAAGTTCTACGCTTGCGAGATTGGAAATCGATATCGTAATTCATTGTCTCGTCTTTCATCCGTTTCGTGGAGAAAAAACCATTTTTTTTCCATCTGTATATAATACAATCAAATATATTGTAGAAATTCGCGTATATTACTCATTGGGGGCAAAAAAACGAGCCTATACTTTCGAAGATACTCAAATTTTTTCTTGGATCCATAAATGATTTCAGAAATTTAAAAAAAATGTCTATTAATTTCTTGGTATTGAATTTGACTGATATAGGAAACGTGGTTCAGTTTTAAATGAAGTTAAAATTCTTTGAAATTTAACGTTACTATATTAACTTCAGCAAAACATAAATTAGCGAGTTTCAGTTTTGTATACAAAAATGGAATAATATTTAATGATGTCAGATATATAATTTAGAGATCAGTTGGAGGGTTTTGATTATATAGGAATTTGAACTTATCATCATTAGTTCTTCATGACTAGAATTATTCTATAGGTTAGTTTTCCAAATTTATTTAAAACAACGAAGGAAAGTAATATTCTATACATCGTTCCCACACTATTTTTACTTTTTGTAAAGCTTTTTCTAGAGAAAATCAAAATCATTCGACATACTTCCTTTTAGAGTTACATTTGTAGAAAGTGAAGAAAAGGGAGACTACAATATGCAAGGTTCTACTTTTCATACTTTTTATTACCGTAAGTACAATTTGAAAGTTATGATGACTGCAGAAATAGTCGCGTGGACTATTATTATAATTAATAGTTATTTCTGAATGTAATTACTAGGAGACAGGCATAATTTTTTCCACATGACGAAAACGTTGTACAGGGTTCTGAAATTTGTAATGTAAAGTAATGCATTACGTGTTACCAAATGAATGGATAACAGAAAACTGGATCCATTACTTATTACTTTGCAAATAAGTAATGTAACTCGGATACATGACCTATTACTTTGCGAATAAGTAATGTAACTCGGATACTTTACCCATTTGTGAATAAATAATTTAACTCAGGACAATTACCCATTACTTTTCACATAACTAATGTAACTCAGATCCATTACCAATTACATTTCGAATCAGGAATGTAACTCGGATCCATTACCAATTACATTTCGAATCAGGAATGTAACTCGAAACCATTACCCATTACTTATGCAAAAATTAATCGGTAATTCTCCTGGGTTACATTACTTATTCGTAAAGTAATGAGTAATGATTCCAAGCTCCATAACTTGTTTCCAAAGTAACGACTAATAAAATCAATAATGCATGACAAAAGTAATACATTCTTCACAACTCTGCTGGTGTATTACAATTCCAAATATTGATCCCAAAAAACCTCAACTATTATAATAGTTCATGTTTTTCCTTTTATTTGTAATTTTATTCAATAAAATATTTGATATCATGACTGAAAAACATTTGGGAAAAGCTAATGGAACTTTGTTTTTTTCTCCATTGAAAAACAAGTTTTAACTACTGACTAAACAGGAGAAGGAAAAAAGGTTTGTCATAAGCCGCATATTTTATTGATAACAATTATTAACTCTAATTGTTTAAACCTGTGGATTCAATTTCTATTGGTGCATTCCTAGCGTTGTATTAATATTTGCCCCTGCAGTAAGACGACCCGTTGAGCACGGAAGTAATACCCAGTTACCTGTGTATAGGAGGTACAGTCCCTTTAAAATCCTATCCCGTACCTTTCCACCGTACTTTAGGAAAACCTAATGAAACTTTGTTTTTTTCTCTATTGAATAAAAAATTTTAACTACTGACTAAACAGGAGAAGGAAAAAAAGGTTTATCATGAGCCGCATATTTTATTGATGACAATTATTAACTCTAATTGTTTAAACCTGTGGATTCAATTTCTATTGATGCATTCCTAGCGTTGCATTAATGGCCCCTGCAGTATGACGACCCGTCAAGCACGGAAGTAATACCAAGTTACCTGTGTATAGGGGGTACAGTCCCTTCAAAATCCTATCCTGTACCTTTTTACCATATCCTACCTTACCTGTCGATTTCGTCTTGTCCCTGCGACTCCGTCATACCTACAAAGGCCGAATAGTAATTTTGAAAACACTTACCAAGTGAAACTACCACGTCGGAATTATTTTTATCGATCGTTCTCACCTCGTAACTATTTCCGGTGCGATTAAAAGAAAGTCCCGCCACCTCGTAACTTCGAAGGATGCGGGAAATGTACAGTTTAGTCTGAAGCACATTCAAGTTTGTTAGATCGTTGGAATTAGTCGGCTGTTAAGCCAGATAAGCAGACGACATGGTCGAAAACAATTGCCATTGGGATTAGGGAGGTTTATGTGTATGTTACCGGGGCTGTTACGTTACAAGACATTTAGAAGATTAAGCAACAACACTTGATACTTATTTTTTGTTAGAACGCCGAAAATATAGTAATCAAAATATAACTATTTTTTGATTAATTAATTATTTTTATTTTGCATCAATCAATAAATTTTATTTTATCATTAATGAAAAGAATAAATATATTATAACTGTAGAAAAAATTCCATTTATCATTGACAAATACAATATTGGTATATGAAAATGAAGATTATAACTCACGTACTGTAACTTCAAATATCAAAATTCAAATTTCAATTTCATAGAATTCTTATGCTATTTGAAAATTTACAATAATAGTATATTAATATGGATTTCATATTCCATGACTAACTTGGGACGACTCACTCAAAATTCGATGGCCAACTTGAAACGACTCGTTCTAAATTTCATGGCCAACTTGAAAATTTCAGAAATTTTAGAAATTTTGGAAATTTTGGATATTTCAGAAATTTTAGAAATTTTGGAAATTTCGGATATTCCAGAAATTTTGGAAATTTTGGATATTTCAGAAATTTTGGAAATTTTGGATATTTCAGAAATTTTGGAAATTTTAAAATTTTGAGAATCTCAGAAATTAAAAAAAAAATTAAATTTTGAACATACAGACACACAAACGTTTTCGGCTGTTTCCTTTTATAATAAGTATAGATTTACTCACATTTGGAATAGTATAACAAAAAAGGTTTGCAATATTGTTGTTATTTTTTATTATACTTAATAATTTCAGGTGGATGTGCGCGATGTGAGCAATGCCGGACGGTATTACAAGAGCTAGTGGTAAGCGAAACTTTGGTAGGGCTGATCAGAAGACGGCCACCCCCGAAGGGTCAGTATTATTCGTCCGGTAGAAGGGTGATCCTGACCAATCCTACGCCTCGACTATACCCCCTTTTTGCAGACCAATCGAGAAGCACGTTGAATCTAGGGGCACGATGTTCACCCACGAGGACTAGTTCACCCACACATATACAGAGATGAGCGACCCTTTGAAACGCACCTACGTTAGCCAGGAGACACCCCCATTACTGGATATTATTCCTGATTCTTCGTATCCACACACAGCCTAAATTTATATCATCTCATTACCAACTTCACACATAAATGTGTTTTATTTATTTATCAACAAATGTCAGACAATAAATATATATTCATATATATTTTTAATCTACAAAAGAAAATGAATCTTTGTAAATATTATTAATTTATTTATTCACTGATAGAAAAGCATATCATTTATTTAACGATTTCACTTGGAAAAACGAATATAGGAAGGCTTGCAATATTTTTGCTATTATTAGATAAACTATTATTATTTTGATGATTGCTACCATAATTATATTAGCTATAACCATAAAATATAAAAGTTCCTCCTAGAAATTATAGTTTAAAGTTAGATAATCGTCAGTTCAACTATATTATTTTTTAAATTACCAGATTTTTCTCTCAGTATTTATTTATTTATCTATTTCAATCAAGCTGGTAAAAAAACCAATTGCAGAATACCATGACATACCATGATATTCATATCATGAAAAATATCGACGATGGTAACATGCATAAACCGGTAACATGGTAACCAAAGCATAAATAATCTTAAAACCTAACTATAACATTAATTACACTCCTCAATTAACTAATTGATCTAATAATCAGCCATTAAATACTTACCCAGATAAAAGGGAAAGGATCTCATTCATAATGCGAGCAAGAAACAACTCCACAATATTAGCTCTCACGAAAGCCAAGTTTCCTAAGTTATTGATTCCAAATGAATTGTTGATTACTTGATATATTCAATAATGTTATCCATGAAACAAAAAATCTTTTTTCATCATTAAAGTGTATCGTTGGCTTATCGAAAAGTGTTCAATATCCAGCATTTGTATTACTACTTATCAATTCAATAAAACCCCTTAAAAAATCACAGATTCCATATGTAAAAAATCCCGCTCAACGTTTTATTATTCAGAACATCGTCCCAACGAAAAATTGCAAAATGGTGAATATGAATCGACAGTCATATCCTCCGAAACCTTTGGCAATAAAAAAAAGGTGATATGCAGCCGGTTAGTTGGACATTGAAAAGGATCGATATTTAGAGAGGCTCTCCGTCTCTCTTTCCACTGGAGTCAAAGCACTGGCGAAATTCTCTCTACCTTTGGCGAAGTCGAGTGAGCCTGTCGTGAGTGCGTGCGGGGTGCGTGAAGAGCTCCGCCAGTTGCGCTGGCGGCTCGTTCGCCTGGCCAGATAATAACGGTGAAGTTCGGTGTCCGTGAAGCCGAGTGGATAGCGAGGGAGAGAAAGAGAGAGCGAGAGAGAGAGAGAGTGGGGTGGGAGGGAGAGAGAGAAAGAGATAGGGAGGAAATGGGAGGGTTGGTTGTAGAGAAGGTGGTTTGGGAAGCGCGCGGCCGGATGGAGAAAGGCAACTCGGTCCCGCGCCGTCGAGAGAGTAGATGGGGCGGGGGGAGGGGGCAGGGGCTGGAGGGTGTAGAGAGAGAGTTGGTCGGGCAGGAGCGTCGAGCGCGCGGATGCCGCGTCCGGGGTTGGGTTATACATTTGAGTACATAAATGTATGTAACTTTGAGGCGGTGTTAGAGTGGGCGTCGGCCATCTTGTCCGGTGGGTATTGACCGAGGCGACCGCCACACCGAGAGAGAGAAAGGGAGACATGCCATGGCGCAGGCAAACCACCACCCGAGAGAGTCATCCACCCTCCCCCTCTTTTGTTACTATACCTTTGCTCATCTCTCTCTCTCTCATTCTATCTGCACCTCTTCACCCCCACCGCGCTAATTGCTCTTATTAGTTAAGTCCCTAATGCCGTGGCTACTACGGATTACGACAACAAAACTGCCGACCCTATGCGCAAAAATTCGATGCCGCGCGAAGTTTTGCGAAAGTTTGCGGTCGGCAAAAGACTAGCCAGCGAGAATGAGGGAGGGGGTCAAAATAGGGAATGACCGGAATAGTGGGTGGTTCAGATACCGAATTTTGGAGTTAGGAACGTCTGGATCTAGAATGTTCCGCATTGAGGAATTGGCTATTTCAGCCATGAGCTATGTTGACCATGCGCTATTTTGATCTCCGCAGTGAGAAAAAGGGATATCGTTGATTTAACGATGTTGGTGGGGGTCAAAATAGCGAACGACCAAAATAGTGAAGGGTTGAAATAGCGAATTTCGAAATTAGCAACGTCTGGATCTAAAATGGTCCGCATTGTGGAATTGGCTATTTCAGCCATTCGCTATGTTGACCATGCGCTATTTTGATCTACACAGTGAGAAAAAAGCATATCGTTGATATAACGATGTGGGTTGGGGTCAAAATAGCGAATGACCAAAATAGTGAATGGTTAAAATAGCAAATTTCGAAATTCGGAACGTCTGAATCTAGAATGGTCATCATTATGAAATTCACTATTTCAGCCATTCGCCATTTTGACCATTCGCTATTTTGGTTACTCGCTATTTTGACCCCCACCCGAGAATGAAATAGAGTGAGAGAAGCATTTTGAATAATCGTAGTAACTATTGAAAAAAATGTGTCATAAAAATTATACCTTATTTATAAACTATTAAGTGATTGGCTTTGATTAGTTTTATGTTGTATGGCCGGCGAAAATGAAATAGAGAGCGAGGGAAGCATTATGAATGGTCGTAGTAATTATTGAAACAAATGTGTAATAAAAATTATACCTTATTTATAAACCATAAATTCATTGGCTCTGATCAGTTTTATAATTGTCAGATGTTCCACAATCTTAGAAAGTATCTGAAAATACTAGGGCACCAAATTCCTTAAGCGCTTGTGGTGGTATGAAAATGAATTATAGATCCCTATGCGCAAAAATTCGATGCGTCTCGAAGTTTCGTCAGAGTTTGTGCTAAAACAGCAAGAGAGCATAGACGTTCCGTGAGGGAGACAGGAAAAGAGAGCGAGGGGAGCATTTTGAATAATTGTAGTAACTTATGAAAAATTGTTACATGAATGAAAAATTATTTCTGATCTAAATAATATAAGATGATTAGCTGTGATTTTTTAAATGTTTGTCAGATGTTCCACGTTTTCACTGAGTATCTAAAAATAGTAGTGCACCAAATGCCTTGAGCGCTTCTGCACTGAGAGAAAAATCCGATAATTTTGAAAATAATATAGTTGGACTGACGACAATCTAACTATAAACTATAATTCCCAGGAGGAACGTCTATATGTTATGGTTATAGCAAATATATTTGTAGTAGCAATTATTAAAATGATAATAGTTTCAAAAACTATTCTAATAGTTTCAAATATGCCATTTTGCATATACGATTTCAACGTTTGTTTCCAATAACCTTGCAAGTATCGTTTATTAAACCATATTATCATCGCATCAACCATAAAACATTGCAAGTCTTCCTATATTCGTTTTACCATATGAAATCAGTAAATAAACGATATGCTTTTCTCTCAGGGTGGCGGTATCAATCACTACTCATAATACGCTGTAATTTTACCACAAATTTACATAAATTTTATATCACAATTACCATTAATTTTAATTTACGATTTTATCCACAAAAACTTCCAGTTTTTTTTAACAGTGTAATGGAATTGTCATGAAGCCGTACTGATGATTCCTTGGGCCTTCATCATTGCATCTCTAGCGCAATAAAAATCAACCCTATTCACGTATTTGTGGATACTGTTCATAATCCAGCTCCAATTTATTCCAGCCGCAGTATTTCGCTCTAGTCGGCAAATGCCTATTCTCATATGTGACATTCATGTAAATTCGTTGGCATGTGTGTGTGCGCCACAATAGAATCATCTCCTCGTCCGGATGCTAAACAATATAATTTGTAAACCCAGAGTATTAAGCTCCCTAGCATCTGTTGTAATCTGCTGCAAGTGAAAGCTTCATTAGGTTACAAGCCTTACCCTTCACCTGAAATTAACCATAGTTTTCCTCGTAATAGTACAGCAATGCACTAAACAATACGAAGCTCTGTATTTTAATCGCGACAAAACAAAGAAGAATAATGAGTTTTACAAGTATCATTTTGGCACAGCCAATCTTCCCTGTGAAGTTACTCCGAGCCTCGGGATATTTTATAAAAGGTAAGTGTGTTTATATGTAGGTAGAGACATATACATGAATTCCTCTGGCTCTGCTGGAAAGCTCCTGACATTGTAGTGCCAGTGGAGCTTGTAGCCAGTGATGCTTTGCCACGCGTTCATGTTGGTACTAAACAATCTAATTCGTGCCCAGCATTTCGCACCTCGGAAGAGAACAAGAGAGGGAGAGAAAGTGGGCGAACATTTCGCGCGACCTCCTGTAAAACGTGTGTTATCTCGCGTGGAATCCTGCTTTCCTACCCTTTCCCTTACATTTTCGCCTACACCACTCACTCACCGAACTAAAACCCTACGTTTATAGGGGAGACCGGGGTCAGTTGTAACACTTTTGCTTTGCCGTTTTTTAATTCATTTCTGTACCTACTGATTTGCAATATGAACACCCAGAAAAAAGATTGAGTAATATTAACTAAAATTGTCTATTCAACATTTGTTCATTTCAATCAACGAAACTTTGCTTTCGCTGGAATAAATATGTATTTCATTCAATTTTGCAGTTTATTTATTTCGAACATATTTATTTATTTAAAGCAGTTTTTACTGGGCAGTGGACACTAAATATATATTATATTCGTTCGTATTAAATACTTTCTTCATCCGGAAATAATATCTAGTTAAAACGACTGGATACATGTGTTCGATCTTTTTCATTCAAAATCAATTAGAACTTTCTTTTAATCCAATACGTAATTATTTTCTTTAATCATTAGAAATTACTTCTCTGTAATTGATTTAGTTATTTAAATTAACGTTTCGTTGATGATCTAGTTATAAAACACCATGCCATTATACCCATTATACCCTCTTCCCTACACGGTAGAACTTTGTGGTCGCTCGTCCACAAAGCATCCACGATAAAGAGTTTTTCTCAATTTTGACTTTGTTGAAGAGAAAAGTTTGCGGATGACTGGCCAAAAGAATAAGAAATTAATGTACAATATTCCATATTACGGCTTGATTTCCCATGTCTTATTGCATTTTGATTATACGCGTCAATAAAGATGCTAGGATATCTTCAAATATCTTTTCTGAGCGTCTCAATATTATGAATATGAAATTTTTTTTAAAAAAGTTCATAATCAAGCTCAAATAAGAAATGATAATAAAACCGAAAAATGTGCCAAATAGCCCCGGTCACCCCGATATAGGTATAGCCTCCCTTTCCCTCCTCCTCCTCCTCCTCCTCTTCGGTCGCCCGACTGTATACAAACATGTGTAGCTCGACACACGTGAAAAAGCATAGAAGAAGGAGGAGAACCAGAAGTGAGAAGATCCTAGACCTGCTAGCTTTCCCGTTTGCATCCTAACAACAAAATTCTTGCCAGGTTTCGGGCATAAAAATTCCAAACGGTCCAGTATGACGGACTCAGCTCCGGCAATATTATCTTTCTCACTCCCTCTTCTCTCTTTTCCGCCCTTATTCTCTTTCCTTTCTGCGGGTAACTGTGGTGTTCTCCTACTGCCAGTGTAAATGCCGACGGGGCGACTCTAATTCACGCCCGGCATTTCTACAACTGTGTATTTTAAGGCTAGCCAAGGCTCTAAAATTCCACCCTTCCCTTGGAGTCCACCCTCACGCAAGTATCTCGCTTCCCTTTAACTTACTCGACTGGCTCTTCGCTCTCTAATGCGGGCCTCTCATTCCCTCCCTGTCCTTCCCTCAACTTTCAACCCCTTTCCGTCCTCTCAGTCCAACTCCCTCGAAGCTTCAACATTCTATTCGTCTCGCATTCTGTCACAGTGGAAGGGAAGCTATACTATCTCACTCACGAGCTACAAATATATATATATATACATATATACATATACATATATATATATCCTTTATGCATGTATATATGTATGCCCAAATGTACACATCCTCATACATACCGCATATCTATATCTATACATACAGTGAAATATCATTCCTCTCACTCATGAGCTTTTGGTACTTCCTGCCATGAAAATCTCTCTCTTACTCTCTCAGTCATCCTCCTCTCTTCATGTCTGTCCCCCGAACTCGCGAGTAACCGAGGTTCTCGGGGTGGTCGGTGGGTACAGTGGCTGTAGATATAAAGGTTGTTCAGCTACGAACGGAGCTTTGCTGAGAGGGAGGTGAAAGGGGGTGAAGGGGGCATGGTACGGTTGGTCAGGACGGCGGGCACGGCACCGGGGGATGAAGCGAGAGGGAATAACGTGGAATATCGTTGGGGAAGCGAAGGACAGAGGGTGTATAACGACGCCAACATTCTCTCGCTCTCTATTTGCCTCCCTCTCTTGTTCACTCGGTCTCAACGCAAGGGGGTAGTCCGTGTAGCGGTGCGAGGGTTCCTTCGACCCTTAAGGGGTTGTGGCTAGCGCCTCCTCCCCCGTGTCTCCGCTCCCCCTCCTCCTCCTCCTCCTCACCTTGCAGCCAGAAGCAGCAGCAGCAGCAGCAACGAGCGACGGACCAACCGGCCACCCCTCTAACCCCTTCGCCCACCCTCAACGCGAACAGACCCCTGCCAGCAAAACTACCCTCTCTAGCCGGCGGCCATTTTACTCACTCTACCCTATCTCGGTCTCTCTCTCACTTTTACCTTCCTTTGCCGTTGATGCTGCTTCCCTGGACCCGCCAAATTGTAATCCGAGGCCGGGAATTCCGTGGCGAGGTGGAGAGTCCAGCTTCAAAGCTCCCTTTCCGGACGGTATATGTATATTATGCTACTGTGTAATCTGTTTAATGGTATATATGTGTGGATTTGGTCGTTGCTACGGGAGGAATGGGATTCAGTTTCAAGGTATTACTGCCCGCCAGAAGTAAAATGGGCATTCATTGTTGGTCCCTTTTCATCCTTAATGTTATTGTCGTTGTCCAAATGGACTATATTGCAATGAATAAATTTTATTTTTCTACTCGTAATTTCGCATTGTCACATCACCGTGAAATATCTGGTGCCCGGTTTTATTTATCTCACTTGTTGTATCATCATTATTATTATTCTCGTTATTCACTGTAGTATTATTTTACTAATCCGGTACATCATAAATTATTTTACCGCTTTGCGTAATTGTAAGTAAATTATGAATAATTTTTTATTTTTAAATTAGGGTTGGATTTTCGCTTATCGTACAGTATCGTATAGTGTTTTCAATATTCCGGTAAGTTTGTGAAGTAAAGTAAAAGTTTTATAATAATCCCCTACGCATACTTACCTCATGACGTTTAGGTTGTTAGGTAGGAAGGGTATAATCCGTTCAAGTTAATGGGTGCAAGAGAAACGTGAAGAGAAAAGAAAAATGAAATGTTGCGGTGGATAAGAGCGTTAGGTGAGGGGGTTGAAGGGTGAGGGTAAGTTACGTGGAGCACAGAAGCCGTAAGACGACGAGGGTGTAAAAGACGAGCGAGGCGCTGTCGAATTCTCATTTATTTTCGCATCGCGTCGCCGCTGTCGATCTTTTTTTTTTCTTCTTCTTCTTTGCTTTTTAACTTAAGTTCTTTCTTTGTGTTTTCTTTTCTTCCAGACACGTGTACACACTGAATTATTCGACCTAGTGGCAACAGGTTTTTCGAAAAACTTGACACGCTCAACGTCGATCGAAAGCGTCTTGGAGGTGGGCGAACGTGTCGTCGTTGAGGCACGTACGCTGCCATACATCTCGCCTGGAATTCGCAAATTTCTTCAAGCTTGTCTTTCATCAAACTGGCTTTATTTGGAAATTCTGAAACAACTACAAAAACACACAGATAGTATTATTCATTTGGAAAATATTGATATTACGATTAGTACCAAAATGTAGATTGTATCGAGGTTGCTTATGTTATTATTTACTGCTCTTTTTGGAAGTTGAAAATAACGAATATGTAAAAAATGGGGTTTTACGACCTCGGGTAAAGTTAATATTGCAAGGCTGTTCGGTATGTTCGTTTACGTGCAAAGTTAAGGCGCTTGAGTTTTATTTAATCCCTTTTTGTGTACATCGTGTATTGCAGATATAATATGAGAGTATTATTATCTTATCGAATTTCTGTAAAATTATATTAAGATTCTTTTAATTTGTAGATGTAAGCACGTTCAATACATACATATGAAGGACTCTTCGGCAATTTGGATACTTTTTTTTTAACCCTCTTTGATTAATAGCATAATTGGACAGATTTTAGTACCACTTGAAAGTAATTTCCCAATTTTTTCAGTTTTTAAATCCAATAGTACGGAAAGTGGAGGATTTCTTTGTAGTCAATATATCTTTAAATATTAAAGTCATAGAAAAAAAATGTTTCAACGTAAAGGTTGTACTTTCATGTGGACATTTCAATGACATTTTTCGAAAAGTAGCCTTTTTTGGTTGAAAAAAATAATCTTCATATTTTCCAATGAAAAAGTAATATTATCGGTTCGCAAAATCGTTTGAAGAATTTCATTGAAAAGTTCACATGAAACTACAACCCTTACGTTGAAACAATTTTTTTCTATGACTTTAATTTTTCAAGATATATTAAGTTTAAATTAATACGCCACTGTCCCTAATTTTAGATTTAAAAATCTGAAAAAATTGGGAGACAATACTTTCAAGTGGTACTAAAATCTGTCCAATTATGAGATTAATCAAAGAGGGTAGAAAAAAAGTGGCTGAATTGATGAAGAATGCCTCATATATTTTTTCCTAAGGAGAAGCAAACAAGCTCTCAAATATTCGAATAGTTTGTATGTTTCGGGCGAAATCGACCAAAATCCGATTATCTAAACACTTGCCATGATGAATAAAATGACCTATGTGAAATCTAGTCTGTAGAACTGTATCCTGTAGAAACGATAACGCCCAGATTAGGCCCGGTGAGGGCCCTGACAACACCCGGTCAGGCCCTGGTATGGGTCTGATGTAACGCTAAAAATTTCCATTTCAGAAGCTCAAGTTTAGAATTCTACAATAAAAAAAACCCCCGGAGTATTCTGAATTTGCAATATTATTTATATTCCGCGGGAAATTAGAATATAGATCATATCTATGGTATCATGGGGTTGGATATAATTTTGTTGTTGCAGCTACATTAGCGGTGAGCAAGCATTTATCATTTCGTAGGTCTCGCGCCTTGTGTGTTGACAGACTACGACCCGTTTTCGGGGCGAAGTTCAACACACCACGAGCATGGAAAGAGAGAGAGAGATTAATAAAACCGGATGTTAGAAAACTGGATCGGTCAGTAGATGGCACGAACACCCGTCGCTCTAGTTTACGTTCGCTATACCAACGCATTGAGTATTATACGATACTACTGTGTCTGACCACAATCGCCCGTGTAGACAAATTTACGGCAGTGGTAATCAATCGTTGGCTCGGGTCGGAACTCTCGGCTTTTCGCTGCTAAAGTTTTATCCGCGCTTATACGAATTATAAAATATTCTTACCTTGTGAATTCACTTTAAAATTTCGCATATCCAAGATTGATTCAATTTGATCATATCCACAAAAATTCCTTTATTTTATCATTATCGAAATAGTCCTTGTATTGTATTGTAATGTATAGTATTAACCTTTCCGAACTTTGAGACTAAACATTTTTTTATATTAAATTGAATCCCTTTGAAATGCGATTGCAAAGTTTCAAGCTGGGTCATAGACTAAATTACAGAGAATATAAATATTTAAAAAAGAATTCTTATGCGACGGACTTTTATGGGAAACTAACCGATTTCGTACTTCGGATTGGAAATTAACATGTATAAACTGAACTTGTATACAACATCAAATGTGCTATGGATTTCTTAAGGTGTGACGATTCCGGATAGAATATAAATACGGGAAGTGATCGAAGTATTTGGGTGTAATTCCAACGTCAAACATATCATCGCCACTCAGAAGTTACGGATAACCGGATGTAGCGGACGATGATAGAAATAAACATAACCTCCAGTGTCAACCGCCGCCATTTTAACCTTGGTTTCACCGTTATGATTTGTCGTAGCGATTGTAATCGTGGTGCAAAAATTGAATTTTCTACCTACTTTTTTTTTGTTTTGTGGCACAAATTTACCTATAAAACGACCAAATTTTGCTCTGACCGCGTGATGATACAATTTAACTACACTTTCAAGCGAGACTCTGATGAGATATTTTAGTTAACACAATTTATGTTTTTTTAAGTTTACGAAGCATCTACAGATACGTTTTTATTTTCACTGTAATTAATTGAAGGTGTAGATATATAAAAATGTTGGCATTTTTAGAACAGAATTTTTGGAACAGTGTGTCAATTGACAAGTGGGGGTAAAAATAGCGAATGGCCAAAATAGTGAATGGTTAAAATAGCGAATTTTGAGATTAGGAAGGAAACACCCAAAAATACATTTCGCCAAAATGTATGGAATTGAATTTTGTAATTTTTTAATTTAAGGTGGCCGGACTCGTATGGAATGCCCTATATATTATTCGTGTGTGTCTGTTGAATGTTATTGTTATTGGAATAGCTGTAATATTTTTCGAGTATCAATTAAAACTCATATATTCTGCGAATGTTTTCAGTGTTTTCTTGTACACTTAATTGTGGATATTTTTTGCCGAGGATATTTTAATGGTGGATATTATTGACACAGGATATTTTTGGCACAAGATATTTTTGTCAGACGATATTTTTGGCACAGGATTTTTTGGTAGGATATTTTCGTCCAGAAAATTATGATGAGGATCGAATTGGGTGCAGCCATTAGGAACATCTGAATCTAGAATGATCATCATTATTACATTCGCTATTTCAGCCATTCGCTATTTTCACCTCCATCTTATTAAAATCCCTTCAAAATAACGAATGATAAAAACGGCGAATAGTTGTAAAACCGAATTCCATAATCATGGACATTCTACATTTAGACATTCCTTATTTTTAAATTCGCTATTTTAGCCATTCGCTAATTCGGTCATTCGCTATTTTGACCCCCACCCTCAATTGACTAGTATAAGGGTCGCAAGGACTACCTAAAATCATCAGTTTACTATCGATCTCTGTCTTATCATAATTTTGTAAAAAATCTAATATTCATTCATTTATCAATACCTATAGATAACTATAAGAAAATGTGCGAATATTTAATTGCCAAACGAAGTTGTCTCTAAATAATAAGAAATTACTCAATAGAATGTAACAAAAATCCAAATGCTTCATTTCCAACCACCATAAAATTATTATAACGGTGTTCAGATTATTATTAAATTACACTCCCGTTAAAAAAAATGTAACAGCGCATTGATAAGAATACACATACGGGTGCTTGTATCCGAGAGAACTCGCTGGAACTCTTGGATCCGCGAAAGTCAGTGTATACCGTGCGAGAATTGCGGAGGAAAGGTTTGAACGCGCTGTGGTATACACATATCGATATCGGCCATGCATGACAGGACGCCTCGCCGGTCACGCCGTGAAAAACGAGAAAAACACGTGTACACCCTCTCATATACATATATTTGTGTGTACCTCTACACATATGCAAGAATCCCCAGAGCAGACGCTCTCGGGTCTGGGTTTACCGCTTGCTACCGACGACGACCCGTGCGTATATACCTAACCAGACTCCAAAGTACGTAGAGCTTCCAAGTCGCACGTGTTTATTTTTTTTTCTCCTCGTTTTCTCTCTTCCTAGAGTCGCTGGTCCTTACCAACAATGGACGCATCGCGAAACGAGAATGTGCTTCGAGGAAAAACCGTCAGCTTGCTTCGAAAAAGTGGAAACACATCCCCATCCATATTTCCTCAGCATCACTGTCGCATGGACCAAATTTGTAAATGGAGTCTGGTTCCTATGAAATATCGAATTATGATAAATGTAACCTAAGTTAGGTTTCAAGGTAACCGGGTATACGTTTAATTCTTGAAGAACGTGAAAAAGTGGAAGAGTCCCATAAATAGGCGTGCGAGGAGGAGATAAGAAGTACTACGTGGGGTTGTTCTGATATATCGAGATCGGGAGAAGAGCTCAAAATTGCGACAATCCGGAGGTCGAGGTTCGTAAATGCCAAGTATATGAATACTCGAATTTATTACACCGAAGCTTTGTGCTATCACGGAACGTCGCTGTGAAAGGGCCGTGTAGAAGAGAGCGGAATATATATTTCAAGAACTCCTTTTGGACTTTGTGAAGCTTACCGTAGAGTTGAATGCTCTGTTTGAATGGAAAAATAAAAGTTAAATGCCTTGCAGGTAATTACATCGTTGTAGAAGCAAACTAATTAGTTCGGTTATCTATATTGGTTGGGTCGTCCGATTAATGGATCAGATCGTTTGATCAATTGGTCAAGCTATCTGATCAATCGGTTGAGTCATATAATCAAATGGCGTCATCGATCAGGTTAGTCGGGAGATCTAATCCATATTTTGGACCATCTCATCAGTTGATTGAGATATTTGATCCATATTTTGGACCATCTCATCAGTTGATTGAGATATTTGATCCATATGTTGAACCATCTCATCAGTTGATTGAGATATTTGATCCATATTTTGGACCATCTCATCAGTTAATTGGGATATTTGATCCATATTTTGGACCATCTCATCAGTTGATTGAGATATTTGATCCATATTTTGGACCATCTCATCAGTTGATTGAGATATTTGATCCATATTTTGGACCATCTCATCAGTTGATCGGAATGTTTAAGCAATATTTTAGAACATCTACCTACATAAAAATAAATGTATGTACAAAATTTACATAATGTATACTATATTGTGGCGTTTCAACTACATATTATATCATTCATATATATTTTCCATATACTCGTCATATATATATTTGCCTTACATTTTCGCAACGATATACACACGAAATATACCAAGAAGAAAATTGTTGGAGATGCCCTAAGATAACATAGAGCCTTGTAGGGCTTTAATGTGGAGACCATGAAAGGGATTTCCATATCACTTCCAATTAGGAACCTTATAAGATATTTCTAAGTTTTCACGCTGTAATTGAATGGGACCGCATTAGGGCAATTAATGACGGGCCTAGTCAGGTTTAATCATGGTACCAAGTTTTAAAAAATCATTAAAAATATTGCCAGATATGGATCTAATAAGGCAATTTTAGGTTTCCATAGTGAAGTTCAATAAACGCTTGATAGGTCAAATACTTAACGGTCCAGTTAGCTTTTATCATAATACCAAATTAAAAAATCATTAATAGTTCGGCCAGTCGACTACGCAACTGGATACAAGCGAATTGATTCGTGCAAATAATAAGACAAGCAATTTCATCAGACGCAGTCATGTAAATCTGTTAAGTGATGACGATATCGCATTCATTTCATTTCATATTTTATATTAGTCATTCAAGAAGATGAAAAAAATAGTATTCTTATAGAATTTAAATAGCGGAGAATTTACCGTTTATGTTACAGGTTTTTTTTCCACGTATACGTAAAATATATTTTTCCCTGTCATCCCTTAGATAGCTTATTGGTTTTGACTTCTGGCGCTTAACATAATTTACTTCTTCATTATACGCGTTTTAAAGCTCTAGGGCAGGAACTTGCAAAATACCTTCATGTAACATTTATTGTATTACATTAATGCAAATAAATTTTTGTTAATCGTAAAAAAAATCGAATGGCCGGGTGAGCTAAGTCGCAACGCAACAACACAATGTCTAGAGTCCAGGTTTAATTTCCGTGAATATAAACAAAAAAAATTGAGTACGATTTTTAACCATTCATATTTACCATCATGTAGAGAAAGATGTCTAATTGAAAATGAAGGATTACTCAATTAAATAACGACAGATGCACATTTTTTAATTACATTTTTTTTAAATTTTAGTAAAAGGGCTTAACAGGGTAGCGTTTTTAGGCCCAAACAGGGAAATCCATACTTAAGATTCAACTTTAAAAGGTCCACAATATTTTCTCTTCAAAGGCCCTGCAAAAAAAAGCGTGACCATAATTAAGGAAACCCTATGAGGCTTCCTTATAAGGTCCCTGAGCCAATTAGGGAATATATCAATCAGGGCCTTGGAAAAACCCTGATAAGTTTCCTCAACGGCCTACAACTTTTTGGAATACATATATCTTACACACATATTTTTTCATGTGAGTGAGATGCTCCGATCATGTAATCAATTGGAAGTCTCTAAATTGACTAGAGGTTTTATCGATTGATTGACTGCCAAACCAAAATCTCCGCGCGCTTCAGCATCTTAGCTGAGGTAATATTTTTTTTTTAATCTCCATCATCCCTATCACAAATTTGTTTACGGAAATGTCGCCTATTCTTTTCTGGACTTCCATGCAGCACTCGCGACCCAATAAATACAAGAGTTCCCGAGTTAAAATGTAGACCCTTGTCAAAACCTAAATGTAGCGTACACGAAGGTTCCTCCATTCCTTTGACTCTGCTCAAAACCTCCGAAAATGGCAGATATTACCCAATCGGAGTAAAACAAGACTACTGCGGACTAAAACCTGTTTGAACCTTCAATTAGGTTGCACAGAGTGAGATGAGATTTTTAGACCCTTGCATAGACCTCCAAAAGTCGCATATTTTACCCAATTTCATTTAACAAACGATGTTCAAAGGGCTTAAATTTCAACTCGAAATTTCGCCATCGATTCTTGTTTCTAGAATTTCGTGATTCTTGCACACCTGAAGAATGCTCGAAAAATATAGTTCAAGAGCGGCGACAACGTCTGAGCATTGGCACGACATGTTCTAAAATTCTTCTCGTCTCCTTTTTTTTTGTCTCTTTCCCCTTCCACTCCAAGTTGAACTGAAAAAATTTGCGAAAATCCGGGTATTCGAGAACACAGAGTGCGTGTTCGCTATCGATTCGAGTTCCCGTGGGCGTTGCTACGAGATGGACCCTTGTACAGAGCGAGAGGGCGATAGAGACTCGAGTGTCGCCAAGGTACCCTCCCCCTGCTCTTCTACTTGCTGTACCGGCACAGCCAGTCCACCACCCACCTCTTCCTCTTCCTCTTGAACCAACTCCTTCTCCTCTTCGTGCTACAGCCTCTCACCCTTCGCCTAGTACACCCGGCCATACCTGCACCAGTTCCACCTACAGCTTCGCCCTCTGCGTCTATCTCTCTCTCTCTCTCTCTCTTATCCCTTTTACTCCCTTTCTTCCCCGGGGGGCCCGTTATTACTTCTACAAATATACAAGATATCATATATTTCCTCTCCAAGATCGAAGTCTGGATGGGAATTTTTTTCCTCGTTTCTTTCTCTCGTAAACTTGACAAAATCGCCGGCTAATACCGCTTCAAAGGGCGAAGAATCATCTCTCACTTTGTACGCCACTGGTCCCCCCTTTTTTTGTTTTTACTCGCTATGTGTTCGACACTTTTTGTCTGTAGACGCACTGAGAGAAATTTATGGTATTAGTAACCATAAAGTGACAACTATTCATTTGTAGTTGGTACAAACATAGTTGTTACCGTTTAATCAGTTGTCACAACTATTTTTGTAGTCACCGTAACTATAAAAGGACTAAAAATCAATAGATGTTAATTTATAGTTAACTGTACTATGATGATTTCTCTCAGTGCGGCAAGAATAATCGGCTATCGAACCTTCGATACTTTGCCTTTGCAGATGAATATGTTACACACTCGTCTGCTTTCGGGGCACGAAAAATGTCGATGGTAATGACCAGAGACTTTCAAACAACGTGTAATCATGGATTTATGGAAATGGGAGACGTGTTTCGGAAATTTGGTACTGTAGCTAGTTAGGCCCTATTATAATCTCTTGAAGGATAAGTTTTATTTATTCTTTGTCGTTGAAAAAATTCTGTACAAAAATACTGATCGTTCGATTGTTTATAACGCTATTTTCATCATTTTCTTTAATCTTCTGACACGGATATACAAAATTGGAGAAAGGGTTGAATGTTTTGAAATAAAAAATAGCAATACAAAAATGTAATTCTACAATTTTTACGTCAATAAATCTTTGCCGGTGCTAAAGTTAATTAAGCGGTGTTATGACTCCATAGGAATTTTTCGTGGTTGTATTTATTTTTTCTCGGTCAGAAAAGTTATGTGAAAAAGCATTAACTTCAATTGGTTTTAACGTCCATTTTATAATTTTTTCAATTCTCTGACACGGATATAGAAAACTGAATTCAAATATATCATTCTTGATTTAAAAAAAGATAACATTTCACCGAAAAAGTTCTTAATTATTCTAATCAAGACAATTGTACAAATAATTGATTAAGTGTCAAAAATAAATATTCCAATTTTGAGATATTTTGATGATGATATATGTATGTATATATATATATATATGAGAAAAAGCATGTAACACTTGTGTCAAATATTAAACAGGTTGGGAAGGGTCCGAAGGTCCAGCATCCGTAAGGGCAAATAGATTAATCTGTCGTTGGGCAAGTGTTCCGAGATCATGTCGGGTCAAGCGACTGAACCTCTCATGTTGTCTAATAATTCCAGTTTTGCTGGACCTCGCAGCATTGGCTCGAACGCTGGGCGCTCGGCGACAGGTCGACAGCGAACCGCGTGCTCTTGGCTCTGACTAAACGAGTTGAGAATTTCTTATTCATAAATTCATCCCTCTTTATCTCGCTCGAGTCGACTCGTTGACTAGCTCCCTCGCGGTGGATGTCATACAGCAGGTACTTTTAGACTCGCCACTTTTCCTCTTATCGCGTCGACATAATTACTTAATTTTTGTGTAATAAACAGAGAGCGACGATAAAAAAAAATAGAACGTGTTTATTTTATTGAAGCTCGGACATTTTATGTGCTTAAAATGCCTTTACGAAATTTGTTATTAATTCCAAATGTAAACACAGCAATGTGCAATTGACATCTAAATTAATGTGCAAATAAATAATTTGTCAATATGGCAAATTATTTATTACTATTTGACAAATATATGATAAATTATTTATTACATTAACGTTAACTTTTACAGTAAAATTTTGAGGGGTGGGGGTCAAAATAGCGTATGATCAAAATAGTAAATGGCTACAATAGCGAATTTAAAAATAAGGACCGTCTGAATGTAGAATTCCATAATTATGGAATTCGCTCTTTCAGCCATTGGCCATTTTTATCATTCGCTATTTTGAATGCATTTTAATAAGATAGAAATCAAAATAGTGAATGGTCAAAATATCGAATGGCTGAAATAGCGATTTTCGTAATGATAACCATTCGTTCGCTATTTTGATTCCCACCCAATTTTGACAATGTGGGCTTTTTTCGAGGAGGTAAGATTTTCCCTCTTTTTCTCGCTTGAGTCGACTCGTTGACTCCATCGCGGTGGATGTCATACAGCAGGTACTTTTAGACTCGCCACTTTTCCTCTTATCGCGTCGACATAATTACTTAATTTTTGTGTAATAAACAGAGAGCGACGATAAAAAAATATAGAACGTGTTTATTTTATTGAAGCTCGGACATTTTATGTGCTTAAAATGCCTTTACGAAATTTGTTATTAATTCCAAATGTAAACACAACAATGTGCAATTGACATCTAAATTAATGTGCAAATAAATAATTTGTCAATGTGACAAATTATTTATTACTCTTTGACAAATATATGATAAATTATTTATTACATTAACGTTAACTTTTACAGTAAAATTTTGACGGGTGGGGGTCAAAATAGCGTAGGATCAAAATAGCAAATGGCTACAAAAGCGAATTTAAAAATAAGGACCGTCTGAATGTAGAATGTCCATAATTATGGAATTCGCTCTTTCAGCTATTGGCCATTTTTATCATTCGCTATTTTGAATGCATTTTAATAAGATGGAGATCAAAATAGTGAATGGTCAAAATATCGAATGGCTAAAATAGCGAATTTCATATTGATAACCATTTTAGATTCAGACGTTTCTGATTTCGAAATTCGCTATTTTGACCATTCACTATTTTGGTCGTTCGCTATTTTGATTCCCACCCAATTTTGACAATGTGGTCTTTTTTTCGAGGAGGTAAGATTTTCCCCTCTTTTTCTCGCTTGAGTCGACTCGTCGACTCCGTCGCGGTGGATATCATACAGCAGGTACTTTCAGACTCACCACTTTCCCTCTTATCACGTCGACATAATTACTTAATTTTTCTGTAATAAATAGAGAGTGAACAAAAAAAAACAATTGAACGTGTTTATTTTAATGAAGGTCGGAAATTTTATGTGCTTAAAATGTCTTTACGAAATTCGTAATTATTTCCAAATGTAAACACAACAAGATAGAATAGACATCTTAATTTATTTTGAAAATATAAATACCAATTGCAAATAAATAATTATTCACATCTACATCAACGTCAACTTTTATAATAAAATTTTGACAATGTGTTCGCTTTTTCGAGGAAGTAAGATTTTCTAGTTAAAAAATTATTTCTCTGTAATACATTTTCCAATATTATGAACTTAACGATTTGTTCAAACTTAACTGAAAAATTAAATTTCGAAAGCGATTGGTACATTACGAGATTGTTGTTAATGATAAATTAACTTTTTCATTCCCATCGTGAATATTTAGTATATCAGAGGAATATCTATTTTTAAAAACATCTTAGTCAATATCAATACGACAATTCAAGAAAAAAATGAAAAGCATACAAAAACGAATGAAGCGAATTTTTAAAAATATTTCACGCTATTTTTAATAGCAAGTGTCCATAAGATAATTTTTTTAATCAGATAGAGGACCTGGTCAACGTTTTAAAAATCTTGTCCTTGAAGAAAATATAAAATATCCTGATTTAGACAAGTGTAAGAAAAATAGCCAGACAAATTGCGTCCTCTCTCAGTTTCCAGAATATAATTCGTACACAGGAGACTGCGATATTAGCACATAGACGGCCTTAATTGGGTCCGCCATTTTCGGTGACTGGAGCGTATCTAGCTTTACAACATAGAGAGAGAGAGAGAGAGACAGAGAGAGACAGAGAAAAGCAGCCCTTGTAGTGGTGAAACGTTGCCCGGCTAGCGCATGGGTTCCTCGCCGGGTTCGGAAGGGTTGCCCGACCGCCCCCGACCCTCGAGACCCGAGTGGCTTTTGTTTTCGTCCACCATCCCTTATCCCCTCATTCCTCCCTCGTAACCCTGTGCCGGGCAAGCGAAGGGCGAACCGCCATTTTGAATTTATGACAGGCGCCGGCCCGTGGCCCTCGGACACCGCAAAAACTTTGGTCGTTAGTGAAAATTAAGGGTGGCCCTACGCCACCATCGAGAACGTGCAATCCCCGCCATACCTCATCATCTATCCTCGCTCTCCTTCCCTTCTTTTTCTCTCGTGTCTTACGCGTCACTCCACGACGAAAACAATTTATTAATCTCACTTTGATATCATTATCGCACGTCTGATTATAACGTATCTCAACTCAGGATTAATCATTCATCCCCAACCGTTGTCTCTCCGATTTCTCAACGCTGCACGTGTTATGAGTAATAAAAAATTATGTTTTAAATTTACTGCAAAAAAACTGGTATTTTTAAATTCACAAATAGCTGCAGTTAAATCTTCTATACTTATTATAAAAGGGAGTGGCCGAAAACGGTTGTGTGTTTGGTTATTCCAAATTTAATTTTTTTTAGAATTTCAAAGATTTCGAAGATTTTAGAAATTTCAAAAAATTCAAAGATTTCAAAAATTTCAAAGATTTCAAAGATTTCAAAAATTTCAAAAATTTCAAAACTTTTAAAACTTCAAAAATTTCAAAAATTTCTAATATTTTTAGAATTCTAAAAATTTTTAAACTTTTAAAGTTAGCCATGGAATTTTAAGTGAGTCGTTCCAAGTTTGCTACGGAATTTTGAGCAAGTCGTTTTAAAAATACTCAAGATATTAAAGATATTCAACTGAGGTTTTGCAAACGAGCGAAGCGCGTAAGCCAAAATCACACGATATATATTGTATGAACAATTAGCAATTGTATGAGCAATTATATATATAATTAGCGATATATATTGTATGAACAATTAGCAAGAAATCGGTTTTCAAAACTCTATCCATTTGTACATTCTATTTCTAGTTTGCCAATTTATTGTGTTATTAATTCACACATAGTATAAAAAAAAATTTGCTTAATTTATTTAGAGAAAAAATGTAATTGTTTCAATAACATTGGTGTAATTGGAATTAATTTGATGGATTCAATAATACTGATGACGGAACAACGAAATATCAGCTTGTTCTAAAAACCGTGTTATTGTCTTCAATACACCGAGTATTTGGAAAATGCAGCTGAAATAATCGCTTATACATTCCACCAAAATAAAACAAGGTTTGTTCGAACGTCACAAGATGTTTAAAAACTTAAATTGCTGTTATTGGACATTCGTTGTTGTTTGAAATACAAAACCATGAAAATTTAGTCAAATTATAATCAAGTCTTCTCCCCAACGTTCTCTGATAATTGTTTTTTTTTTATTTAAAAATTCGTCTAAAACGTGAACTGTTATTTTCCACGAAAAATTCCGCCATTTTGTGGTCGGAAAACACCCTTAATGTAAAAAAAAAATTATCAGAGAACGTTGGGGGGAATATTTGATTACAATTTGACAAAATTTTCATGGTTTTTCATTTTCAGATAATTTTCGGCCAAGTTAAAGTGAACACCGCAAATTGTTTTTTTTTCCCCAAGACGTTCTGAGGAAAGCTCTGTTATCGGCTTATCCTTCAATATTTCTGTATCCAAAATTCACACAACATTGTCAAAAGTATGCTCAATAATGTACAAAAGGCTCGAATAAAATTGCTCAATCCATATTTGAGAAAAAAAATCACAAAAACAGTGTTTTTTTACGCTGAAACCCTAAGCCCTCCGTTAATAATGAATGTACTTAAACATATAAAGAAAACTAGGTTCAAAATTATGTCCACTATATAAAATCGCTCAATCCATATTTGAGAAAAAAATCACAAAAAAAGTATTTTTCATTACGCTGAAACCCTAAGCCCTCCCTTAATAATGAATGTACTTTACCATATAAGGAAAACTAGGTTTAAAATTATGTCCACTATATAAAATCGCTCAATCCATATTTGAGAAAAAAAATCACAAAAAAAGTATTTTTTATTACGCTGAAACCCTAAGCCCTCCCTTAATAATGAATGTATTTTAACATATAAGGAAAACTAGGTTTAAAATTATTTCCGCAATCTATTTTGACGCCTATGAAGTCGAAACTAGAGTTATACGTATACGACGCAGTTCGCCGCAGTTTCCGCTTGTCTGATGCTTCTCGGGAATGAATTAATTCGGCAAATTGAAGGTTCTTACACATCCAGTCCGATAATTTGTTAGCGCGAGGGTGGCAACGTAATATCCCACGAATGGGCTATGCTGTCTTGCAGTTTGCTGAGTCAGTCACGACGGCCAAGACGGTGTGGGAGGCCAAGACCAACCCACCTGATCTAGGAGACTTGGCTTGTACATGGACTACATCTCGGTATAGTTCAAGAAAGACCGGGGGTAACTGGCTCAAGTTGGTCATAAGGTAAACGTCCCGATGGCCAAACATGTATAAATCTCTAACCACCGATGCATATATTCCATCAGAGCAAGAGTATATTGCATTTAATTGAATAATTTACCATCGAAATTCTACCTCAATATAATATAGGGAAAATCGAAGCGAATTCAATCAAGTTGACCATACAATTCAAACAGTATTTAGATACGATATATATGATGTTTAAATAAATATTTAAAAAAATTTCCTTCCTATAAACTAGATATAAAAGAGTTAAGTGAACTCATTTATTGTAAAAACGTTAACAGGTGGTTAATGGGAGATTGACGACCAAATATTGGGACATAACCAAAAATCGATGGTCGACTGCTGAAACTTTAGTTAGTTTGTTATTTTCAAAAATTATGGATATACTCTATGCCCTATGAATGTAATTCATGGGAGATTTTTGGAAAAGAATGAAAGCTTGGTTTTGAGTGAAAAATCGGTTTGCAAAAAAGTTTAGTCTTAGATGGCCGACTATTGGGACGCTTATTTTAAGGATCCTTCGTATGAAAGACTTATTATATATGGCTAATATACAGCTTTTATTTACGTTACCAGCTTAAGTGACAAAAAATTCGAAGGATCGTACGAAAACAAACCGATACATTGAATGGTTCCGATGACAATAAAAGTGACTATTAAAGTTAATTGCGTAAGTTACGCATTTGCATCTTCTTCCAATCTAAGGCTCAGTTATTTTACTAAAATTGAATTGCCTAAGATGAAGTAATTGAATAAAAGCCTGAAAAAATGTAGACTAACTAACTAATTCTCCATGCATCGATGATGGTTTAACCTATAATCCGATTCACAGAGCCAACGATGAGAAAAACAACCCCTGAAAAAATATTCCGATCAGGTCTGATATGACCTGATAAGGCCATATCCAAATTTTTGATACAACTATATCCGGCCTGATATAATCTGATATGCCTATATATAAATTTTGATATATCCTAATATGGTCTGATATGAAAATTGGCCACATCAAGTCAGATTAGGCCTTATCAACATGATATGCCCATATCAGGCTTGATAAGACCTGATATAGATTGATATAAATATATATATTTTGATATATCAAGACATATACAGTCTGATATTGCCAATTTTCATATCAGGCCTGATATGGCCAATTCCCATATCAGGCCTGATATGGCAAATTTTCATATCAGGCCTGATATGGCAAATTTTCATATCAAGCCTGATATGTCCAATTTTTATATCAGGCATCATATGGCCAATTTTCATATCAGGCTGATATGTCCAATTTTCATATCAAGCCTGATATGCCCAATTTTTATATCAGGCATGATATGGCCAATTTTCATATCAGGCATGATATGGCCAATTTTCATATCAGGCCTGATATGTCCAATTTTCATATCAGGCCTGATATGGACGATTTTCATATCAGGCCTGATATGGCCAATTTTCATATCAGGCCTGATATGGACGATTTTCATCAGGTCTGATCAGAATTTTTTTTCACGCGAATGAAAATAAAAAATTGTCTCAACTAACCCCGGTCTCCTCTTAAGCAATCATTCGCTCACGTTGAAACTGTCGATGCTCAGGTACATCAGGAGAAACAGCGGCGACGGCGGAGACGGTAACACCACCGCGAAGCTAGTTCCGTAATCGAATTAGAGAAGTCAGGATATTGCGTACAACTCCGGCCCTCAATTGTTTTAAGTCGACATCTCCGCTCTCACTCGAAACGGACGGCGCACCTTATAGAACATCGGCGCATCTCCCCGACTACCCATAGCACAGCCCGGACATTGAATTTAGAGTAAACTATTGGCTCTCCCGTATCGAGTTATAGCAACGACTGTATAGCACACTGTATATCGTATTTCGTATCCACCGTATACATGCAAATCTATATTTATATGTCCTTGGATGTGTTGTATATGCATGTGCTTCACGTCGGGCTCGAACTTCCAATTGACGACGTCCGATTGAGGCGTTACACTTGCGTATCCCGTAGGATATGAGGAATATTGGCAAATCACTGAGGGTGCACCTTCAACTGAAGAGCTATAAGACGTGGGAGGAGTTAAGGCGTGCCCATTATCGAGTCATAATTACGATGGAAATCAGGAAATAAAAATTTCATCAAGAATTCAAGTCATAATTATGATGGGATTCAGGAAATAAAAATTGCATCAATAATTTAAGTTATACTTACGATGGAATTCAGGCAATAAAAGTTTCATCTAGAATTCAAGTCATTATTATGATGGAATTCAGGGAATAAAAATTTTATCGAGAATTCAGGTCATGATTACGATGGAAATCAGGAAATAAAAATTTTATGGAGAATTCGAGTCATAATTACGATGTAATTCAGGAAATAAAAATTTCAAGATCTTAGCAATTTTTTGACGTCACTAAAAGGATTCACTGTTGAAAATATTTAGTTTTAATTTACAGTATGAATGAAAGAAACGCTTTCACAGAAATTCGTGAATGTTCGAAATGTAAATTTACAGTACTTATTACTAAATGTTATGACATTTATATTTATAGGTATATCAATTTGTATTTTTACTACGGATGTGCATTATTTCAAATATCAGCTGATATTGTAAGTAAGGTATAGAATTCAGAAATATTTTTGTCAATGTATGTTTTTTCGCTTATTGAAATAGGGGTGCAAATGATGAAGCTACGTGCATCGCGGAAAAGAATAATTTAACAATGTCCAGAATCTACCGTATTTATTTTTATTTTATTTTTTCTAATTCTCCTGGTCAAGAAACATGAATTTAAATTCAAATGTGATGCCCAATTTCGAAAAGCGTAATTGCGATATATTCCACTATTCGTGCAATAAATATACATTTTGTATAAAAAGCCGAAATTAAATATATATTTCATTTGATTACGTGTCATAATCTTGATACAGTTCCGCAATATAATTACCGGTTTAGAACAAATAGCGAATTTTGTTCCCGAAAGAAAAAAAAATGTAGTTGTAAATAGTTTTTATTTTAATTGACTCAAGTTCATTTTAACTATAATAATAATATGGATATGCTTTTCCTACGGAAGCCCAACTTTTTTGTCGCCACGCTCTTTCGACTAGGATCTTCTCCCACTCCTTCTGCGCTGGCCCATTACTTTTGGTCACCCCTAAACGCACTACATTCACTACTCGACTAATAACCAGTTTCTCGTGTCTGCATTACCGACTTACCCTTAATTCAATCAATTTCCACTACTCTGCGACTTCTTAAGCTTCACCGCGAGGGGTAAGTCAGAATTTCAGAGCGGATTTCTTTATTACCGACATACCGACCTATTACAGAATTCTACCCACACCTCGCTAAGCCACAATTACACTATCGAATTTTCGACATTCGTGAAGCAGCTTTGAGAAGAATTATCCCGTCGCTAAGTGTAAAAACACGTGCAAAGAAAAGAAAACAATTTCCACGGTGCTACGTAAACGTAGAATTCTACTTCTACGTGTCAAGGTCACATATCTACAGATACCGTACATTTGTTTCAGTTATTCGTTTCTGACGATAAATAGACTCGAATGAATATCTCGGATTTAAAAAAAATCACGATAACAAAACTGCTCCATGAGTGACCGAAAAAAATTCGCTGGCCAATGTCGCAAAAAAATATAACTCTGTAACTAACCTCTCGATAAGAATTGCTAATCAACAAATTACAAAAAATGCGGCAGTAATGTATAATTTATTACGAATGTCAAATGCCTCGGAGGATATTTCAGATCGCACCACTTCCCTTTTTTGACACAGTGCTGGGACAGGTTTGGAGGGGGAGGGGGAGGGGGGGGGGGCGAGTGGCAGGAGACTTGAAAAGGTCTTGACGTATCGCTGGCGTGTCTGTGCCTGACACCCCAGATTTTTCCATTAAGTTTACCCGAAGACGCTGGAAAATCTATCACCGGTTACAGTCTTGAGGCAGGAGGCGAGAGAAAGACAAGGACAACACCGAGAGAGCCATACAAAGCATGGTTGTGATGTTACAACGATTGGTTTATCGAAACGAAGAAGCGTAAGAATCGGTTGAATTCATCTGAATATATATCTCCAGGAATTATTGACAGATTTTTTAGTGGGCACCTCTAGAATCTGGAATGGTCATCATTATGGCATTCGCTCTTTCAGCCATTCACCATTTTGACCATTCGCTATTTTCACCTCCATCTTATTAAAATGCATTCAAAATAGCGGATGATAAAAATGGCAAATGGCTGAAAAAGCGGATTCCATAATTATGGACATTTTACATTTAGGTGTTCCTCATTTATAAATTCGCTATTTTAGACATTCGCTATTTTGGTCATTCGCTATTTTGACCCCCATCCATCATTATGGAATTCGCTTTTTCAGCCATTTGCCATTTTTATCGTTCGCTATTTTGATTGCATTTAAATAAGATGGAGGTCAAAATAGCGAATGGCTAAAATAGCGAATTGAATAATGATGACCATTTAAGATGCAGACGTTACTATTTTCGAAATTCGCTATTTTAACCATTCACTATTTTGGTCATTCGCTATTTTCACCCCCACCCACTTCAGAGCTGGACCGGCAGGACTCATGACTGTAAAATCCGGTTTACCCAACTGACTATACCCATAGTAATCGCTAAAGCTTTCCAGGCCACGAGAACGAGTATATATTCAAGTTCTTAGGATCGGTTATCGCGAGAGGAATAAATTCAGAGGGTTCTCGAATGTCCAATGGCTGTAAGTCCCTTCGGAACCTCGTCCTTCTCCTCTCCGTAAATACGGATTTCGCGCGTTCCACGCGCGTTTAAACAAGCTCCGTTCAAATACAGATGGAGTCCCTCCGCCGTGCGCTGGCAAGTGTGTTTGCTTTGGTAATAAGATCGACTAATTTACCGACGACAAGGAGGAGCAGAGTAAGGGGTGGCAGGGAAGAGTCGGTGCTATCAGTGCCTTCGCCGTCGATAGGGGAGGCCTTTCACCATCGATCTTATCCAAGGCACCTTCAACCCCTTTCTTTCTTCGACAAATCAAAGGTGACAACAAAAAAAAAAGATTTTCGATTGGAATCTCCTTAGGATATCTCCTTCTGCCCGTTTTCCACCCAACGATCCTTAATGTCCCTGGGAGAAGACCATTTTTCACTGAGGAAAGTGATAAAAAATAAGTCAGTAAAGAAATTGTAGCCGCAAAAATTACACTCACTGATGTCATTCACGTCACACGTTAAAAAAACCATCAGTTGGGTACATTAAAAAATTGGTTGGACGGCCAAACTTTTCGTTTGTGAGTTGGGCAACTTATCCATTGTCTCAACTAACAAAATGGTTCGAGGCCCTAAGTGAATGATCCAATCATCTCATTTATAGGCATCCCATAAAATAACAGTTGTTCCAGCTGAACTTTCTTCCCCGTCCAGTATCAGACCTGCTAGCAGGTCTCAAGGATTTTGCATCAACTCTCGTGCCAGAAATTTAATTGAATTACCTTTCCGTTCATTTTATTCACTCTCTTTCCCTTCCTTATTCTCAAGAGTCCCTGATAGGAGTTCAATTCTCACCGAAGATATTGAAAAACAAGAGTCAGCGGCGGAATTAAAGCCGCAAGAACTGATCTCCCTCCATCCCTCGCGCTTTCCCTTCTTCCCCCATCTTATTCAGTGCGAAACGTAAGGTTTTACGAAACCAGCGTGCAATTTCAGTGGGGATCGTGCGAAGAA
This sequence comes from Tromatobia lineatoria, assembly GCA_949699805.1. Lineage (NCBI taxonomy): Eukaryota > Metazoa > Arthropoda > Insecta > Hymenoptera > Ichneumonidae > Tromatobia > Tromatobia lineatoria. Next base: position 3,670,440 of record OX453046.1, read on the forward strand.
GATGGCTATATGCCGGAGTTTTGTGTTCACGGGCGGAAGGATTCATTTTTCAAAAAATCTTCGTGAAAATGCAAATTTCCCGTGCGTGAGAGGGAGAAAGCGCGGGGGCATCTGGCAACAATGGCCGTGGTGGTCTTGCCCCTATTTTAAGGGTCGGTTTTCGGGGGTGGCCCGTCCGCCGGGACGTACTACTACTACCACTGACGCCCTAGCTACTATAACCCAGCGCACCGCACGCTCTCCCAAGTTCGGGGAAGAAGGTGGAGGTGGAGGGGAAGCGGAAGGTAGTAGGGGTTGTTACCCCGCTGTCGCTTTTGCCGTTTCGACTAGAGTCCGGAGTTCTCCTGCTGCTGGCCATGCAAAGCAACCAGCACACTTTCCCCTAGCGCCTCCCTTCGCTTCGTCCCTTGCCCAGGCCATGGTATACACGCTCTCAACCCCCTGATAAGGGTGGACAGCCACGATCGATTAGAGGGCTGCCCACCCGACTCCCTTACCAACCTCCCCGCCTTCGGACTTTGCTCCACGCTCTCTGCGCTCTATTTCCCTCCCTTCGAACTCCCTGGCCATCGTACTTCGATTCCCAACACGCTTGCCTAACGACCTAACCGGTTAAAAAATGCAAATTTTCTTAAAGATTTCATCTTTACCATGGCCAAGCCTTTCTTATTCCTTGTTCTTACGCAAGTCTTTCGTTTGGTTGATCTCTTCATATGGAATATCGACATTAATCAACTGACTGACCGTTAGCCCTTCAGCCAAAAGGTTGATTAAGAAGCAGGATGACTTTATGGTGTATGCAATAACGTAGCAACAAGGAATTTTCATTCTGATAATATTAACCGTTTAACTGATCGCTACGTTTGCCACATTTTGGAGATGCATCTACATTGCTAAACATTTCATTTTTATTTTTTGGCATATTCATAAAAAGACATGGGCAAATAGAGTAATAGAATCTGCCATAGATTTCGACATTTCTTAATGTTTTAATGATCTTGTCCTTTTATTTGCCAGATCTTTCCTAATCGCCAGTAATCTGTCGAGCGACTGATCGCTGTTCTGGTGTGAACATTAATTATGAAGAAGAAGGGTCGCTGTTGGTAGTAGTAATAGTAGTAGTAGTCGTAGTAGTCGTAGTACGTAGTAGAATAGCTACAGGTTATACTCTTACTCTCATCGCGACGATATTAATAACGTTAGAGGCTGTTGCCTCTGCGAACTCTCTCGTACTACGAAAACTACTACCACGACGGCGGCTATGCCATTATACTTCACCTCGCCGTTCCACTGTTCCATAATAAAAGTTTGAGGGAAGAAGCTTTTCACGGTCGCGATGGTAATTCAGGTGCAACGATTATGACCCGAGGGAGAATGGAAGGAAGGGTGAGAAAGAGAGAGTTGAGAGTTGAAAAATATTCGACAAGGTCACGACGACGACGTAGACGACGATGCCGCGTCGGAATTAAGTGGCGGAAGTGTGTCAGGGTAGCTGCCAGCTTGAGCGACTAACCCACCACCTCTATATACTGGATTCAAAGCTTTCGCGAGATCCCGCTCAGTCTTTCCAACTTTTGCTAACTTTTCCTACGCTTGTTTCAACATACCCCCCACTCTACCTTCTTCTCTCATGATTTTTTGAATATCTTTCGCCTCTTTTGCGTAAACGGCATTGTTTCCGACTTGATTAGTCGAAAGCAATTCCGTCTACGCGGAAAGAAATCAATCGCCACAACCAATCAATTACAGCGAGATCTCATTATTCCAAACTCAATGGGACCGAGACCTTTTGCTTTTTTGTATTTGACCTATTGTCCCCACTTTTGATAAAGGTTAACGCTACTAATCAGTTGGTTGAAACTAATTCATTGCTTATGAGAACCAGTTTGTTAGTTGTCTCGACCAATTTTCAAAAAATAATCAACTGCCACAAAAAATGAATTACAGTAAGATCTCGCTATTCTTAACTTGCTGAGACCGAGACCTTTCGCTTTTCTGTATATCTCTTACTGACCTGACTTTTAATGAAGCATTACTCTAGTACAAATTGGTTTGGCTGCCTGACATAATTTTTAGCACTGGTTTGGGTAAAAATGCAACATGCCTGATCAAGATAACTGGTTCAGGTCTGTATCCAGACCGGGTCGTATATCGATACGACATCTTTAATCGGGTTACTAGTTTACCAAGCCAATCGGTCAAGATAAACATCCCATTTGCTGGACATATCCTGTTGGCTGAATGCACTGTGTGTGCAAGAGAAGAAGAAGAGAAGAAAATATGATTTTCCGTGCATGTCCTAATCGTAAAGTTTCCAGGCATTGATAAATTGACCAATCTTGTTCATTTTTTCAAGCATGTCTATTTTTCAGGGTACATTTAGGTATATCCACTGACTTTGCCAGGTTATAATATAACTTCGTTTACTATAGCGCACGCACCTCTCTAAAGATCATGCGCATTTTGTGTAGCCACCCGCTATATTCGCTTGTAAGGGAAAAAAAAACGTTGGTCCCGCTCTGGACCATCTTACACAGTCACGAGTGGCGCTTCGCGAAATTGGAAATAAATCTAGAGGCCTTTAAAAAAAATTGCCGATAAATTTTCGTGTTAGTGCGGTCCAGCGGGCATTCGAAGAGCAACGCCGTATATATGTGGAGTATACGTAGCGTACAGTGTGTTACATGTGGGGTTACGTCCCTTGAACTACTGCGCCGTTTTAAAATTCTCTAATTCCGTGGAAAAGGGTACGTACGTGGCGCAAAGCATCAGAACTACGACCCCTGGGTCAGAGGGACGCGCTCGACGAGGGTGGGCTTCTTCGGCTTTTTTTCTCTCTTTCTCTCTCTCTCTCGGACTTTTCAATACCCCCGCGACCCGATGATGTCACCCCCTGAACTCCCAGTTGCGGAAGTTTCCACGGACACAAACCATTCCTGCGAACGAGGGACTTTTGGGTACGCCCTTTCAAGATTTTTTTTTCTCATTCCTCTCTCGCCTTTCTAGGTCTACGTTAACATATGCAAAACAACGTGGACTTACAAGACGACAAAATTTTAACCCAACTTCGAAAATCGTATTTTTGTTTGGTTTTTCAATCCAACACCGATTAAAAGAATTGGTAATACCAACCGAATCTGCGGTTACGGGTGGCGAAACAAATTTTCGGTTGATTAGAAGAAATATTCGTTCCAATCGACCAAATATTTCGTTTGAATGCGGAGCGAAAGTAATTTTTGGTTGATTGGACCGAATATTTCTTCGAATCAACGAAATATTTGTTCTGACACCCGTAACCGCAGATTCGGTTGGTATTACCGATTCTTTTTATCGGTGAATATTTTGAAGCAAACGAGAATTTATGTTTGATTTTATCGCAATGACTAATAATCCTCATATTGAAAAATATCACAAAAAAATTTATACATGAATAAACCATCGAAAACCATAACAATAATCTCTGGTGATTAAAAAAAAACGTCCATAATTACGTCGAAACTTTGGTGGAAGAAGTAGCAGCAGCACATCATTAGAAATGGACGAAAAATTTGAGGGATTCTTCGTCAATTCAGCCACTTTTTTTTCAAGGAATCCCCATTTTCCGTAATATTGGATTTAAAAATCTAAAAAAAAATTAGGAAAAAGTACTTTCAATTGGTACTGAAATGTGTCCAATTATGGGACTAATCAAAGAGGTTTGAAAAATGTGGCTGAATTGATGAAGAATGCCTTATTTTTTTTGTCTACGCTGAATTTGACCGGATTTTTTGCCACTGGTCACGATTTTCATAGTACAAAAGGATCAACAATTTTTGCGAAATGAATGTTGAGTCATTATTGAGTAAGGAAGAAAAATGTAGTCTTGAATAAATTCATAGTGGACCTCTCGTCTCTGTGGTGTCCAAAGGGGGCCCCAGGGCGTTTCTTAATGGAGAACCACAGAGTGTACCTTAATACGCAGGATCCTTCCTTGGACATCAACGGCTAACTTTGACGAGCTAGACTGCCTCACGTAATATCCGCAGCCGGAGCAGCTTAAGTTTACGAGCTCGGGCAGTATCGCTCCCGCCTGGATCTTGGTCCTCTCTCTAAGGTCTCTCCTCACTATACAACGTTTCTCAACTTCTACAACCTCAACGACGAGTCTAATAATCTCCGTCATGATACATATTTCGTAATTTTTGTTCCTTGTAATGTAGTTTGTTTTAATTTTATGCACAACATTTACTATAAATTGTGTACAGAAAAGTTCATTCTTCAAGACTCTTGAGAATTTATCAAAGATGTCATTTTTTTATTGCTGATCTAATAATGTATTTATATTTATTGGCAAGAACAATAAAAGTCTCCAAATTGTATGTTTCATGATGAATCGTGAAAACTCTTAAATTGATCAAAGATGTCATTTTTTTATGGCTGATCTAATTATGTATTTATATTTATTGCAAGAACAATAAAAGTCTTAAAATTGTATGTTTCGTGATGAATCGTGAAAACTCTTAAATTAATCAAAGATGTCATTTTTTTTATTGCTGATCTAATTATGTATTTATATTTATTGGCAAGAACAATAAAAGTCTCCAAATTGTATGTTTCATGATGATTCGTGAAAACACTTAAATTGATCAAAGTTGTAATTTTTTGATTGCTGATCTAATTATGTATTTATATTTATTGGCAAGAACAATAAAAGTCTCCAAATTGTATGTTTCATGATGAATCGTGAAAACTCTTAAATTGATCAAAGATGTAATTTTTTTATTGCTGATCTAATTATGTATTTATATTTATTGGCAAGAACAATAAAAGTCTCCAAATTGTATGTTTCATGATGATTCGTGAAAACACTTAAATTGATCAAAGATGTAATTTTTTGATTGCTGATCTAATAATGTATTTATATTTATTGGCGAGAACAATAAAAGTCTCAAAATTGTATGTTACATAATGATTCGTGAAAACACTTAAATTGATCGAACATGTAATTTTTTGATTGCTGATCTAATAATGTATTGATATTTATTGCAAGAACAATAAAAGTCTCCAAATTGTATGTTTCATGATGAATCGTGAAAACTCTTAAATTGATCAAAGATGTCATTTTTCGTCCGTATTAAATGTCTGCGAACTCCGAGAAGAAAGTGAAATGTTGACGAAGGTTCAAGAGCCGAAAGAATGATGCAGAAAACGTCGCCGTCGTGAATATATAGATAGAGAGATGTTGGGCGGAAAGGCGGAAGATAAAAAAAATAAAAACGAATTCGATATCTCTGGAATTTTCATATCGACACAGAATGACAGTTTTTTAATATTAAATTCCTGCGAGGAACCTGCGATGTTATACTTTATTTTTCTCTATGCCTGTCTGTCTTGTTTCTCCTGAGCGTAGGGCGAGGCGATGCCTCTGGAAAAAAAAATTCGTCGTCGTTTTCTCGGTCATATACAGAGCGGAAAAATGGACAGTCTTATTCTGCGGTTGCAATGTTCTTTACAGCAAGTATTTGTAAACAAAGAATTCTGTACATTTCGACATTTTTACGGTCGACGTTTGTGAATATTAGTCTCTTAGCGTAGAATCGAGTGCAAGTAGAACGAAAGTAAATGTTTATTCCAGTAAAAAAAATGATAAATGAATCTAATAAATCATTGTTCGCTAGCCATCAAATTATGTCATTCACTCAATATTAACTTAAATTTTTTCTATATCACATAGTTTCAAGCATCATCATAACTCTCATATTCAAAAGAAAATCATCCATAAAAACAAAATGGGCCATTATTTTATTACCTCTAATCAGCCATATTTTCTTTCTTACCATTTTCCAAATAAATCTAGGTTATTTGTTTTCTGCACCCATCTTTCAACCACTAAGGTGAGATATTATTATCAAAATGATAAAAATCGAATTAACTACACGGCAAAAAAGGTGTTGTTGTAGGAATCACGGATTTGAAAAGTGGCAACCAACGCGCATGGTAAAATATCGCATTAGTAAGTTATTGTGTGTCCGAACCAACTGATTGGTCACCGACTGTCCAACTGGTAACGCCGACTGACCGATTGGTAATGCCAACCAAACTATGTATAACGCTCTAAGCATTTTAAAATTAGTTTTCCAAACTAACCTATTTTCTTCGTTTACAGAATACGTCAGGGATAAGAACGGGCCTCAAAATGATAGCTTACACGGTAAAAACGACTTCGTTACGGTAACGAAAAAAAAATTCGAACTTAGTTCGAACTTAAGTTGAAACTTAACTTCGAACTTCAGTTCAAACTTGGGACTATAAACTCGACTAAGTTAGAACTTCGGTTCAAACTGAAGAATAATCTTTGAAAAACAACAAATTCATCAACTGTGATTCATTATCTGCCTGATGGACTGTGATTTGCAAAAATATCCCATAGCAATGTCAATAAATTGGGTAATTACATAGGATCGGATTACACTAAAAATCGGCTTAAGTTCCAACTTTAGCTTGAACTAAAGTTCTGACTTAGTCCAATTTAGAGTGCCAAGTTTTAACTGAAGTTTGAACTTAACTTCGAACTTGGAACTATAAATTCGACCCTTAGTTGGATCACGAAAAAAATCCGTTGGGTGACCTATTTAAGTCAACTAAATCGAACTGGTGAATGTGACCAGGTCGTTACACCGACCAACTGGATGGTTGTGGCAACAAATGTCCACTCAACTAATAAATAGTTAATTAGCTCAGCGAAGACGTTTTTTCCGTGTACCCTGCAGTAAATAAAGATATTTCAAGTCTTTAATTTACAACTGAATAGCATTTAACCTATTCAGTTGTACAAACCTGAAGGTAGATTAACACATTGATATGGATTCAAGTCAAAGTTCACGTGCTGTAATAGACAGTCAGGTTCGAAAAAAAAAGTGATAGAGAGCACTCGATACAGTAATCGCCCGACCGATACACAACCAGTCGGGGCAATAAATATCCAATGAATTTCTAGCCGGGTGGCCCGACTTTTGGTGGACGCTCGTTTTCTGGAACGAGCGTTGCAGCAATAAAAAAAAAAAAAAGCGAAAATAGAGGGACACATACGACCCCCGAGCAGGAGTTCCTTTTCTGTCGTGCCACTGAGAGAAACTAACGGATGGCGGGTGCATAAAGGACGGTCGCGCTACAAAACCCAAAACAGTTTTTCGTCGCTGACTGTCATTTATATCGTTATTTATTTTCCAATGTGCTACTATCCCGTGAGAGTAACAGATAGTTCGGGATTCACTGGCAAGTTCGCCGTGGGATATTGGTATCTATCTATATACGTATGTATGTATATACGACGACCCTTATTTTGGCACCCTTCGCCGTCACCTTTCCACCATATCTCTGTGAGGCCCTCCGCGCGACTTTTTCCCTTTTACACCGCGCATGTATATCCCTTACTACCTCACTCTTTTCTTCATTGCATTGTCGAGAGTCGAGTGCGGATTTTTTAACCCTTAAAAAATGCGTCGAAGGGTTGCGAAGCTCCGCACCGGCTTTCCAGTGGATTCTGGCCGAGAGGCCAAAGGGGAGATGAAAGAAAGAAAGAAAGAAAAAAAAAATTACACGCACCCTGTGTGAAAAGAAGGATTACATCGGGGATTTTGGTTTTCGCGTTTCATCTGGACCAAAGCGGATTTTCCGATTTTCTCAATTTTGCGTGTGTCTCTTTCTCCTTTACCCTATGACGGGTTGGCTAACGTGTCTGAGAACTCAAGTCCTCGAATTAGGTGTCTATTGTCCGTGTGTAATACTATGTCTCTGCATCTATACAGCTCATCTCATAGCGCGAACTGAGAGACGCGAAATACTTGGTTACCCAAGTACGACAACTTCGCATATCGAACAGCGAGTTGATAATTCCTGAGGGTGCGCACTCGCTGGTTCGTGCTTTCATCCCCTAATTTGCCACCAGCTTTGGCACCTTTTTTATGCACAGATTACTCGATCCTTTTTCATTACTGTTACGTCATGGATTTTGGTGGATTCTCATGAATGAAACAAAATTAGAGTCATTTTTTTGCCTCGTTTTAAACCGGAATACGCCGGCCAGGGATCGAAGCGGGTGTCAGGTGATTTTTAGTTATGAATAAATAAATATTGGAATTTAAAACATAGTATACTGCCAAAAGTGAGTTTCAGAGACAATTTCGATCACTTCCCGATGCGATAAAAATTGGAAAAAAGGAGAAATTTTTTTTTTTTGTAAACCGTGAGAATGCTGATTAAAACAAAAATTCAGTAGCGTGAAACGCTACTGCATTCGAAAAAATATTTATCTTTTTGTCGATTAATCTCCAGAATTATTAATTAATTTATTATTCAATGCTTCTAAAAACTCAAATTTTTTTAAAATTCATTTAATGATAAACAAATATGCCCGAACGTCACAATTACCAAATCACTGTAGTTAATATCAACTATCTATATTTATACATAATAATAAACTACAAATTTCTAAAAAAATATATTGGACAATCACACACTTATAATCAGAACCTTCAATAAATGAAAGTGTCTATGAGAGTGTATGTACCGTATTTTCCGAATATTCGACAGTGTAAGAAACGTCAGATTTTTTGTACTTCACAAGGAAACCATTTTTTAAATTCCGCTGCTCTATCCTGAAACGTCTATGACCTACTATTATAGATATTCTTAATAATCGGTACTCTATTGATCGTAACCTTTGATTTTTCGACGAATTGTCAATAAAAATCTCGCTTATTTATTTTTTAACCTTTCGAGAGTTCTATCATCCCGAGGTTAGATCCAAGGCGAACACCTTCCTTCCGGTAAGTCATCCTCGCCACGCATAAGGGTGTGTTTGTTTGGACAACGGTTTTTATAAATTCAGCCTCCGGCTTGTTCGTGGGAAAATGGGGGCAGCTTACATCGACGATTCATCCTCTTTTACTTTGCACTAGATGGCTATAGATTTACTGCTACTTCGGTATCGATCAAAAATATATTAGTCCTCGATATGACAGTGCGGAGTGTTTTCTTTAGCGTGTGTGAGAATGGGACGAGGATCTCCTGACTGGGAATAGGGTAGCGTTTTTTTTTTTTTCGTGGAGAGAAAAAAAAGGTTGCACAATGTGAGGTTGCATACCTGCGCCCTTGAGGGTAAAAAAGGGTTTCCAGCTCTACCTGTGTCGGGCTGACAGTGCAGGCGAGAAAAAAAAAAAAAGAACGAGTTCGGGGTGGCCAAATTAATGATTTAACGTCGGTACGGATACTCGACTACCGGAACGACCCCCTAGCCACCCCTTTAGACATCCCGCGGCACACCCTACGCTTCCGCTTCCTGAATTGATCACACGCTCTGTATTACACATATGTGTATTTTCATTTCTACTCTTAAGCAAAAAATGGATGACTACCGTATCGAAAAGTGTCAGCTCCTCTATTAGTACACGCTTACTGTAAATTTGAGAATAATATAAAAATTCTACGATATTGGTATTCGAAAATTAACATACGTAAATAATGACCGCTTATTTTTAATATACCAATATTGTATTTTTTAATGACGAACACATCTGAGAATTAACATACGGCGAATAAATTTAACCTTTACATAGCAGCATATTAACCCCAGAAAAAATATTCTGAGCAGGCCTGATATGACCTGATATGGCCTTAGCGAAATTTTTGATATAACTATATCTGGCCTGATATAACCTGATATTCCCATATATGAATTTGGATATATCCTGATATGCCCATATATAAATTTCGATATATCCTGATATGCCCATATATAAATTTGGATATATCCTGATACGCCCATATATAAATTTCGATATATCCTGATATGCCCATATATAAATTTCGATATATCCTGATATGCCCATATATAAATTTCGATATATCCTGATATGCCCATATATAAATTTGAATATATCCTGATATGCTCATATATAAATTTCGATATATCCTGATATGCCCATATATAAATTTCGATATATCTTGATATGGTCTGATATGAAAATTGGCCATATCAGGCTTGATATGACTTGATATAGTTTGATAGATGCATATATAATTATTGCATATATCCTGATATGCCCTGATGTGGCCTGGTATAACCTTATATGGGTTATATAGTTAGATATACTAATTTAAAAAAATTCTAAACAAGTTCGATATGGCGTGATATGTCTTGAATTGGACATATATACCAATGATTTTTGTGATTCCCAGAAAAGAAATTTTCTGATCTAGTTTGATATAGGCTGATATCACCATATTTGGTCTAATATGCTTACATAGAGTTCTGATTAGTCCTGATATAACTTGATAAGACCTGATATAGATTGATAAGAATATATATTCTGACATATCAAGACATATATAGTCTGATATGGCCAACTCTCATGTCAGGCCTGATACGTACGATTTATATCAGGTCTGATCAGGATATTTTGTCACGAGAATTGAGATAAAAAAATTAACACTGTAAGTCAGCTGCGGACGCGACGCATCGAAAATTAGTGTAGTTTAGCGAAATGCAGGAAAAGTAATAGAATGGCCGTTGGCTAGAAATACATAAATATTGACATCATAGACATTGTTGCTGGAATGTAGTCAACGATTGAGTTTTCAAATTTATAAATAAAAAATTGTATACTTTGGTACTTTGAGCAGGGATATTTTGTTGTATATGAACGCAAAGTCGTCGGCACCTTTACGAGTTTATTTGGAGTTTACAGTACATACATAAGATACCGAACGAATGCCGGTCCCTCGACCCTCGTCGTTTCTCGAGCGGGCGGCTACTCCCGTGGGAGGTCGATACACCGGTTTTGCCTCTCGTTCAAAAATTGAAGAACGACAAGACGCGCGTGGCGACGGAAAACTGCATCCGAAGTGACCAGGGGTGTCGTCGTGTTCCCAAGGGTTCGCCAAGGGACCACATTTCCCCTGATCTTGCGTCTCGAATTTGAATTCAAATATATCGTCTCTTTTTCTCTTGTGGATTATTTTTTTCGATTTCTAACCCTCCGACACGTACGCTAAATTTTTACAACATTTCCATCTATAGACGCGACTCGTCGAGCACTACAAATTTTATTTATTTATTCAAAAAAAAAATTTTTGCCAATAAAATGTTGTTTTTTTTAAATTATTGTCACTTGGTGTTTTTAACTCGATGTAACTTCACGTAGCACCAAAAATATTACTGTAACATATAATGCGGAGAAAATAACAACTCCGTGCCGCACTTTCGGTCCTTTTTCTCTCATATACCTGCACTCGCTGTTCTCCAAAACGAAAAACCCGTTCAACCCTTTTTAACCCCAACGTAATTTCCGAGCGAACGAGTTTTTTCGCAATAATTTCTCGCTTCGAAAAGGACCCGCGCGAACCTTTCGAATTTCTATGGCTCGAATAACGACGGCTGACATTTTATGACGCCTAGAAAAATAGTTGGCTCTAGGAATTTTATTGACAATTCGATTTTCACGTCGATTGAACAATTATCAGCTGCTCAGTCACGTGAAAACTTAAAAATTCAACCGTATTTTTATTCGTAATGTACACCATAATCTTGTTAATCACTTTAATCAACTTTTAAGGACAAAATAAAATCTATTCATACTCCAAATTTATTTACATGATAACCTCGGTCGAAAAGTCTCGGTTTTTAATTTAAAATAAATTTTGAAACCAGATCGATTTATACTTGAACGTAAAATTCAAATAAAATTCATATCATCCTCTGAATATTTTTGGAAACTAACAAAAGTTTCCACTCAACATAACCATTACATATAAAAATCTGCACATAAGAAATAATATTCTGAACACCATTAATGCGCATATTTTATTTCATCTTCATTTTGTTTTTTTATTCAAAATTGTATCAAATTTTTTCATGTGTTTTTTTACCGCGTTAATGTCATGTATAAATGTATGGCACTGACAGATACATCCTGAAGATACTCTGGAATTTATTTGCCACACTGTCGATGTTCTGAAAACTCCTTTCGGTAACTCATACACACACACACAGACGAATTGTGCCCATGGCGAGCATTTCTTTGCTCATCCCCAACAGATCCTATGAAGAGTGTTGCATAGAACGTGAGAGGCGTAGGTGTTAAAAAGAAGTTTGTGTCGAAGGAGAAGCGGGTGCTCCATTAGCGTGTTTGCGTTACGGGTGGATAGCGGATCGTGTAAAGGTGGTCTTCGTGGCCACCCCTTAAGTGGTGTTTTGTGCTGGCTCGATGTTGGCAGTTGGAGAAATCGTCTTTATATGCTCGCCCAGCCTGAACCTCCGTGTAAAGTTTGAGTTTCAACCCCAAAGAAAAAATGAAGAAAAAACAAATTTTGAGGGAATTTCAAAGACGCGGTCTACACTCGCACGAGATGATAATAGTATGTCATGTATCGAGTGCGTAAAGTAGGGCATTTCCGCACGATTTGTACATACAGTCTTTTGGATGCATAATAAGCCGTGAGATTATTTCATTAGGTTTTCGGGCTTATGGCAGAGAGGTTATAGTGCATACACGGGAAAAAACGACTTCGTTAGGGTAACGAAAAAGGTAGTTGGATCTAACCAAGTGACTTAGTGCCCTAAGAGACAGACGATTACTTAGTTAGATAAACTATTTTTAGGTGTTTGGCTCTGATCGTTGCTCGAACTAAATAATTAGTTGGGCTAACTACTATTTTGGCCTTAACCATCTTACTTAGTTGGATCACGAATAAAATTCGTTGGGTGACCTATTTAAGTCAATTAAGTCGAAATGGTAAATGTGGCTAATACCAGGTTGTTACACCGACTAACCGGATGGTTGTGGCAACAAACTTTCTTTTAACTAATAAATAGTTAACGAACCCGTTTTTCCATGTCAAAAAAGCAGAGTACGTACAGTAATATCTGTACGCACAACAATTTCATCGCAGTTTTTCTGTCCCTAAGTAATAAAGCAGCAGCAATGAAACTATTCCCAAGCAAGAAAACAAAAATAATGTAAGAATAACTGTAGGAATTAGCATTTGTCCGAAAAAGGCATTTTTCAAAGAATCCGTGTCATTATGGTTCTTCGCAAAGCGCAAAAGCACATTTCAAAAACCAACAAAGATCACATGTTGAATAATTAGCAACATCAATATTGTTATCTGAATCTCAAAAAAAAATTCCAAAATATAAATAGATACACTCATAATTTTCATTAGATCTTCTCGAATGAAATGTGATGAGTATATAATTATACATTCCACCCTGTTTATTTTTAGCTTTTGACATAAACTCCCACGCCAATTTTCATACCAATATTGAATTGTGAAAATGAAAAAAATATTTTTCATATTATATTTAATCGCAAATTATATCTCACAGCAAAATGTATGTGGCACTTCCGTTAGAATCTCACCACGTGTCCATCGAAAGGAAAAATATGCCATTGAGAGGAAAAGATAAAGAGAGATTTTTTTAACGAGCCACAGAGAGCAAACCGCTCACGGCTATTTCTCCGTTCGCAGAAAGGAGGCACTAGTAGTGATACAGAGGAACTCGTGAGACTCCTTCGTGTTTCTGCGCTCTATTGGGAGTACAGTTATATGTATTTTCGTGGATTCCCGTGGTTCTCGCTCGAGATAACAAGGATAACAAGGATTCCAAAGGTACGGAAGAGTGCCTCATCCGGAAACGTCACTCCGTTGTCCGCCCAGGCACATACAGACTATATAAGTCAATATGGACTCACGAATCGTACAAAAAGTTGCTATAAAAAAGGCACTTCATTTCTATATATTTGACCCCATATTTGTTCTTATCCATATTCCTATGGAGTCCTATGGTTGCTCCTACATTTGAATCATGGGACAGAAAGATTTTCTTTCTAGGTGAACAAAAAAAAAATTGTTAAAAAATATTTTCCAAATTTACTGTACGTTAAAGTGATTTTGTCTTTAAACTTTTTTTTTTGTAACTCAACAAAATGTATAATCTCACGATTATTTCTACCTTTTCTTAGTTTATCTATAGAAGATAAATATATGATTATTGAAGATTCTTATAATTTTTTTGGTTGACATAAAAATACGAACTGCATCCTTATCACTTATTTTTGAAACTCAACGGAATTTATAATGTCACGATTATTTATACTTTTTCTCAGTTCATCTGGAAGAAAAATATATGATAATTAAATATTCTTATAGTTTTTTTGTTTGAGACGAAAATTACCAACTGCATCCTTATCACTTATTTTTGAAACTCAACAGAATTTATAATCTCACGATTATTTCCACTTTTTCTCAATTCACCCAAGAAAAAAAAAAAATGATAATTGAAGATTCGGTTGGGGGTCAAAAAAACGAATGACCAAAATGGTGAATGGTTAAAATAGCGAATCTCGAAATTAGGAACGTCTGAATCCAGAATGGTCATTATTATGAAATTCGCTATTTCAGCCATTCGCTATTTTGACCATTCGCTATTTTCACCTTCATCTTATTAAAATGCATTCAAAATAACGAATGGCTGAAAAACCGAATTCCGTAATTATGAATATTCTACATTTATACGTTCCTGATTTTTAAATTCGCTATTTTAACCACCCACCATTTTGGTCATTCGCTTTTTTCACCCTCACCCGAAGATTCTTATGATTTTTTTTATTAAGACAAGAATTACCATTGCACCCTTATCACCAACCGGAAACTACGTTAGCAAGATGCTTGTAAAAAAAGCTCGTTACTGTAGTTTATTATCGTATTCACTTTTAAAAAAATTATTTTTCCACCCCAAATACATAAGAATTTATACACTAAAGTTCGCTGGGCTGAGTAAATTTTTTCTCTTCTAAAAAGATTCTTGGAAGGAAAAAAGGTCCTTTTTGGATTTTTAAAGCAGGATTCCCCCTTAATTCTATCCAATCGATGGACTCTAGCTTCGCTTACTCTTCACTGCACTGTACAATTCGTTGAATCGTAATAACAACGTCCTACTGCTATGGTGATAATAACGTCGTTACTCTCGTTATCGGATTGTGGATGAAATCGGGTAGTGCGACCGTTAAGTGTATAAGGGATGGCTTGACTCTCGACAAATGCAGGGAGAGCTTCGATTTCTCTCTCCCTCTCTTTCTCTCTCTCTCTCTCTGTTTGCCGCCTCTTGAATCATCACCGAGTGTGAGGAGGTTCGACGACCGATGGAAAATTGATAGTTAAAAATTGATGAGATTCGATATTCTTGCATGTGGATACCGAAATAGAAATATCTTGAGGCGACAGACACTGTGGAAGAAGAGAAAAGCTTTCGTTTGCAATGCGATGGAGTTGGAAATTAATACAGGTATACATAAGTAAGACTGGTATAAGAGCGGGTTTCTAAGGCGGGATTGATCGACCTCGAGGTGAACCTCGAGGTGTGGGCACGTGGTTGCCTCGCGTCAAAACGAGTTCTCAAAAATTTCTGCACTCGTGCCCTCTACGATGTTAACCAAAGGCTGCATCTTCGGGGCATTCGTGAGGTCAGCGACGAAAGGGGGCAACACTTCCGGGTTAAAAACCGGACTTTGTGGGCATCACAAACGCCTGGAGAAATATCAACGGAATTAATATTTCGTTTTCACCCTTATTTCAATTGCTATTTACCGAAATTACTATAAGAATGTACACAGAGAAAACGGTTTTTCTATGACGGAAAATCTTTTGTTAAAATTGTGATAGCATTGCGTTATCTGCTATGTTATCCTTTTTTTTTTGCTCGATTAACACATTTTTTTGCTAGAAAAACAATTTTTTTTGCTATGACCACAAAATTGTTTGCTAGGTTAGCAGATAACGCAATGTTGTCACTATTTTAACAAACGATTTGCTGGCATAGCAAAACCGTTTTTTCCGTGTGGGATTCCTAAAACGTCTGGAGAAATATTAACGGAATGAATATTTAATTTTGTCCCTAATGCAAAATGCTATTATCAAAAATTACTATGAGAATGTATTAGGATTCCTAAAACGTCTGCAGAAATATTAACGGAATGAATATTTAATTTTGTCCCTTATTCCAAATGCTATTTACAAAAATTACTATAAGAATATAGGATTCATAAAACCTATCGTTATTTTGAAATTTCTCCTGTCAAATTATTATTAGTATTAGTATTATTATCTGTTATTCGTAATGCTTAGAGAAAAATTATATGTAGATTGTGATTTTGTGGATGAAAATATTAAATTAGGTTAAATCTTACACCGTTAATAAAAAAGCTAGAAATTTTTGTGCATAAAATCGTAAATCAAATTTAATCACAACTGTGATATAAAAGTTATGTAAATTTGTAGTAAATTTACAGCGGATTACAAGAAGTAACGTACTATTACATTAAATGTAATGTAAATAATTGAAATTACTGTACCATACTTCAGTTTACATCCGACTTGTATAGAAAATTTATTATATCAGTTTATCTATAAAAATTTCCTGTACCGATACATTAAATTTCAAGTAGATTTTTTTCATAGTGTAAGATAATTCTTCAAAGAGAAAAAATATAATTAAATAGAGCTTTTCTTAAAAAACACATGGAGAAATGTCGACCAGGATAATGATAATAATAGCGGGCAAATGTCTCGGCGCATTTCTTCGTTTTATGAAAATGAACAGTCCTTAGCTCGTCTGAATGTATTTGTGGAGTCTCTTGTCTGGTGTTTGAGTTTTATTGATTGTCCAACCAATTTCGCAAGATAACCGAAAGAGCCTTTAGGCCAATGATCGATTTGAATTGTAACAGTGAATGATAAAGGTGAAAACAGAAATGTGTCCTATCCGTCGAATCATCAAATCACGTTGAGAAGGGACCGGAAGTGGCGGGAGCATCGGAACTCTTGTATATTAAAGCACTCTCTTCGAGGTATTCAATTTTTATAAATCAAATCGCTGGGTCATCGTCCCTCCCTTGAAAAAAAAAGATTACACCAGATCCCTTCCGGTTTCGACGCGTGTTATTTTTTACTCCCTTCCTTTTTTTCGTAATAATATAAAAAAATATTGTCGTGTAATGGGCAAGCTGATGCATGTCGTTGCATAATATCGTACTTGCTTAATGGAAAAAGTGATAAAAGGACCTTTTTTTTGTCGTTCATGTTTTGAAAAAAATGGTATTGGCCATCTTAGGACCAATGTGGCCATCACATTCAAAGGAATAAATCGAAACATATAATCGATTTTTAAAAAAAACGTCGGGTAGGTCAATCAGTGAATTGACATAAATTTGTAAAAAAAATCAACGTGCAATTGTGTGAAAAAAATAATTTAAAGAAGAAAATGATAAAAATGGTCACAATAGCTACAGTGGCCACTAACGGTACATCTACCTAATTGCTTCGTATCCTGTAAACTACGTAATTATATTTGCCCGTGCCGACTACTAATTAATTCAAGTAGTTGCTTAAAAAATAAATCGGGTATGTTTCATTCGAAAACCCACTTAATTGAAGCAATTAAATATTAAAATGATTCAAATAAATATTTCTCACATCGCAACAAATATTATTTTGTTTTAACGATAAATTTACTTGACAGACTTGACGATATAATTCGAATACGTATATTGTCTGACGTATTCATAACATAGTTTTATTGAATCAACAGAATATTTATTAGAAAAAAAAAAATATTTTCTGCTTTCAATAAAGTTTTTATTTCATTTAATAATTCAAGGAATTAAATATATAATTGGTACAAATAATACTTTCACTTGAATATTTTCAAATAAATGGCTTATTTGAAAATTTAGGGTAGCCAATTATATTTTTCTCTCAGTGTCGTTTTCTTCCCTTAAAAATATACACGACATTTCCTACCGATCGGCCTATTGTTTTTTATTTAACTTCGTTATTTTTTTTGTCAATTTTTTGGAATAATTACGAATAATCGACATGTCGATGAAAAAAAAATGGAGGTACCCGATTAATGTTAAAGTTGGGGGCGTCCGGTCATGGTGCAAAGCCGCCATTTTATTTTCTACGACCCCCTTGAAACTAACCCCGATCGTGGGCTGTATTGATGAAAAAAAAAAATAGCGCGACCCTATTGGAGCTTCGCTGGACCGTAGGGTGACCTCCCCCCTGGCCACATCAGCTTGGTCGCTCTCCGATGCTGACCAAGCAGCGTCGACCCACTACAATTTATAGCATATCGCATAGCCACTACTCTCTCCTCGTACATAAGCCTTGCAACCCCTCGCTGAGACTCTTGCATCGACATTTTTTTCTCTCTCGCTTCTCTTCTCATTCACTCCCACATTCACCATTCTGTGCACGTTATTGATTCTTCAGACACTGACGTCACTTTTCCACGATGGCGATGACGATGATTTTTTATTAAGCACCAATTTCGTCTTGGCTTAAATGTCAAATGTTTCTCGACCCTTAAGCGCTCAGATTTTTTTCCCGTTAAATAAAAAAAATGTAAAAATCCGAACTTTTGTGAAAGAGAAGTGTGTTAAAAAATGATATTTCTAAGCAATTCTCACATGTGCTTACATTTTTTTTCTCACAAATACAAATATTTGTTTGGTTTTGAATAAAATTTCACTGCTTGACAATTTTTTTCCGAATTTTTAGAATCCAAAATTTTCTAAGTGTGTTGAAAAACAGCAATTCTTCGGTATTTACGATGACGATGGCGGTGACGATGATTTTTGAATCAAGGACAATTTTTATTCTAACTTATAGATAACATCAACCATTTATGTAAATCTGCCAATGGCAAATGTCCCTGGCACATGAAAATCAAACCAAAAATGTACTTTTTCACGTTCATCAAAAATATTAAGAATAGCACTTTTAATAAATGTCCTTTTAAAAATGTCATTCACTTGGATTATTCTATAAAAATCGAATGTGGATTTTATTTCTAATAGAATTCTACTGATCGTCTCATTTTTTCAGATAATTCGGGATTAAATAAAAAAGGTATGTCGAAAAATGGGAATCCCATCTACATAGCAAATCTAATAATTATTATAGGGTCCTTTTTGTCACTGTGATCTATTTAGAAATTATAAAACCAACACTTACCTAAATGTCTTCATTTTTTAATTTTCACAACATTGATAATTACTACAATTATTTAAAGAGAATAAAAAATATAAAGTTTCGACTTTTTAAAAGTGACCTTATTTGATGGTGAAGAGATCTCTACGATCGCGCGTTCGAATCGCTACTGGAGGTCCCATAAATGTGTATAAGTCCCAGAAGCATGTATGTCTCGCAGGAGGTGTGATAGGGGCCCAAAAATCTTACCTGAGAGAAGAAAAGAGGCTGCTGGTGGGGTTCAGGTAGAAAAGGGTTGCAGGGCTCTTATTCAGACCCTTATTTCTACACATACCTTTCTCTCGCTCTCTCTCTCTCTCTTCTGTCCCTTTACATAACTTACCATTTCCACACTGGTCGGCCCATCGAAGCATAAATTCAGCTTTGTGTGAGTACGCATTGCACTACCTGAAATGCATACGTTTATAGGGATGATTTAGCAGTCCCTTAAACGTATCCACAGGATAAATTGGAGCTCAGCTTGGGACCAGAAATTGCGCATCGTGCGAATGCATCGCCTTCGTCTACAATGTAAAAAAAATCTACTTGAAATTTAGTGTACTTTTACTGGAAGTTTTTATTCATAAAGTAGTATACGAAATTTGGTGTACTTTTACTGGAACATTTTATTCATAAAGTAGTATATGAAATTTAGTGTACTTTTACTGGAAGTTTTGATTCATAAAGTAGTATATTAAATTTGGTGTATTTTTACTGGAAGTTTTTATACATAAAGTAGTATATAAAATTTAGTGTACTTTTCCCGGAAGTTTTCATTCGTAAAGTACTATAATTTAGTATACAAGTGTGATGTAAAATTAATGTATGGTACAGGATATTTAATAATTCACTTTAATTTTACAGTAGAAGTACATGAATTTTAATCATTTGCTTTAATTTTCCGGGAAAAGTAAATGAATTCTATACCACAATTGTCTATCAAATTTCGATGACGAGTTTATGAATAAAAACTTCCAATCTTTTCTAATAGTGTAAAACTTTCGACTACCTGCAGGTCGCCGTTAATTTTACACAGTCCTCAATAATTAATTGCATGCGTGTACTTTTGTTATTATATCATTTCCGTTTGCATCTGTTTGTTTTGTATTGTGTATATATATATTAGTTTTTGCTAATATCCAATCATTTACAGGTATGAAACGATTTTTTTAAATCCGAATTCAGGCGTTTATTGTGGCTGAAAATGATCGGTAAAAATTGAATCGGTATCATTCCTGGAATCCTATTAGCAGTCTACAAATTTTCCTAGTCCAATTTATTAAATTATAGAAAATTGCTTAAATTTAACATAAAAAATATATTATGTTTATAGAAATAGTATAAAAATGTATTGGTATTAATTAGAAATTTAATAAAAATTAAGTGAATGAAGGATGAGCTTTGCATATATGATCAATGACAAATGATTAAAAATAGAAATATTTCGCTTCCAGGCTTTAATTTGAATTGTAAAAAAACTTCGAAAAATTCCCCCCCGCTATAGTTCATTATAGTAAATTCCTTTTTTCTCGCTGTGAAAGTCACCATTTCAGGTCGAGAAAGGGTTTGCCTCTGACGTATGGAGTCCAGATGACGTTTTACAGTTTCCAATTTCCCGTACGTGCGGCGAGACTAATTCCGTACTTTCGACACCTGGACTTTTTTCTCTATTCTTCGGGCTTTATACATACATATGTTTTTTTAAGTCCGTGTGATACCAATTGTTACAGAAAACGTGCTAGAAGTAGGGATGGGCAATATTCGGATTAAAATGTAGCCTAAATACTTTTGAATTTAAATAACTGTCAATAATTCGTAATTAGGACCAATAATACGATTTTTAATTGTTAATTAATCCAATTTACTTCTCGTTATTATAGAAAAATATATCAATCATGGAATGTTCTTATAATTACGCATTGTTATTCAGACCGAAATGTATTTTAAATACAATCTTATTCGAATATTGAACATTCCTGATTAGAAGTCTTTTTTTTCGTCTTTACTACAATCAGCAACTACGCTGTGCGTTAAAAGTATCGACATTCAGATGGCTATTTAGCCATCTAAATGACGTCAAAATAAATTTATGTCATTTTCAATATATGGTTAGATGCAAAAATATATTGTGTAGTAATATATATAATTGTGGTCACCGATAAGAACCAGTTTTTGTTCCAAAAAATATATTGTTATTTTTTTTCACATCGGAGAAGTATTTGCTAAACTATGCCTTTTAAATAAAATGGATTTTTGATACGCAATTCAATGGGAATCAGCTGATCAGTTAAAATTTCATTGATTCACCTGATGTATTGGAATTCGTTTTTTTTCTTCTTTACACACTTTGCTATTATTTTTTTCAGGAGGGTTGGATTAATGTCACAATATATTCTTTTTCCAAAAAATATAGTGTAATTTTTTTTCCAAAAAATATATTGTGATTTTTTTCACATCCAAGAAGTATTTACTAAACTATAATACATTATTATAAAATGGATTTTGAATCCCCAATTCAATGGGAATCAGCTGATCAGTTGAAATGTCATTGATTCACCTGATGTATCGGAATTCGTTTTTTTCTTCTTTACACACTTTTCTATTCTTTTTTTCAAGAGAGGTGGATTAATGTCACAATATATTATTTTTCCGAAAAATATAGTATAATTTTTTTCCCAAAAAAAATTGTTTTCACATCGAAGTTTTCGAAGAAGTGTTCACTAAACTATAATACATTATTGTAAAATGGATTTTGAATCCCCAATTCAATGGGAAACAGCTGATCAGTTAAAATTCCATTGATTCACCTGATGTATTGGAATTCGTTCTTTTCTTCTTTACACACTTTGCTATTATTTTTTTTAGGAGGGGTGGATTAATGTCGATTTGGTACTACAGTTATACAATGTACCTGCAGTGACCAACCTGTCCCTAAGCACTGCTGTGTATGAGGCGATAAAGTCGAAGAGTGGCCCTTTCCTCATCGTGCCATATAATGCCACACAAGGGGTGGATTTACCAGCTTTTCAGAAAAGCGAGAACGTGTAAAAGTCGAGAGCCGGGACAGGCATCCCCGCGTCCCAGACACAGGCCGAGCAATTCGGGTAGTCAAGAGAGGGCACAATGGGCAGAGGGGCTGGTAAGGGTGGTTTTGGGTGAAAAAACGTGAAAACCGACACCAAAACAGGGGCGTGCCGCACCACCATGAAAATTTACTACAAAGAGCACCAAATAACGACTCCAAAATAGACGATATCGGATTCCTACTGTGACCCTTGACACCAAAGTTTTTCACTTTGTGTGTTTGTGTTTTTTTTTTTGCTTCACTTTTTCAAACTCCTCCGTTTGTATGGGTGCAGCACCCGTTCCTATTTCAATCCGACGATTTACAGATAATCTGTTGCACAGGTTGCACTAGCTAAATACATTGGTGGACTCCTTGTATATAAAATATGTTTGAAAAAGAATTGAACTCCTTTATCATCACCTGCAACTGATATTTATTTATTTATTGATTTATTATTTTCTTTAAATTAATAAAGCGTAAGTTGAGACCTCGCAGGTCTCAAGATTAAAATTGGCACCCTTGTTTTATATAATGAAATTCGTAACTTAAGTTCATTGAACAAATCAACCGAATTTTATTTTTAATTATATTTTTTAATTATTAGTTGACATGCCACTTAATCTATATATATTATGAAACTTCGAACTGTCCACTATTTAGACTACACCCCTCCTTTCATCATTGATTCTTCCACCATCTCTCTTCCGATTTGTCCTCTCACTGCTTTGTTTCATATTTATTCTTACTCAATCTTATCTTGAAAATATAAATGATAAAATCCATCATATTGGAATTATCTAGACCGAATCTACAAGGTTGACTCATTGTTTCCCACTAACACTCGTAACCATTAATTATTAAAAAAATCATGCATCACTAAGTAAAACTAATGTAAAATGGGCACGCAGCGATAGAGGAAGATGTAAGGAATCATGTAAGTCGAGTGGAATTAGTGATTAACAAAAGTTAGCTTAGATATAAAACTTTAGTGAAGGGTAAAAGTTTTTTTTTCAAGCGGTCAAAATGTCTTTGCAATTTTTGTGTGTTCAGGGATAAGGTAACTTAAAATTAACTTGGACGAGTAACAGCCAATTGAACTCACAGTTTTATTTTTTAAAAACTAGTATTTTAGACGCCGTTGCTCACTATTGCCTACGGCCCATTATGCCCCACTCTCCCTTTCTGTTCCACCTCTGGATATAAAATAAAACGACGTCATAGTGAACCCCACACAGAAATAGGAAATTTCTGCCTAAGAAAAAACTCACACACATGCAATGCTCACTCACATTTCAATAATGAAAAAAAAAAAAACTTAACAAAACCCAACGAAACCAATAGAAGCCCAGATTGGTGTTGTCCACATCGAGATAAGTTCTGCAATTGACGAGAGTGGCGATGCTCATTTATACGATTTGATGATAATATCTTGATTCGTTTATTTAGCCATTCGCTTTGGTTGGTGGTACGCGGCGATTCAAGAGGATTCCACTTGGCGGCGATCGTTCCAAGTGGATTCTCACCGCACTGATCGACCCTTCAACCCTTATTCTCGATATACCAGCGCAGAGAGCCTCGAAGGCGTCGGACCGAATTGCACCGAGAGAAAGAGAGAGAGAAATAACACAGATAGGATTGCGACGGCTCGTCTGGTTTGGTTATTTCACTTTTCCGCGGCAGCACGTCGAGATTCCGATCGGTTACGAGGATTCTTCTTATATATTCGAGTATCTGTGGGCGCACCCCGTGTGTTCCGATCTACGCGGATAATTCACGAACGCGTTCGTCCGGATTCGAGGGCTCTCTGAGATCCTCCGCGGCTGATAAGGTATTCAAAGCGTTTCGGCTATTCTGAGGGTAGAGCTTTTCCCACTTTACGCACTTCTTTTTTCTCTCTCTTTCACTTTCTTTGCAGCGTTCACTGCAAATGTCTACGTTTCAACCCTCGGGCGGCGCTCGACTCAAGACTAAATTTCTTAATCACCAAATCGTATGAAAATGTCTTGAGATATAAATATAAATCAAAGATGCGAACTATAGACTCACTATACTAAATTACCTTTGAGCTTTTCTAGAGTTAATTGTATATGAGTCGATCGAATTTAGCTTTCTCATAGGGGAAGCTTTACAAAAAAAAGGCTGCAAAGTAGAACTTTGCAAACTGCTCCCTCATCATTGCTGGATTGTTACGAAGCTAGCAACTTCCTGAGGTTACCCACTCAGTGAGGTTGGTCGCTTCATGAGGTTACCCACTCACTGAAGTTGGTCACTTTATGAGGTTACCCACTTAGTGAGGATGGTGACATCAAGACGTTACCCACTCAGTAAGGTTGGTCACTTCATGAGGTTGGCCACTCAGTGAGGTTGGTCACTTCATGAGGTCACCCACTCAGTGAGGTTGGTCACTTCATGAGGTCACCCACTCAGTGAGGTAGGTCACTTCATGAGGTTACCCACTCAGTGAGGTTAGTCACTTTATGAGGTTACCCACTCAGTGAAGTCGGTCACTTCATGAGGTTGCCCACTCAGTAAGGTTGGTCACTTCATGAGGTTACCCACTCAGTGAGGTTGGTCACTTCATGAGGTTACCCACTCAGTGAGGTTGGTCGCTTCATGAGGTTACCCACTCAGTGAGGTTGGTCACTTCATGAGGTTACCCACTCAGTGAGGTTGGTCACTTCATGAGGTTACCCACTCAGTGAGGATGGTGACTTCAAGACGTTACCCACTCAGTAAGGTTGGTCACTTCATGAGGTTGGCCACTCAGTGAGGTTGGTCAATTCATGAGGTTACCCACTCAGTAAGGTTGGTCACTTCATGAGGTTGGCCACTCAGTGAGGTTGGTCAATTCATGAGGTTACCCACTCAGTGAGAATGGTCACTTCATGAGGTTACCCACTCAGTGAGAATGGTCACTTCATGAGGTTGGCCACTCGGTGAGGTTAGTCAATTCGTGAGGTTACCCACTCAGTGAAATGGGTCACTTCACGAGGTTACCCACTCAGTGAGGTTGGTCACTTCATGAGGTTGCCCCCTTTGTGACTTTAGCCACTTCGTAATTTTACCATTTTCCATAGCCAACTCAAAACCTCTCGCTAACTTGATACCACTCACCTAAAATCCCATCGCAAAATTTTGCAAATTAGGGTAATTTTGAAATCAAGAAATCTTTTTATAATATAGGAAGACTTATATCAACAAGCTATTTTTCAAGTGTGTGTGTTCGTCTATTCTCGATACCATAAACATTTATAACGCCAGTGATGTAAATATATAAACGACTATATGTGAGAGCGATGGATTGGTTTCAATGCGTACATATGCCAGAGTATGTATATGTGCAGTCACGGTTATTGACGACGTATAACGCAGGGGATGCGCCACGAGAAGAGCGACAGATGGGGTTAAAAAATAGTGAAAAGGATTATGGATGCGGCGAGTTATCGATCCAATAAGAGCCTCAATATATAATAGCAAGAATCGGCAGAGAACACGAGATTCTCCGTGCACTTTCGTTTTCGGTTACCCGCGGCTTTTTTTGTCTCGCGACGACGCTATCCTATGGGACACCCTTCATATATATAAGCGTGTACCGTTCAAGGGCTTGAACCTTTTTTTTCTTTGGAAACTTTAGAATACTGTTTCTTTTTCGTGACTCTTCAGCCTCTTACACGATATTGACGTGACATTAAGTCTGGATTATAGTGGTTTGACACGATCGACAAGTTCGATGGTCTTTACACATCCAAGTTTCTCGTTGTTTACAAGCGTATCACGTTTCCTTAGATTATCGGGTCTCAAATTAAAATTTGCTCAATTTACTGCTTTTTGAGTACGTTATCTTTTATTTATTTTCTGTCCTGTTATAAAATGTCTTATATGTGTACATAGAAAATTTACGAGAAGACGCGCACATGAAAAAAAGGGCTTTTTGATATATACCTATACATAAATAAATATATATATGCATATGACGCAGGCAGTCACGTTCAAGTCCATGTATATACTCAGGTAAAGGATCCACTTTGGGTAGCTACTTCCGTGAGGAAAATTCAAAGGGACGCAAAAACGAAGCTTGAGCCGCCAGTTCCATGTCGCGCCCTTTCCCTTCTTTTCTCCCTACGCACACACATTCTCCTTCTCATCTAGCCTCGTTTTGATACCTGGAGCCCTTTTTCCGGGTGCCCAAAGGATAATCCATTAACATAATTTTACATGGAGAGAGAAAGAGAAAAGAAAGGGTTTATTTGGCGCGGGGGAAACATTATATCGACGATGCCAGATGCAAAAAAGGTTCGATGAAAAATAATGGGGACGCACGGTTTACAGGGTGAGTTTTGAGGCTCGCAGGGTTTAATGCTACTTTCAGGTAGTAAAAAAGGCCTCGAGATTTAGCCCTGCGAAGTCGGGAGGGGGGAGGGGGTTAATTCAAATATTTAAAAATTTTCCGAAGCGTCTGATGAACGAAGAGAAGCCAAGGGTAGTTTTGCGTAACGGCTCTGGCCCTTTACCACCGAGCCCTTTACCCCTTTCCCTTTACATTGTGCAAAAGCTCGTTACGCCGAGTGGGGTTATACCTGGATTTGGTAATTCTAGCTCTTTGGAAGAATGCGCGTACTACGCTATACTCGCAACTCTATGAAACAACCCTTTAACGAAGGTTCTTTCGTTTCTGGTTAACCTAAGAGGGTTGAGTGGGTCGACCTACTTCGCGAATATACTTTTTCCTTTCCTTTTATTGAATGTAAGGATTTTCTTATAGATTCTCTACAATGTGTATTATGTTTTTGTTTCGTTTTTGTGTTGCTGTTTATTGGGCCTTTGATTTTTTTAAATAGATCTGTCGAGAGATTTCGAATAGAAAATAAACAGTGCTTGAGGGAAACGAATCAGTTGAAAAAGTCTCTTTTTGCTATAAGGACAACTCTCCCACCCAACGAAGGAAAAAGGCTGCAAAGTAGAACCTTGCAAATTGCTTCCTCATTATTTTTTGCTTTCTACGAAACTTCCTCTATGAGGAAGTATCTTGATCAAATTCGGCTTCCTCATAAAGGAAGCTTTCGAGAAAGCAAAAAATAATGAGGGAGCAATTTGCAAGGTTGTACTTTGCAGGCTTGTTTATACGCGGAAGACATTTTTATAAAAATTCAAAGTGACGTAAAATTTGCACTGCTCGACCGGTTTGTGTAAAATTGTTACTCAATTCGTAATTCAACTCGAACGAGATTTTTCAAATAATTCAAAATGCCATAAAATTTTAACCACTCGACCGATTGGTGTCAAATTTGTACCAAATATCTTTTTAAATGGTCGTCTAAGTGTGAAGGAAATTTAAGATAAATCTATGAAAAATTTCAAAATTTTTTTTTTTTCGTAAAAGCTTTTTTTCACCAAAATTGAAATTTTCTGACATGTCAACAGTTAATTAGACCAAAATCTTTATTGGAAATCAATAATCATGAAATCATATCGGCAATTGCAGCCGGATATCTCAGAATTTCCATGAGTTATAGTATTTGCAGACATTTTGAAAAAAATTTTAAATTGTAATGAAATCGGAACAGTTCAACAGATTCTCGCAAAATTTGGTACACATAATGTTTCACGGGTCGCCCATTCATGTACAAAATTTCAGCCCAGTGCCTCTTTAATTGCGAAAGTTATAGCGTGAAAACGATTTTTTTCAAATTTTCAAAATGCTGTGAAATCTAAATTTTGAAACGGATTCGCGTCAACTACAATTCCAAACAGTATTCTATGATAGCCCACTTGCATACAAAATTTAAAGAGCATTCATCGAAAATTGCGGCAGTTATCGTGTCAACAACGAAATGTGCACATACACACACACACGCACACACATACAGACATTTCGCACAAACCACTTTTCTCGACATTTTGGACCATTCTGAGTGT
Source organism: Tromatobia lineatoria (assembly GCA_949699805.1). NCBI lineage: Eukaryota > Metazoa > Arthropoda > Insecta > Hymenoptera > Ichneumonidae > Tromatobia > Tromatobia lineatoria. Next base: position 3,698,494 of record OX453046.1, read on the forward strand.
ACTGACATGAAAATCTCTAAAAAAGAATTTTTCACGAAAACAAAGTTTCCTCTATGAGGAAGCAAAATCAAAAATAATTGACTTTCTTCAGAATGAACATGAAGAATTTGTTCGTAAATGGACCAATCTACCGTCTTAAGCGGGTGCTCCGAAAAAATATGCAGAAAGTTTACATCCTGCGCGTGATCGGGTGGGCGGTCAAAATAGCGAATTACCAAAACAGTGAATGGTTAAAATAGCGAATTTCGAAATTAGGAATATCTGAATCTAGGATGGTCATCATTATGGAATTTGCTATTTCAGCCATACGCTATTTTGGCGTCCATCTTATTAAAATGCAATCAAAATAACGAACGATAAAAATGGCAAATGACTGAAAAAGCGAATTACCTAATGTTGACCACTCTAGATTAGATAAATTTGTACGAGAGATGGGTTAAGATGTGTTAATCACTAGCCAATAAATTTTCCAACTCCGTACCACGGGTTTTTTTTCTGTGAAATTTTCTTTCGGTAAACCGCAGATGAGAACGAAGAAGAGTGCAAGAAAAAGGGAAAAGCGTGGTGCAAACGGCGGAGAAAAACGAATATCCTCTAGGAGGTTGATTTACGAGAGGTCTGACGGGCCATTCGTCGACCGCAGAGCCCTTCGGACTGCCCTCAACTATATGTGTCCCCTGGACTTCTTATCTTCATGTGACAGCGGCCATTTTAAAATCCCCGTGTCGTCGCTCCCCGCCGAATCATCCGCTCAACGCTCGCTCTCGCTCACTTAGGCCCTTACCGCCGTCCCTCGCACATGGCTTTGCCATTCACCCACTTTTTTTCGACACTCTTTTGCCCGCAAAAATATTCAAATCCACTGTCCGCGAAGAACCCAAAGTCCCTTGGAGATCGAGATATCTGAACTTTTAAATCGCGTGGTTTCAAATTCCATAACGGACGGTGACGCTTTTAGAGTAGACTGACATTTTTTTTTTTTTGAGCTATACATGTATGAAAAGCTCGGATACACGTAACGTGTAGACTATTTTTCAGGTGCATTTGGGATTAATAAATACAATATTATATTTAAATGAGGATTTTAAATGAGGACTTGAATTTTGAAATACCAGTATCGTAGTATTTTTATAGTATTCCTGAATTTACATTAAAAATTAATATTGCATTCAGGTACTCGACTCGTAAATCTTATATTGGTTTGAATATTGAAAGTATTTTAACAGTGATATTAAAGAAGATTTTATAAATATATCGTTATTAGAACGTGGATCAGTAATTAGGAATTCTGCATAATTGGCTGTTGACAAAAACAAATTGACTCTAATTCCATTCACGTAAAAACAATTGGTTTTTAAGTGTCTTTTTTCGTTCTGGTTTTTTAATCTGGAGAAAACTTATTAATGTACTAAATCTATACTTGGACATAAATATGTAAAAAAAAAAATTTCAATCATTTTGCTCTTACGAATGAACTATATTTTTGTTAACGCAAAAAAGTCATAATTATTTCCAATTTACCCCTAGGGAAATAGTATATTGTGCAACAAGCGTCGAAAGTGTCTGATTGCGACGAATGTGAGGTTTTCTGCCCATGCGGAGCGAAGGCTGCAATCACATGAGTCGCAATTGCTAATTTTGACCCATGTTACATATACTTTTCTATTTTTTTTAACGAGTGCATGATGGTGCATTGGATCATCGCTAGGAACGTGAAATCGTCCCTAGGGACGAAAGTGACACACCGAAAGGACGAAAGTAACTGCGAGTTATACTCGCGTCAATCGATTATTTCAACACTGCCATGAAACTAGCCACTTTCGACCCGAAAAACTGCCATCGAAAGCACCGCTGTTCATGCACGTGTTACAAAAAAGCCTTATTCCCGAGTTTATAAAATATTGCTCAACATTCTAATGCCGAGAAAATTTTTCTTAATTTCTTTGACTGACGATTCCATTATATGGTAATTACTTCCTGAACAAAATCCACAAGACATTCAACAAAAATTCACAAAAAAATGTATTTTTTGTCAAGTCTTTTTTTTCATTTGGCGTAGCGATTTTTGTGTACCACAAGGGGTTGAAAAAAAGGAAGAAAAAGCATAAAGAAAAAGAAGCGATCGATAGGGAAACGAGTATCGTGCTCGCCACGATTTTTTTCCTCACACTCGGAAGGAGAGCTCGTCACGTATACCAGAGCGGAGCTGAGTAGTATGAGTAAACCAGTGAAGCCCGACGATAAGTAACCGCGGATAAGCCGGTCGTATGTATTCTTATGGACCGCCCTGTTTATAGCTCGCAATTTATTTCGGAATCGAAGGTAATGGCCGCCGGTTTACGCCAAGCCCTTCCACATACGTCGCTGTTCCTCGCCCTCATACCCAGTACCACTACATTAAAATTTCAAGGGAATACAAAAATGGCAACGTCCACGCTGCATATCTATTGGCCAATTTCAACCTGGTTTCTTTCGATTGGCAATGCACAAACGGAGCAAGTCTCATATGTCACAAATCAAACGAACGATACTGCATAAAATCCGGACAAACATTCTGCTTTAATATTCTAGTGCGACATAGTAAAATATACATATATTTTCTCAATTATAAAAAAATGAGTAATTCCATTATTGTACTCATAATTTGGTTTATTTATCTCATTACCTAATAAATTGCAAAAGCCACAGAACGTATAGACATTTTTCAAAAAATTGAGACTTATAAATCTAAAATTATAGAAACAAAAACATATATCCGAACATTTCTTATAAGCCACTTCTCCTCATTTTACACCATTTTGAGTGACAGGACAAACTTAATTTTTTTTTAACAAAAACAAAGCTTACTCTATGAGTGAACAAAATATCGAAACGTATTTTAAAAAAATTAATGAATCTCTAATATGATTGTTAATGATATCACATTAAACATTGAACACGCAAGTAAACTAATTAAAAAAAAATTTACCTAATAATATCATTATTACCCCGACAATTCATAGATTAAATTTGTTTCTACGTTTCAATATTCATTAATGAACAGAATGAAGAATGTTAAGAAACAATATAAAAAATAATAAAACCAGAATTATACATTTTTCAAAACTGAAGAACCGTACGTTTCACTTCTAATTTATAGAATTACTCAACTACTGATATTATCATAAAAATATATGGAACATTAAAATGTAAAAGAAAATAAAAATACATTTCCTGTATTCCTATAGTTTATCTGTAGCGTTGAATATTTGAAAAAAAAAAATATATATATATAGCAACTGTATAGTCGAATAGAGAGGATAAGGTTGAGGGATGGAAGGGAGTGAGGGACGAGAGTTTCAGTGACGCGCAGGATGAGCCGCGCTCCGAATCGAGGTAAAAGTGCGAGAGAGGGAGGAGAATCTTTCGCAGTGGGTTTTATATCATGCACGGCACGGATTTCGTCGAGCTCTACTCTCTCGCGGTCGCAGCGCCGACTATAGGTACTTTGAAAAATATCTCCTGGACGTTGCAAAGGGAATTTCCCGTGGAAAGTTGCTTTGAAAATGTGCTCTCTCTGTTACAAGCGATGCTACAGCTTGTTTCCTCCTTGTCGTTGGCATTACCGCAACATTTCTTCCTCTTCTTTCCCCCGTTTTTTTTTTTACCTTTATCCTTTCATAGCTTTTCGTCGTTCAACGAAAGGATAATTCGCAGACGTATCTCCCTCGTCTCACTGACAGAGCAGTAACATGCAACTCTCCATGATCCCTCCTCCAGAGATTTCGTTCTTCTTACACGAAAAGCCCTTCCTCCAACTCCGGTCGTGGATAAAGCCCCTTACCCGATCAATAATTTACCATGGAAGCTAAAAACAAAGAATTATCAAATATAAATATTGTGTCATTCACATTGCAATCAACTTAAATTCTCACACGGAAAAAAATAAGCAGTCGTGATAACCATTTCCAGATCGAGAGAAAAAGTTTCCTTGATTCGAAGAAATAGGTGGATTGAATTATTTTTTCTTTGATTTTCGAAGAAATATCGACTTGTTTTCAATGAAATATTGCCTTTGAATTTCAAAGAGAACATTTCATTGCCTTTAAAGAAACATTTGCTTGAGGACCGTAATCGAAGAGACGTTAAAGAAATGTTTTTTAGGTTGGGATTTCGAAGAAATTTCTTTAAATCAAGAAACTTCGTCTCTCGGTGTAACGTCTGCCATTTTGCGGCACGCGATTTTATAGGTTAAGTTCTTTGAAAACAAAGAAACAGATTTCTTTACCAAATACTCATTTCCTTCCGTTTTTACCAACGTTTCCGGTTTTACCAACTACTTATTTCTTTCCGTGTACACGAAGAGCGATGTTTGGTTGTGACAACTACGTTTCCAATGTGCTGTACACAATCTCTCAAAATTAGTTGCCTCAACCATATCGAATAGTAACCTCAACTATACACGATTAGTCCTTGCGAGATTAGTGAGATTAACCAATCCAATCGCTGCGACTACCACTCAAATTATTGGGATTACCATTCGAATCGTCTTTATAACCACTCAAACCGTTACCGCACTAACAATTAAATTGTAAGGGAAATATAATAATCGATTGGTTGTGTCAACTCATTTTTTGGTTATGGTAACTAATATTTTTTTTCAGTGTATGGCAATCAACTCATTATTCACCTACCTGTTGTTTTGGGCAGTCAACTTGTTTCTCCAAACAACCAACTTTATCCTGAAGAGCATCAGAGTTATTTATTCAGGCAAGCAGCTTATTTATTTAGTATAACCTATTGATTATTGCCGGAGCATTTTTCTTCCATAAAAAGCCCTTCAAAATTCGCCCATAGATAAATCGTCCTATCGGGTGATCAATAATTTAAATCACTAGCTGGCAACAAAGAATGACTAAGAAAAAAATGTTAAGTGACTGGTAAATAGTGGTCCAAGAAACCCTGATGAGGAGAGTGTATAAAATTCTTCGAGTTCATCGGAGGATACATTCTATTCGTCTACCTCACTCGAAACTGTGTTCATTCTCTCTTGCTATAGGCTCCTTCATTTTTCTGATAGGCCGAGGATGACTGGGCCGATCTCCGACTCTCACGAGTTTGCAGGGCTATAGGCAAGGGCTCATATGGAATAAGGAAGCCGAGCGAGAATAGGGCCAACTCCAAGGGCCTCTCGTCTCTTCTTATTTCCCTTCCCACAGGATTTGTGCCATCGAACGCCAGACATTTTTTTCATCCCTTGCTGCCGAAGGGCCTACAGTCAATTTTTATCATATATCTGTAAAGTATAGCCCTCTCTTCTCCTTTACCATGGCGTTGTATCTAGAAGGTTGCTCACTCACGCGAATCCACTTCTGCCTGACCTATGCCCAATGACTCGAACGAATTTTCAGCCGATGGCTGAGCTTCGCAGCTCTCATCGCGCTAGGTATTCGTTTCCAAAGCCACTTGAATTTTTTTGCACATTCTACGTGAAGATGCAATGTCTAACAGCGGTCGCGATTATTTTTCATCATTTATTTAAAATCTTGTTTTTTTATTTTTATTCAAAAAGCTGTTGAACCGTATTCTTGTGTTGATAGTCACATAATATTCAATAGAAGGGATACAATCGTCTACCAGCGGTCGCAATTATTTTTCATAATTGATTTAAAATGTTTTTTGTTTATTTAAAAAACTGTTTAGTCGTATTCCTGTGTTGATACTCACATAATATTCAATACAAGGGATACAACCATCTACCAGCGGTCGCAATTATTCTTCATAATTTATTTAAAATGTTGTTTTTTTATTTTCATTTAAAAAGCTTTTTTTCCGGTGTTGATACTCACACAATATTCAATACAACCGTCTACCAGCTGTTGCTATTATTTTTCATCATTTATTTAAAATCTTGTTTTTTTATTTTCATTTAAAAAGCTGTTCAGTCGTATTCCTGTGTTGATACTAACACAATATTCAATACAAGGGATACAAAATTAACCAACCTTTTTTTTCTCGGTTCGCCAATATATTTATCATTTTTGAAGATGAAAAGAAAAACAGAACGAAACGGTGACAAAAAATATTTCTTTTTCAGTGCATATTACGGTAAAAAGACAAGAATTGAATTCCTATAATTACAATATTTTGTTTTGGATTCGTTTCAGCTGCTTTTAGGTTTTTTCGGTTCGTACCGTGTATTGGAAATAGGAAATCAACTATTGGCAAAGCTAGTTGAATTTTCGGGTAGGGTTGCACATCCTACCTGATGTCATGTGTTTGTGTCCTGCACTATTAGGCCTCTCGAGGGTTCCTTGTGTCTACGTTCATATGCTCAACGTTCTACACATGCCTATGAGCCGTTCCATCACCGAAAAGTGGCTCAATACCCTTTTGGGACCGGAGGGGCCCGCTAGTTTTGGGCCAGACTTGACACGCAACGCATCATCCATGTAAGTGACGTCCTCTCAAACCAAATTGATTTTATCTTTTCTTGTATAATTAGTGCAAAATTGTTCGTGATTCAGTGTTTTAAAAATAATTATTTGTTCAAGTGCATCAGTTTTTACCACGCTCTCCATTTAAAAAATAAAATTGAGCTTTTTCTTCAAAGAATAATACGTAAATTTAAATGCTAGACATTATTCACGTGCGCATTTGTGTGCGGTTAATATTTAATGATTTTGTTATGAGAATGCGCAAGTTTTAGTTTAAACAACAGGAGCAAAAATGAAGAAAAAGGAATTTGCTATTTGACAAGCTGCATGAGATAGCATTGATGTACTTGCCAAATTCCAGGCTAACAGTATTACGTAGACTTTAATAGCTAACCTCTAAAAAAAAGTCTGAAGAAAATTTTAATTAATCGCGGAATCTAGAAAAAAGTGAACCTAATGAGATCAAGGCTAACAATAAATATATGTATATATAGAGGGCCATATTAGTCTTTTACTACTTTAAGAGAAAACTATTGTATTAGTATCTACAAAGTGACAACTATTAATTACAAGTTTGTACAACCAACTTTTCTATAACTTCCACAATTATTAAATCGTTACTATAACATCCGAAAAGTTACCTGAACTATTTTACTTTAAATACTTTTTTAATACTCATCTACTACTTTTTTTTTGCACGGGACCGTAACTATGAAAATAGTTGCACAGACTAAAAATGAATATTTGTTACCTTATACAAGACTGCAGCATAACGATTTCTCTATGTGTAATATCGTATAACATGAAAGAATATATACGCCATAAAAAGAGAAATCGAAAAATATAAGTAGAAAAAAAAGTTTGGTCTCAAAAAGAAGAATAAGCCCAGATGATAAATTTTTAATACATTGCATCTATAGTATAAATGATGATTTTTAATTCAATCTGTCAGGTAATATTTCCGTTCAAATTTTGTCACCGTGTATACAAGGAATCATTTGCGTTATGTTCGACGAAGAAGTTTAGCGGTCGAGTGTGAGAATCGTGCGTGTTAGATTTCCAGCAAAAAGCCATGAGAGAGTTCTGGTCTTTCTGTTCCATAGTTCCATCGATCCCCTTTGATATATTATGGCGATGGTCCACCAAACTGGTGTCCTCTGCGTTGCTGGCAAAACCTCGAAATATGTTTTTTATGCGCGTGTCCTCCCGGCTCTACGAAACGATTTCCTCGCGGAAGCGAGAGCCTGGTACACGCGCGCAGTTCGCCAGCCGCCGCCGCACAACTCCCTAAAAGAGATAATGCCGGGCACGCTGGCCCCTCGTATAAATGTACGATTTCTTATTTCAAGATGACGCCATGTCCCCTCGCTGCTTTTTCTTTCCCATCCCTTGTCGTTTTCTTCCTTCTTGTCATCCTCGTGGTGCCCACACGTTTCCGAAAAACCATTTTTCATTCTTCAATTCGACAGCCCGCTCTGTTGGCCTTTCTGATGACCTACGAGACAAAGGAATTGAGATATTACTGAAACGTCTTGTATTCTCGATACATTAATTGCTTTTTTTTTTTTTTTTTTTCACTTTGAATTTATTAGTCGTATTCAATTTAGTATTTGTTTTGGAGGTTATACAGATTTTGGTTCTATTAACACTATTTTTATTCCTTGAGGAAAATTTATTTGAGATATTACTGAAACGTCTTGTATTCTCGATACATTAATTGCTTTTTTTTATTTTTTTTTCACTTTGAATTTATTAGTCGTATTCAATTTAGTATTTGTTTTGGAGGTTATGCAGATTTTGGTTCTATTAACACTATTTTTATTCCTTGAGGAAAATTTATTTGAGATATTACTGAAACGTCTTGTATTCTCGATACATTAATTGCTTTTTTTATTTTTTGTCACTTTGGATTTATTAGTCGTATTCAATTTAGTATTTGTTTTGGAGGTTATACAGATTTGGGTTCTATTAACACTATTTTTAGTACTTGAGAAAAATTTATTTTTTACATCCATTATTTATAATTCAATTTCATGGGTACAGTTTTATACAGATATCGGAAAATAAACGTTCTGTTTTAGAAAGATCAATGGCATTGGTTTTCTAATTTTCTTATTGTTATTCGTTAATTAGTTACCTTTCTTGGCGAAATGCGCGATTAAGTATTGATGTATAATCATTGTCACAAAATTCTTAACAAAACTTTTGACTGCCCTTAACTAACAATGTAGTATATTAGCTATTTTTGAAACAATTGCTATCTTTCATAGAGCCTATCGTAATTTTCACCTAAAAATTCTGGAAAAAAAACCTCAAAAGACACGAAGAAAATGACAAGCAGTAAGAATTCAATCAGCTGCAATCTGCACTTTTATTGAATTGCGAAACATCATTTTGATTATTTTCATTTAAAAAGTCACATTTGGAAACACTTTCAAGAAAAAAATTTGTCTAAAATTTTTTTTTTAACTTATGACTTATTACTTAATTAGCACATTTTACATTAAACCGAAATAAAAATCCCATTGATATTACACTCACAACTATTTGGCATTATTAAAATTCAGAAATACTGTCAATAAAAATCAGAATATAAAAGTTGCAAAAAGTAGCCATACGTTTGTTGTTGAGATTGATAAAGTAGTAAAAAAAAAATTCTTTTTTTCATGAGAATATAGAGTAGCGAAAAAAATAGGGGACTCTTCGAATGCGCGGAACGAAAAAATGCATGGAACGAATTTGTATTACAGTGTATCAGGAGGCGGTGGGTATTCTAATTTTCCAAGTGGATGAAAACATATGAAAATCTGCGAGGCAAACGAGAAGGGCGCCAAGTCAGAGCCAATAAAAGTCTCGTCTCTCTCGAGACTTTTTTCTCCCTCTCACTTTTAACACTTGCCTCGTCCTCTCGCACTCTATCCTCTTCGCGTCCGACGCACGCTCGCTTCGCTTTCTTCATCCTCGACGACTTCAACGACGACCCCTCATCGCCGGTGCGTGCTTCGCCTCGTGGATACGCCTTCTTGGATTCTTCATTCTTTCCTCGCACAAGAAAAACAACAGCAAACGCTCTGTAAAGCCTTTAAAGTGACGATAAAAAAGGGAAAACATCTACTCGAGTTAACTAACAAAATGTTCAATCAATAAACTGTTTAATAACTGCCAACATTTTTCATAAATTTTGGAAATTGATAAACATACTTTTCTCATTTTCATACTAGAACAAAAAATCAGAGTCTAATTTCAATGCAACACATTCCACATTTTAATTCCGTTTCGATTGAATATAAAAATAGAAAATCTCTAAAATTTCACTTCTTACAATTTCCAATATGAAAATACATCCAATAGTTAGTGAATAATTTTCCTAACTTTTTTAAAACTATTTTGATACAATGTATTTTCATATTTTTATGCCAAGCATTATAATAGAAACTTATCGCAGAGTGAAATTTCACTCTTAATGTGTCCCATGTTTTTATTTCCTGAACAAATAATAGGATGTAATGCAAAAATAAAAAATTGCAAAAGTTAAACAGTTTTCCTAACTTTCTAAACTATTTTATGACTCAACGTATATAGGAGAAATATCTTTTTGTTAGTAGAATTTTGTTGTTATATTTAAAAATCACTTTATGCTTTCTGTTATTCAATCCATTTAGGGTACAGGATATTATGCTACTATCAAAATATTTGTACGTTATTTGTAACTGAAACGTACATGAGAAGCATATCGGTAATATGTAGTGAAATCGAATTCCTTGCTGCAGTAGCTCAAATAATGTTGTGCGGTATCGATATAAGGGGACGCTAGCGTCACTGCTGTTCGCTTGCTCAGTGGTGAGGGTAGACAACATTGAAGAGTCGAACAAGAAACCAACAAGGACGAATATCCTATATTCCGACATAGAGTTGGACAAACAGAAATATATGTCGAAAAAGATGTCTCTTCATGGAGGGTATGTACATGAGCTCTAGCCTCAGGATTCGCCCCTGGAATACCATTGGGGGTGGACTCGGGGCGTTCTTTTTTTAAACGGGGAAACAGTTGCGACCACGAATCGATGGTAACTACGCTGGCCGCCGGACTCCGAGGTACAGTCTCGTGAAAATCCAAAGCCTCCACATTCTACCTCTGAATTCTCAACATTTCCAACATTACTTTATAGAATAAAAATAAAAATTATATTCTTTATACCACAGTGTGCGTAAAGTGTCTACATCACGCACGCAAGCAAGCGAAGTGTGCGTGAAACAGGCACTTCTCGCACTAGTGGCATAAAATTGTATACGATACTCGTGCGAGAAACTTTTTCGCGACGAGTGTGAGTTTGCAGCACGAGCTGAAGGCGAGTGTCACACGAGATCAGAAAAAGTTTCATCGCACTAGTATCGTAATGTACTATTATGCAACTCCGTGCGAGAAATTGCACTTCTCGCACTAATGACATAAAATTGTACGCGAAACTCGTGCGAGAAACTTTTTCTCAACTCGTTTGAAACTCACCCTCGTTAGAATACGTTTTTTCGCACTCGTATCGTAATATACTATTATGAACTTCAAACACTTATGTTCAGAAAAAATAGTGAACAAAATGACACTTTTCGACTCATGTCGGTGTAATTTTTCAATTGTTTTTTTTTCTGCGTTTTTCGTTTATGGAATAACAATGTTCATTGCTAATGGAGTTTTACTAATTGTCAAGTGTTCTCTACGTTTTTATATAGAAAATGAAAAAAGTGTTTTGACGAACAGTAATTCCTTGAATGTTCTCAATTTTTCACGTATTAATGTTCGTTTCTCAATAAGATTTATCGAGAATTAATTCATCAATTTTATTGTAATTACTTTTCAAAAGTTTTCTGTTAAAAGAACGGACACTTATGAGGATTACACATTGTTTTTAATGAAAATTGTGGAAAAATGGCATTTTACGTGTTTCGTCGCTAATGAATACTGAGCATACGTATATTTTTTTTATAACACGTGCATGAACAGCGGTGCTTTTGATGTCAGTTTTTCGGGCCGAAAGTGGCTAGTTTCATGGCAGTGTTAAAACAATCGATCGACGCGAGTATAGCTCGCGTTTCTTTAACTTTGTCCTTTCGGTGTGTCACTTTCATCCTTAGGGACGTGAAATCGTCACTTTCGTCACTAGGGACGAAAGTTTGGAACCTCACTTTTCGCTGTTCTCCCCTCAAAATTACCACCCTCCAATACTCTACTATTCATCCACTCGTGACAAAAAATATAGTGTGTAACATGGGCCGAAATTAGCAATTACGACTCATGTGATTGCAATCGCAAAATTTCGACCCTCGTTGGACAATATATTATTTATGATAGTTACTGCAACTTTTCGCAACGTTTACGTGAAAATGGATTTTTTTGTTTATAAAAATAGAATGTGAAACATATTTAATTTAATAAATTATTTAATTGGCAATTTTGTATTGCCAATTAAATAATTTGTCGTATCTTTGTCCAAAAAATAAAATTAAACAAGTTTTCTTCATAATTAGCTTTTTCTAATGTGCAACTTTGACAGTCAAGTCATATTCACAATATGAATTTTTTGTATTTATTCAAAAATCTCAATTTTTTTAAAGGAACAACGGGTAAGAAATAAAAACGGTGATATCGAATCGAATATAAAAGGGTTTGAGTCTCTCTTAGCGGGATTGTACCCGCGTTAGGATGCGAGCTGTGCTCCGATCTTTTGCATACATTTTGAAACGTAGAGCTTCTGCGAGCAGGGACAGAAGAGAGAAAAAGATAGAAAGAAAAGAACGTAGAACGTTGAGCTTGTCTTTCCCCAGCGCACGGCAACGAATATGCTCGCCTGGTAGAAGAGAAAGCGAAGAAAAAGAAGAATGAGAGAGAGAGGGAAAAACGATGGAGGACAGGAAAACAAAAATAACTTTCCTCCCGTTGTTTCCCTCGGGATATTCCGCAGGGGTGGTATTAAACGATGGACAACGAGGGTTGCTTTTCTTCAGCCTTATTGGGAGAAACAAAATACCATACCTTCAACACTTTTTTTTTCCTTCTGTACTATTACAGTCTATTCATCTTGTACTGTACACCCTTTATCACCACTTTTCCTGCAGTTCGGATTTCGATTTTTTTATTTCCTTTTTTTTGTCTTCTCGTGAAAATATTTAGTATCTCTCGTTTTCGTGTCAGTGGGACCCATTTTTTTTTCGTTTTCATTTTTTTTCTTTTTTTTTTTCATTGCTTGGTGCAACTGGAATTTATGGTCGTATCCACGTCGCGGCTCACAACATTTCAAAAGTTAAACGGGCGAAAGAGCTCACTTTGCCTAACCGGTATTTTCGAAATTGTGCAGGTAGATGAAAACTAGTTATTTTGTCACTAATAAATAAAACAAGCTATTTTTAAAATATTCTCAGTAAGGTAAATCAACCATAAAAATTAATCGACATCTTGAGAAATTCTACGAACAATAACTTGTAATAATAATAATAATAATGACAAACATTTATTTTATTCGGTTAATATAAAGTTGCTTAATGAACTTTTCGCTAACTCCATTGTTTTTGTTATCGATTTTTCTAACTTCACACGAGTACAACGTTTGTACTTCTCTTTTTTTGTGTGTTATTATCTGAAATAAATTTTTACAATCACATATTTTAAATGACTTTTCATATAAACGTTGTTCGTAAAAAAAGATACGTTTAATATTAAAATTAAACAAAGAGAGTAAAACCAAAAATAGTTTTTCAAAAATTTTCTTCACAAACCAGAAGAAAATTGATAAGCAAAAAATAAAATTGCAAAAAATGTTTAAAATTATATAAAATGAGTAAATTATACTTGAAATTGCACGAAGCAAAATGATCGAGGCATCTGTTGTTAGCGTTTATACGTCATACTTTTTTTTCTGCCAAAAATATCCATTATCTCTTATTTTCGTGTCAGTGGGGAGGACATTTTTTAGTGCACGTTTCAACTGCGACGAGCGCATGCAATGTATATAAATATATATCGCGAGGGTATTTCGAGAGTTAAAAGGGTGAAAGAGCTCACTTTTCTACGGCAATATGTACTACACCGCAGTTGAGGTGGGAGCGAGTTATTTCGTCACTATCGGAAAAATGTTATTTACGCAGGACAGAATCGAGCGCGCGGGCGCTCGAATGTTACACACGATGGTTTAGAGCAGGGAGGCTGCGCTATACACAGGACTACACTGGAGGCTCTGTGTCCTTATTTACATGTGGTAAGTCTCCTGCGGGACCAAATCCCGGACCGTGCGCGCTCGGAACCCTGATAATTCTTCCTTTGATCCCGGGTCCCGTGGGCTCACCCAGTAAACCCACCCGCCCATCCACCCACTCACGGAAGCTTCCCAGTTGCGTCCTCCCGCAAATACCGAGTGCTCGGCTCAACGAGTACGGATCTACGGATGGATGGAGAAGAGTCGAATAAAAAAAACGAAATATCAAGCAAAGCCCTTGGCAACCCGCTTCTTTTTATACATTTCCAATTTTTTTAAATATACTACCAATAACGAGCTTCCACTGCCTTAAGGTAGTTATGTCAGTACGCTGGACCCATAGACATAGACATAGCAGCATATATGAGGCATTCCACATGACTACAGCCACCCAAACGAAAAAAAAAAAAAATTGAAAAAATGTCAAAAAATCAGGTTTACTGGTTATCATAGATACACCAAATTTTTTTTTTTTTGAAATTTTTTCTGGCAAAATATGCCGTATTTTTCATTTTTTAGTTAACCTTTGATATCTTGGGAACGATTAAGCGTATCGACATCTGGAAAAAATGAAAGTGTGCGTTTTTTTTATGGCCCACTAGAAAATAATTGATTCAGGATTAATTGTGTAATTTCAGACTATATTTTACTACAAAATTAATGAAATTTTTTTTTTTTTGCGAAAAGGGCTTCGGAAAGTGTATAAAAATCCTCAAGTTTTTGTTTTTTTTTTTTGGGACAGTACAAAGTTGATAAGTTATCGCAGTTTGTAAGTGTTTTTATTTTGAAAAATGCGCGGAATATAACAAATTTTGGATATGCGTTTTGCAAAAAATCTTGCGTGTAGTAGACGATTTTATGCCGAACACATATCCAAAATTCGTTATTTCGCGCACATTTAAGAAAATAAACATCAAAATCGAAATAAAGAAAAAAATCTGAAAAAAATTCATACGCCTTCAATAAATTAAACATATCATTTACATTAGAAAAAAGTTAGGTTGGCTGATTGTTTGTTGAACAATTGTTTTTTCGGGAAATTTGTTAATAACATTTTGGAATTATTACTATGCAAAATTTATCTTTTCAGCATTTTTAATATCGATTATTTGCTTCCGATTTTTATCTCATCGGGAAGTAATCGAAATTTTCTCTGAAACTCACGATTGGCGGGACTGTACCTATCATACATCCTTAAACCAAATCGAAATCGCAGCACAAGTTCCTTGAAGAGATTGGCCCCGTATATTTATCATTGTATTCACCTTATAACGTTCCATAATATTATAAATAAAGTTATGTTTCGCATACGCATTACAATATATCTGTCATACAATACGTCATCACAACTGATCTGAACCTCCGTTATTTGACCTCGGCTTCGCAATGTCAATAAACAACGTCCGTTCTGTCCATTCGTAGCGTGCATTATCAATAGCGTTAGCATTTCAACGACTTCAGTTGGTTGCTATGTTCAACAACGACTTCTTTCAATATCGTTTTTTAAAATGACATAAGCATCAGTTAAAAAATCTCTTCAAGATTAAGCAATTTTGCTTTTCATCGATAAAAAGGGCTCGTTAAAGAGTTCAAAGTTCAAAAACAGTAATGACACAAAAGTGAAGAAAATTTGAAAAAAAAAAAATCATGTATGCGATTAAATGAGCGCTCACGTTTAACGAAAAAATGAAGTCTCCTAAAACTTTGCGATACCCCGACGAAAACCTTCGGTTTCGTCCCAGGAAAACTCGCTCGCAAATGCCGCAAGCGATATCGAGTAACAAAAATTGAAGAAGGCACTTGACAAGTTAGCATTTTTTTCCTCTCTTTTTTTTTATAGGTAGAATAAAATGAAGTTCGAAGACGAGAGAGGGAGCAGGGAGCGAGAATTTCGAAACAGCGCAATGACAATTAATCCCAATTAGTAGAAACTTCAATATCCAAGTCTGCGGTGAAGTTTCGTCGCCCCAGAGGAGAATTCTCGTGATTCTCGACCAGTCTGTGGTGACACTGCCGTGGATTCTGTCTGTGGCTCCCGATATATCTACGTACGGATGGGTACCGATCGAGTTTCCAAAACTTTAAGGTGTCTTTAAGTCTGACAGGGCGACGGTACTTGGCCCAACGGGCGCAACGAGGTCGAAGGACGCCTGGCGATCCGAATTTTGGCAGAGTTTCAAGTTTCCATCTGCTTCTCATAGTCAAGAAGGACAAGGAAGGTGGCCATCTAACGAAAGCTCGACCAGGCTATGGCCCTACTAACGTACGACGTACGGAGCCTCTGAGAAGGATATCCTGATATCATCCTGAGCAAACTCGCCAGGACATCTCCTCCGAAATACTGGGTGTCGCGTTATTTATCTCAGCAATGACAATTTATTTTTAATTTATGTACGTCAAAAAAATTATTCTTTCACGAATCTTCAGTTCATTTTAATCTTTAAGCTGTGACATGAAAAGTACAAAAGCTAAGTTTGTTATTAACATTCCTATACAAAAAAGTCGGTCATTTACTTTTATGTTGTTTAATTGTCAGAATTCATTTCGGCATTTGTACTCAAATGATATTGGTAGTTTTCAGTGAAAATGCATTCTTATTATTTCTGTGAAAAGAATTTTTTTTTCGAATCTGGTGCAATTAGAAAAATCTGCACATTCATACAAGTTCATACTAGAATAAGTTTTAGTTCAATTTTGATTAACCTGGTGTTGTTATAAATTTATCAACTACTTTTTTATATTATGATTTTCCTCGTGTAAAAAAAATTTTTATTCCAATGTAAGCAAGAGTTTTCTTAGTAATGCAAGATCCCTGAGGATAATGGACTTACAAAACAAAAAGGATTCGTTAACTTTTCCGGACAGACAAACAACTTCTTGAAGATTTAAAAATCGTACTATTTTTCTCCCAATTGCAATATTTTTTATTTACCATAAAAAAAATTATTCAAGAAAAAATATTTATAGAAAACACAATATTCAATTTTTGATAAAGGTAGTTTTCTACTATGTTAATTTACAAAAGTGAAAAATATATAATTTATTATCAATTTCCTTAAAATCGAAAAATCGCCAATTATTCTTTCAGTAAAAATATTAACCAGACCGTTTTCCCATTATCTATCCGATGAAAAGCCTGTTAAATAATAAATTCACACCAGTAATAAAACGTAGTAATTTTGAAAAACTTTGAATCATCCTGTCGAACGCCTTTTATAGGACACCCGTTGCATAATCGGTCTCACTGTTTGGTTAGTTAGCGGGACGCGAGCGATGTTTTAGGAGAAGCAGGACGATCGAGGTCCGCGAGGGTTAGAGAGGGATAAGGGAGAGGGGGGCGGCTGCGGCGGCGGTGGCGGAAGGGGGAGAGAAGCGCAACGAGAGTATCCGAGCCGGTTGCTCGTCCTGCCGAATGGAGAGTATCCCTCGGGAGATTTTGCGCCAATCGGTGCTCTGGTCAGCGGCCGGAAGTGGTGGGGAGAGGAGACCGGGCATTGGTCAGTCCATGGCGTGGTCTCCGGTATTGAGCGAGCCGCTGCTCTTGGTTACTAACATAGCACAGTACTATAGTAACGGCAGCCAGGGGTCGAAAAAACCGCCCCGAACTGACCTCAAACGTCCTACCCTCGTCTCGGCTAACCCCAGCCACCCTCCCGATCGTGCCGACTTCCACCCTTTCCAACTCTCTCTTCTTCTCTCTGTTTCCCTCTGACCGTCCCGCACGACTTGTTTTCCTCGTCTGCTTCTCCACCCCCTCTCTCATACTGCTCCGCGTTTTCATGGTATATTTTGCTTTCCCGAGTCGACCTTTATCTGTGTCTTGACAATAATACGTCGAATACACACATTTTAAACACGAGAATACATCGGCCAGTTTAAAAGACGTTTTTTAATAATGTAAAAAAAATGTATGGTATATTTTGCTTTTCTGCATCGACCTTTATCTGTGTCTTCACGATAATATATCGAATACACACATTTTAAACACGAGAATACATCGGCCAGTTTTAAAGACGTTTTTAAATGATGTAAAAAAAAATTCACGGTATATTTTATTTTCCCGCGTCGACCTTTATCTGTGTCTTCACGATAATACGTCGAATACACACATTTTAAACACGAGAATAGATCGGCCAGTTTAAAAGACGTTTTTGAATAATGTAACAAAAAAATCACGGTATATTTTGCTTTCCCAAGTCGACCTTCATCTGTGTCTTCACGATAATACGTCGAATACACACATTTTAAACACGAGAATACATTGGCCAGTTTAAAAGGCGTTTTTTAATAATGTTAAAAAAAATTCACGGTATATTTTGCTTTTCCGCGTCGACCTTTATCTGTGTCTTCGCGATAATACGTCGAATACACACATTTTAAACACGAGAATACATCGGCCAGTTTAGAAGATGTTTTTAAATAATGTAAAAAAAAATTCACGGTATATTTTGCTTTTCAGCGTCGACGTTTATCTGTGTATTCACGATAATACGTCGAATACACACATTTTAAACACGAGAATAGATCGGCCAGTTTAAAAGACGTTTTTAAATAATGTAAAGAAAATTCACGGTATATTTTATTTTCCCGCGTCGACCTTTATCTGTGTTTTGACGATAATACGTTGAATACACACATTTTAAACACGAGAATACATCGGCCAGTTTAAAAGACGTTTTTAAATAATGTTAAAAAAATTCACGGTATATTTTATTTTCCCGCGTCGACCTTTATCTGTGTCTTAAAGATAATACGTCGAATACACACATTTTAAACACGAGAATACATTGGCCAGTTTAAAAGGCGTTTTTTAATAATGTTAAAAAAAATTCACGGTATATTTTGCTTTTCCGCGTCGACCTTTATCTGTGTCTTCGCGATAATACGTCGAATACACACATTTTAAACACGAGAATACATCGGCCAGTTTAGAAGATGTTTTTAAATAATGTAAAAAAAAATTCACGGTATATTTTGCTTTTCAGCGTCGACGTTTATCTGTGTATTCACGATAATACGTCGAATACACACATTTTAACACGAGAATAGATCGGCCAGTTTAAAAGACGTTTTTAAATAATGTAAAAAAAATTCACGGTATATTTTGCTTTCCCAAGTCGACCTTTATCTGTGTCTTCACGATAATATATCGAATACACACATTTTAAACACGAGAATACATCGGCCAGTTTAAAAGACGTTTTTTAATAATGCAAAAAAAATGTATGGTATATTTTGCTTTCCCGCGTCGACCTTTATCTGTGTCTTCACGATAATACGTCGAATACACACATTTTAAACACGAGAATACATCGGCCAGTTTAAAAGACGTTTTTAAATAATGTTTAAAAAATGCATTAAATACAATTGACAGGCAGAGAAAAATTTATTGATTAGATTTTGAAATAATAATAATAAACGAAAATCAAGTTTAAATAAATAAGTTTTCCTATTTATTTAAACTTTAATTTCATTTGTCCAGGAGCCTGTATTTTAGTAGTAGTAGTAATCGTGCTTTATTGACAATATAATACATCTAGTACATACATTGCCAATTGGCCATCGACCGAAGTCCTTCAGCCTGGATCTTCGATTTTCATACATTATCACGTTATGTTTGTGTTATATAGATATGGTACGTGTTTGAATGTGCGTGTCTCGTTTTTCCTTATTGTTACTATTATTATTATTATTGGTATACCTTCCCCCTTTTTTAAAATTATTTTGTTTATGTGGATGTCATATATTCGAGTTGCTGATATGTTGTGCTGTATGAATAGTAAGTTCTACTATCCCAATATAATTCCCAGGAGGAACGATTATATCGATTACATTGGATACTCTGTTTTTGATTAGATACCTAAAATTATATTTGCAGCTATTGTTTTTTGTCTTTGTCGTAACTATAAAATATAACCGTTTCTCCTGGATACTATCCTTTATGGTAAAAGTATAGTATTGTTGCTTCAACCGTATATTTTTTTCTCAGTGTGTATAGTGTATATATAACGGTATTTTTTATTTAAAGCAATATTTAACTCGAATATTGAATTTAAATATCATTTAATTGGTCTCTCAATGAATCGCCGCGACTTATTATAAGTAAACATTTGTAGTCATTGCTAAAAGCTAATAAATATTTTTTACCGTCAAATAGAAATGTTTTTTATTCAAATAAACCAAATTCTAATATGCTATTTTTAGTCAAATTAGTAAATCATCTCTCCAAGTGTATATACCATTTGAGCGATAATTAGTGGAGCAGTAGGGAAAATACTGAAGATGGGTTTATTATTATTGCGCCGTTCATAACGGTAAAGTGTTTCGATATAACCAACTTGCGGAATATGACGCACCATATACTTTGTTTTTAAAGAAAAACCAAAGTTTAACGACCAAACTCAGATCGTACATTTTAAATAATACTATTAATAAAGCGGTTTAGAAAGAGCCAATGTGTGTTGTGCTTGCGTTTCTCATGAAATGTTTGACACGCCATTTTTTCAAAAACACAATTTTTAATACAAATTTATTACGATTTCGATTTTATTTCTAATTAAAAAATACTTAAAAAAATACGAAAGAAAATTATTCATTCAAACACCTTTAAAAATGATCTTGAAATCGTATCATGGAATCTTTAAAAGAAATGTTTATTAAAATAAATTAAAAAATCAATCATTTTTTTTCCATGTTATGTAAAAAGTTTGCAGAAATTTGTTCACCGTAATATTTTATAAAACATGAATTTTTTTTCGGCTCATAGCTTAAGCTGTATTTTTTATTTAACTTTGTTTACGAGGTCGAATGGCCATCAGGCTGGTGAACCTCGTGAGAAAATTATATTCCTGTGTCTGAACTCGCGTCTTTTTCTTTCTCCTTGTATTGTCCGGAAAAGCCATCCCCGAAATAACCAACACCAGGTCACAAAGTCCAAAATAACGACCCATAAAATTAGGCGGCCTGGCTGAGCGACTGCGAAAACTTTTCGTCGGAGGACGAAGAAACAAAGAAGAACAAAACTCAGACCAGCAGACATGGGACTAGGAAAACAGAGGATGGAGAGTAACACACCAGGAGAAAGAGAAAGAAGAGGAGGAGGAGGAGAAGAAGGCTACGCGCAATAAAAAAGGAGAAAAGATACACCGCATAACGTCGTATACTGGTGTGTCGTACTCGTTTCGTTGATGTATACTTTCCACGCGCGTTGGAAAGTCTCCAGCGACGGTGGGTCACCCTCCAACACTCTACTTTCTTATCGCTAGAATTACCTTTTCCTCTCTTTTTTTTTCTTTCCATTTCGTTTACTCACCATCCTCTTCATATAACAGCTGCGAATTCACAAGTTTTGTGAAACAGGCGTTAAACATTATATTTCTCTAATAAAGTACAATAAATCAGTTTATAAAACCGAAAACCAAAACTTGTGGCGTAAGGGAAAATAATCGAGGCGTAAGGTTTTGACTGGAAGTTCAATCTACGATTTCGAAATCAGAATTAGGCAATTTCCCTTCGATCACAGTAGAAGGCTTTGAAACGGGTATATCATGATGTTCACAAAGCCGAGGAAGTAACTTGATTAATTTTGGCTTAGTTGTAGGTCAACTTTCAACACTCTACTTTCTTATCGCTAGAATTACCTTTTCCTCTCTTTTTTTTCTTTCCATTTCGTTTACTCACCATCCTCTTCATATAACAGCTGCGAATTCACAAGTTTTGTGAAACAGGCGTTAAACATTATATTTCTCTAATAAAGTACAATAAATCGACGCAATTATTCGACCTCTGAATGTCGTCAGTGGATTTTTTTCTTTTTGCGTACTTTTTCCCTATTTTCTCGCTCAAAGCCTTTTTGTAGAACAATTTATAAAACCGAAAACCAAAAATAATTGAGGCGTAAAGTTTTGACTGGAAGTTCAATCTACGATTTCGAAATCAGAATTAGGCAATTTCCCTTCGATCACAGTAAAAGGCTTTGAAACGGGTATATCATGGAGGCAACGATGTTCACAAAGCCGAGGAAGTAACTTGATTAATTTTGGCTTAGTTGTAGGTCAACTTCCAACACTCTACTTTCTTATCGCTAGAATTACCTTTTTCTCTCTTTTTTTTTACTTTCCATTTCGTTTACTCTCCATCCTCTTCATATAACAGCTGCGAATTCACAAGTTTTGTGAAAGAGGCGTTAAACATTATATTTCTCTAATAAAGTACAATAAATCAGTTTATAAAACCGAAAACCAAAACTTGTGGCGTAAGGGAAAATAATCGAGGCGTAAGGTTTTGACTGGAAGTTCAATCTACGATTTCGAAATCAGAATTAGGCAATTTCCGTTCGATCACAGTAGAAGGCTTTGAAATGCCGTAAAATCTGAATGACTTTACCGATCATCACCAAATTTCGTACGTAGCAGGTCTGTATGATATTTTTCGACTGTAGGACATTTCGGTTCATTCGTTAAGATTCGACGTGATTAAGAATTATTTTCTTTTCGAAAAATTCAAAATTCCATAAAATCGGAACCGCTTTACCGATTTCGCCGAAATTCAATAACCAAACATCAATTACCGTGTCTTCATTTATAAAAAACTATTTAGCTAAATTGACGAACTTCTACAAAAGTTAGAGCGATCACGAAATTTTTCTGAAAAATTAAAAATTCCACAAAACCTGTATACATCGATAGATTTAATTAAAAACCACATCAATTACAGCGTCAATACTCTAGTTGCGTGCCAAATGTTAACTCGATCCATTGTGCCGTTCGTGAGACCACTTTTCTCGACGTTTTAGGTAATTCTGAGTTAAATTAACATGAAAATCTCGAAAAAAAATTTTCACCAAAACAAAGCTTCTTCTATAAGATAGCAAAATAGTATTACAATTTTTCCAACGAACTCGAAGTCACGAGTACCATGAATGACTGATTAAAAACCCAATAGTTATGTTTTTCTATGGAGCCTCAAAATTACTGACTCATTTTCCACCGACCTGGTTCAACATATGGAACGGCTTAAAGCAACAATATACCCGAATCATAATTAAATGAATTTACGAACACTTTACAATCTTATTTTTTTTTTTACAGAGCTTTAAAAATTGTGACTCTTCTATCGAGGTGGTTGTATGGAACCTCGATGGTAGGCTGGTTGCTGCTATGCTCGCAGTGTAACTTTGACGACGAACCCTAAAGTATATCCAACCGGTTCAAGTCCAAAGGCTATTTGCATAGGCGATATTATAGCTACCTTCGTGTCTCGGTCCTCTCCGCTGCGCTCAGCGCCACTCCTGCCCCTGCTTCCTTCTCCTGTCTCGTTTGCTCTCTTTCGCTTTCGGTTCAGCTCGCATCTCGTTCACCACTATAGTTGGACACTATATCTATCTATCCATCTTTCGTTTTCCTTCTCGCCTACTCGGACCTGCTGTTTTCCCGTCGCAGTGCGAAGCTCCTTACCACTGCCCCACGCCTCTTGCCCCTTGCCCCTTGCCCCTTGCCTCCTGAGACCACTCACCTTCTTCTACGCCCCCCCCCCCCCCCAAACCGCCCCTTCTTCTCCTCCCGGACGTTTCCCTTTCACCTCTCGCGAGGACGACGTCTTGGGATCTCGGGAATTGGATTAGTAGTGGTTCACCCGAGTAAGACCTGGACTATACTCAATTCGTACTAAGATCGGCGACGCTTCGTCTCGCGATTGCCGACTAGCCCAGGAATCGCTTTCCAAATTACTAAATCACGTTTTACGTGATCACCTATTCAACAAAGTTATTTATCTTAGTCTAGATAGCTATCGGATACAGTAGGTGACCTACCCATATGTATATGTATGGTTGGTTTATTAAGCGTGTTGGTTGTGAAAGGACTTGTTTATTGCAATGATTGTGGGGAATTTAAAAAATGGATTAATTTTGGAATTATTCATTATTTCGATTATTAATTGTGATCAGGAGAACAACAGATCTTGAGCTTACTTTATAAATTTATTTCGAGTTAATTCTTTAATTCACTGCAATATTTGATAATAATTATTGGCACCGGATTACGGATTTTTATGGATACAAAAAAAACCTCGTGTGACCAACTCATATTTCAGTAGTATATTGAAGGTGTTGGTTTTGAAGGGTATAGACTTCGATTGCTATCTAGACTAAGTTATTTCTCTTAGTCTAGATAGCAATCGGATACAGTAGGTGACCTACCCATATGTATATGTATGGTTGGTTTATTAAGCGTGTTGGTTGTGAAAGGACTTGTTTATTGCAATGATTGTGGGGAATAAAAAAAATGGATTGATTTTGGAATTATTAATTATTTTGATAATTAATTGTGATTAGGAGAACAACAGATCTTGAGCTTACTTTGTAAATTTATTTCGAATTAATTCTTCAATTCACTGGAATATTTGATAATAATTATTGACACGGGATTACAGATTTTTATGGATACAAAAAAAACCTCGTGTGACATCATATGCAACAGGATAATTTTGTTAATCATTCAATTGACGATGCTATTTTACGTTAATATTAACATAGTAGAGACTCTGAGTCTTTTAGAAACTTACAGAAGTATCACCCTCTAAAGTGTCAGTAGATACATTCAAAACGTCAGCCATCGGGAATAGTGACTGACCAACCCATAATTCGGTGGTATATTGAGGGTGTTAATTGTAAAGGGTGACTTGTTCATCTCAATAATTATGTAGAATAAAAAGATACATTATCTTTTGAAATTGATAATTATTTCAATAATCAATAATGCTTAGGAGAACCATAAATCTTAGGCTTATTCCGTAAATTATCTTGGGTCAATTCTTCAAGTCTACAATATTTAATAATTAGGAATAAGGAATTGTTTCAATTAAAAAAATAAAACCTCAAACAAAATTTTTTTGCAATAAGATAATTCTATCGATTATTTTTCCCATCCAAACTTCGACCAATAGAATTGCACCATTCGACGTCACGTGGTACAACCTACACGAAACAATACTGATAATTTTTTGATAATTTTCTCTATTGCTACATATACAAAACAAAAGACCATTCAGCCTCGTTAACAATCTGTCAACCGGACAAATTGAATTCAATTGTGACAGTCGAAGGACATTATCAAACATAAACCGTAAGTCTCATGGTGCAATTCCATCGGTCGCTACTTGAATGGGAAAAATAATCCTCCGAATAAAACTCGAGCTTCTCAATTAATCTTACATTTCGAAGCTCTTGTGTTATTACAAATGATTATTTAATTGATGATGTTACTCTCCGTCAACATCAACATAAAAAAAAGACTTCTAGGGACTCAAAAAAGCGTCACTATCCAAAGTGTCAACACATCCAAAACGCAGCCTATATAGGACACTTTTAGTATATAACTATAGATCTGTATACAAAAGCGACTATGTTATGATAGTATATAGAGGAGATAAAAAAAAACGAGCGTGAGATGGGGTGCTATACGCCTACGAAGTAAAATCCAGCGTAAAATGGCTGGTCCTGAGGTCGCGTGTGGAAAGTGTAAAAAATGCGCTAGCGTTCGGGGCTATTCGGCTAACGCAGTTAATTTGCCGAATGGGGCTGTACCGTCACCCCACGAACATGGCCACTAGCGTGGCCGCTTCTCCCATTCATCGTTTCATGCAGTACACACATCCCACAAACACTCGCACACACATAACCCCACTCCACCTCACTCTTAGTTTATATACCGGGTGATCCTCGGGCAGAGCGCCTAATAAAAAGCATCCCCCGAGTCCCGTGTGCGCCGAAGGATCGCAGGGTCAGAAGTCCATTCGGAAAATGGAGGGACCCGTTCGTCCAACTAAATCTACCCGATACCGATTTCCAATTGACCAAACCTGACATTAACCAACAATTTATATCTCGAAATCTAATATGAATTGACAAACTATTCTTATTTACTTATATCGGTATTGGTTGTCTCATTAATTGACGTATTTTTTTAAGGTTATACTTGTAAGGGATTTTTTTTGGTTTTTTTATTTCAAGGGACAGGATTGGACGAAACTTTGGCGACCTGTTAGCAAGACGTATGGGAAATGCTGGGCTAGTCTTGGCCACTGGGAATGCTGGCTAGCTATAGTGGCTGCCTTTCACTCTCTCCCTCTCTCTCTCTCTCTCTTTCTTCGGGTGGGTTAGACTCGACTTCCGACTTTCCCTGCAGAAAACATTGAGTCTGCGAAAGGGAGAGCAGAGCTCGGTCGCGGCATTGCCTTCGCGATGCTACTGCTACGATCTACTTCTCTTCATCTTCTCTCTTTCTCTTTTCACCCTCATCCTCTCTCGGGCTCTCGCGAAAGACGCTATAAATTTTCTCCTCCCCATACTCCTAACGTTACCCGTCTCGATGCGCACCCCCCTCATACCCCCTCGGTGAGCGGACCCTCGATCTGCGAATGGTGGACGCCAAGGTTCGGATAAGACCTCTGGCTCTCTCTCTCTGTCTGTCTGTCTGTCTGTCTCTTTCACTCTCTTTCGCAGATATAAGTCAGATACCGCGCCTCGAGCCTCACCCTTAGACTCGATGGACTATCCAGAAACGTCTGATCCTCAATTTTCATCTTTTATGAACTGAATATTTTTAATAATTAATTTTACGATGTTTCCCGTAGAATAACAAAACTGGTAAATATTCCAATGGCTGGCCTGGGTCGAGTTGAAGGTACCCATGTCAAAGAAGGGTAAGTTTATATAAAATAAATGATAATTCGTGTATTATAAAAATTTGATAAATTTCTGATTTTTTTTTGTTGGTCTAAGCAATAAATTGGAATTGTTTTATGTAATGAACACTTTTCAGAGAATGGAAGTATATGTACGAAAAATTTGCGGGATATTAGATTGTTAAAAAATCTACATGTGATAAGAATAAAATTTAGGTAAATAAGAAAATGATCATCATCATTCTTTTATGAACTGAATATTTTTGATAATTATGTTTTTGATGTTTCGCGTAGAATAACAAAACTGATAAATATTCCAATGGCTAGCTCGGGTCAAGTTGGAGCAACCCATGTCAAAAAAGGGTAAGTTTATATAAAATAATTTGTGTATTATAAATATTGTGCAATATAAAAATTTGATAAACTTCTGATAATTTTTTTAGTTGATCTAAACAACAAATTGGAATTGTTTCATGTAATGAACACTTTTCAGAGAATGGAAGTATATGTACGAAAAATTTGTGGGATATTAGATTGTCGAAAAATCTACATGTGATAAGAATAAAATTTAGATAAAAAAAATAATGAAATCATGACATCAAAACAAAAGTGATAAAATTAATTGAGAATCGTACATTAGCCGTTGAAAGATCAAAATGCAATGCAATGCTTACGGACAATTGTTATTATTCGCAATACGTAACAAAATCATTATTCATTACTAAAATTCACCGAATTTTAGAAATATTTTCTGTCGTCTGTTAAGCCGGAAATATGAGAGAGAAAAAAAATAGAGAACGTTACCACAAAATCGCAGCCCATCTCGCAAGTGGTTCCGGACCGGAAATCTTGTCTCTCTCCTCTCTCGATCGGACGGCGACCAATCGAATCTCACAGGGAATTTAACACCCCTCCGGCTGGAAGTAAAAGTGGTGATGGTACGTCGGTCGCGTCGAAGTTACGGGTAACGGAGAGAAAAAAATCACGACGAACGTCGATGGAGAGGCAAAAAAAACCGCGCTCACGCAGAACGTGAAAAATTCCAATTTCATCGAATCTCCGGTTGTGCGTCTGGCGTGTTGATAAACATTAGGGTCTTTCCGGTGGACTTGCCGTAAGGAATTTTCAGAAAAATTGGATCCTGCGGTAAAAGAAAATATCGCCCAAGGATTTACATCTTGAAAGTCCATTTTTTTTTACCAGCAATGAATTATACGAAGAAACGAACCGGACATTAAAAAACTGACAACTATTCGACTATTAAATCGGTCAAGTGCCATTTTATAAATAAAATGGTTTCTGCAGCTAAGGAATTTTTCGTCAATTCAGCCACTTTTTTGTCAGAACTTTGATCAGTCTCATAATAGGACACATTTTAGTACCACTCGAAAATACTTTCTCCTAATTTTTCCAGATTTTTTAATCCAATTCTACGGAAAATGGGGTATTTCTTCGAAGTCAATATATCTTGATAAACTAAAGGCACAGAAAAAAATTGTTCCAACATAAAAGTTGTAGTTTCATGTCAACTTATCGATGAAATTTTTCAGACAATTTTGCGACACGATAATATTACTTTTTCGCGAAAAATATATAAAGATAATTATTTCAACCAAAAAGGCTACTTTTTTTCTGAAAAAATTACAGATTCCTCGCGATTATGTATTGATAACATAAACAAATTGTTGAAGTGGGACCGATCAAAATTTCGCAAATGCATTTCACAGTCCACGCGATATTGTATTGCGAAATGCATTTGCGAAATTTTTTTTTAACGTTATCAATTTTTTTGAGCATTCTGGTAATTCTACCGTCTTTAGAGAAATTGAGATCGATTGATATTTAACAAAGTTATCCTGATTTAAACAATTAAAAATCAAATAGCGACATGAAAAAAAAAGAAAAAATTCGGAAAAAATAGTAAATATTGTGATCAAATTATCGCGTGGCACTCAAAAATCATATTTTAAATCATAAAATCAGTGTGAATTTTTTTAGATTTTTCAAAACGGCGTTTTTGAAATTGGTTTTTTTCGAGGATTTAAAAATGTTACTGGTTGTAAAATTCTAAAAAAATCCACACGTATTCAGAAAAATAAACAAATCATTTTCATAACAAAAAAAAGTTAGGTTACCGGGCAATTTGTTGCACAATTATTTATTTCAGTAATTTGTTAATAACATTATTCAATTACTATTATGCCAAATTAATCTCTTCAGCATCTTTCATATAGTTGATTTTTTTCAGATTTTTATTTCTTCGAGAAAAGTTCGTAATTATGTCTCGATTGCGCTGGAACTTATGCGATGTCAGACGATACAGAAGGACTACCTTAATAATTGTTGAGGGTTGAGCGATTCTTCCGAGCCTAGCAAATTTTTCTCTCGATGCAGAGGTGATCAAGAATAAAATCCGGTGGCGTGTGCCATCGAAACTGCCGAAATACCATTTCAAATTCGAGCGTCTCACTCGTTAATAAACAGAATGTTCGCTTTTACCATTTTCGTGCACGCTGCCAAAAGCCCTGAAGCCCCAAAGCGTGTCTCTCACGTAGACGACAACGACGACAGAGATTCCGTGGGGTTGTTCGGTCTCGGCTCGCGCGAGCGAAAACGACCCTATCGGAAAGTCGTAAAGGCTCCTGTTAGATCCAGCTCGTAAATTAGGATCGGCGAAACGCCGGACTACCACTCTTTTCTCTCTCTCTCTCTCTCACAATCTTCCAACGGCAAAAAGGAAAAGTCAAGAAGAGAACAGTCCTCTTCGACACTAATACTGTCCGGAATAACCTACGTTTTATGTACCAGACGCCGCCACATCGACTCACACCCGCTTTTAATCAATTTCACTCTATAAACAGATTAAGCCAATAAAATTATCAACATTTTTTATTCTAAATTCAAGTAGAAATTCCAGCGGAAGTTTATCTCTTTCAATTTTTATTTCTAATCCAATTTATTATATTTTAAGAGTTTCGACAAATTAATAGGATTTTTTATTTATTGAATTACCGGAAAATAACAAAAGGATTTTTTGTTTTTATGAAGTGTACATTTTATAAAATTTATTTTAATTAACAATTACCCAGTAAACACAAAAATCGGTTTCGTTGCTGCTGTATTACAATTTGCCACTCAGCAATGTAACTGTTATGTAACAACGGTGATATGTAACAGTTACATTGCTGAGGAAACATTGTAATAGAGCAGCAACGAAACTGATTTTTTTGTTTACTGGATATAAGTCGTAGTAAAAGTATATTTATTGACAATACATTATTATTTACAACAACAATCAGGTTTACTTAGCTCCGCGTTTTACATACAATTATATTGTCAATGGACCATCGACCTAAGACCTTCAGCCCTAACAATTACAAATTTTTGCTGTTACTTATAATTATTTTCAAGGACTTGTCCCGTCCAATGTAATGAAATAAAATAAAATGAAAGAGTTACCACAAATTTATTGCAAAAAAACCCCATTTTTATCTAAATCAGATATTTTCAAAAAATCAATTAAACACTAATTCAGTTTTTATCGCGTCAGTATACCACCCAATAAATTTTCTATGTCATCCTCACCGACGCAAAAAGCCGGAATTACGAAGTTAAGAAAAAAAAGGTCTTAACTCAAAACTCGAGCATTGAAAGAAAAAAAAAAAAAAAAATCATAATTACACACGTAAATCCGTGAGCAAGCTGAAATCACTGCATCATTATTTCCCACAGAACACATAATTAAAAGAGGGGTTGTTCTACCCGATTTTCCTCATCGTTCATCTGAGCAGGAAAGCATATGCAGCGTCTAACGAAAATCACGGATGGAGTTATTTCGAAAGTGGAAAGGACGCTTGTGGTATATATAACGGTGCCATTAGAGGAGTTAAGCATTTTTACGATCAGTAGAGCGGGGGCTGAAAGAGTAAAGATTCGACGTCGAGGCTTGTACACACTTTTATGTAGGTATATTTCACAAGCTGTGCCAGTCAACGGAGACGCCATGTATATATGGTGTCTAAGAGCTTCTGCGTATGTATTCGTGGGACTGGGCTATTCGAGGGGGGCTGAAGGGGGCGCAGAAACCCACCCCCTGTAACAAGAAGAGAAGCACACGATTTCAAGAATGCGGAGCACGTTTCCAACCAATGCCAGAAGCTAGGCAGTAAAACAAATACGCCCTCGCGCCACCGGCCTATACAGGGTGTCTCGGTAATACTGGTTTTGCGGGGTGAGGCGTGATGGCGAGGGGCAAAGGGAGACGCGAGGCTTTCTGCTTTCTACTTTCTACTGGCGAGTCTGATACGTCTTTCTCTTACATCTTTCGCCCTCGTTACCGATACGTACCCTCCGTTCACTCTAAGCTACCCCCTTTCCACACCATTCTTTCCGATAGTCCTTTTTCATGACTCTCTTAGCCGTAAAGGTTGGCTTCGTGGATTTGCATTCATCCCTCTATACACACCACGTGAATTCTTCCTAGAAATACGACAGAGTCAATAAAAATTGGCATCAAAGAAGATTTTTGTTTTTGGAATTTGTTGTACATGGTCGGTGATTGTTTCGTTAGTTTTGTTGTTGCTTTTGAGGGCTTTTCTTGTTTGGGTTTTGATGGCTATCATCACGGAGAGAAAAGATTAATTAAGATAACTGAAAAATGAGTTGATACAACCAATCGATTATTCTATTGCCTTTATAACTCAAATGATAGTGCCAACGGTTCGAATGGAGGTCACAATAATTGAATCGCATGTTTCGTTACTTTTGTTATTGCTCTTGAGGGCTTTTCTTATTTGGGTTTTGTTGGCTATCAGCACGGAAAGAGAAAATTAGTTACCGTAACCAAAAAATGAGTTGATATGACCAATCGATTATTCTATTGCCTTTATAACTCAAATGATAGTGCCAACGGTTCGAATGGCAGTCACAATAATTGAATCGCAACTTTCGTTACTTTTGTTATTGCTTTTGAGGGCTTTTCTTATTTGGGTTTTGTTGGCTATCAGCACGGAAAGAGAAAATTAGTTACCGTAACCAAAAAATGAGTTGATACAACTAATCGATTATTCTATTGCCTTTATAGCTCAAATGATAGTGTCAACGGATCGAATGGCAGTCCCAATAATTGAATCGCAACTTTCGTTACTTTTGTTATTGCTTTTGAGGGCTTTTCTTATTTGGGTTTTGTTGGCTACCAGCACGGAAAGAGAAAATTAGTTACCGTAACCAAAAAATGATTTGATACAACCAATCGATTATTCTATTGACCTTACAACTCAAATGATAGTGTCAACGGTCCGAATGGTAGTCCCAATAATTCAAGTGGTAATCGCAACTTTCGTTATTTTTGTTACTGCTCTCGAAGGCTGCAAAACGCATATCCAAAATTTGTTATATTCTGCGCATTTTTTAAAATGAAAAAAAATCAAGATCAAAATAAAGAAAAAAATCTGGAAAAATTCGTATGCATTCAAACAAATTAACATATCATTTTCATTAGAAAAAAAGTTAGGTTCACCGATTGTTTGTTGAACAATTGTTTATTTCACCAATTTGTGAATAACATTTTGCGATTATTATTATGCAAAATCAATCTTTTCAACACGTTTTATATGCATTATTTTTTTCCGATTTTCATCCCATCGGGAAGTGATCGAAATTGTCTCTGAAACTCACTTTTGGCGGGACTGTACGAATCATACATCCTTAAAAGTTCATACTCAGGCCGAACGGTCTTTATTTGGCTCAGAACATGTCCTGTAGAAAGCCCATCAGCAAATCTCTCTCGTATACGCGAGAGAGCAAGCGACACGATTGAAGGAAGTGATGTAATATAGTATGTCAAGCAAATGTCCTCTCGGTGAGCCTAAAAAAAATACGAGCAATAAAAAAATGTCCTCTTTAGAGGCTAAACGAATGATGGACGGGTGAAAGAAGTGGCCAATGTGGGTTGGTTCCGGCGTCTCGTGTGACACACACGTCAGTCTGCCTTTGTTTTCATCTCCTTTTGATTGAGTGCTCGGGTTTCTACCGTTTTTTCTTCTTCATCTTTCTCTTTGTCTCCCACTCTTTCGGCGCTCGTCGTCAACCCCCTTCAGTTATCTATCCTTCTCTTAAGCACGCTTCACTCTCTATGAACACACAACTGCAGGAAATTTGTACCTTTCTCTTTCCATTCTACGGGGACAATTCTCAACGTATATTGAATCACAGCTTCGTACGTCTGACACGACATGAGAAAAATTTAAGAGCGACTCGATGCAACGCTTAGAGGGTTAAAACGTAGTCGATAGTCCACACCAGAGGCTCTGCGGTCTCTCTCCCACTCTCTCCCTCTCTCTGTCTCTCTCCCCTTTCTCTCTCTCGCTTTCTCTCTGCCTCTACGATGCATACGACGGAATATTGGGTAACAGGTGTCTCGTTAATTAGCAGCTCACCTTGAGATGCGTGAGTCAGTCGATCAAGTTTGGGTTAATTATCAAATCTTTCCGCATAATTCCCTACTAATGAGCATCAAGCTGCACGTTACGAGTTATTTTATCGTCCCTACTTCTTTTCTTCTTCAGTGGATTGTCATTTTGCTGAATCAAAAGGATAGTAGCAAAATAAGAGTTTTTTTCCCACTTTTACATTTTCAAGTTTTACATGGAAATATATTTTTATTTTTGTAAAACTCAAAAACGGGGAATATTGTGGGGCCACATCATTTTGCCGAAAAATCATTCTTAGAATCGTGATTTACTATTGTGATTTTGACAAATCCCGTTCGGCAATACTTTTTATTGCATGTGTATTTTCGAAAAAAAGTATTGCTAAAAGTCATTTGCCCAAATCACAAAAAGAAATCATGATTCGAAGAATAATTTTTCGGCAAAATGATGTGGCCTCAGTTTAAACAATCATTATCAGATTTTATGAGTCCAAATGTGTTTTCATTTAATAATATTAAAATAGTCTAATCCATCAATTACCAAAATAGCACATTTTGTTCAATTGGTAGAAAAACGATTCCCTGAAATATCCATTTCAATTTTCATATTAAATTTATAAAAATAATTTTCAAAACACCAAAAAAAGTCCCATGAGAATTTTTTAATTCATTGAATAATAAAGCATTCACACGTGACAATAAAAAAGCGGTAAGAAAAATGCATTTTCTTCGTAATTGAAATTAGAAAAATCTGCACGGTAAAAAAAACACGAACACACAGTTATTAGTGTTAGCACAGCGCACCTGCGACGCCCCAGATATTTCTCCGAGGTTGTGATCCATTTAAAACTCTCCCCAAACATTTCCTGAACTTTGAACTGTCATTGACTGACCATAGACCATGAGAAAATAAGGGTGAAATGAATTTACTATCCATGGACCAGTTTCATCCACCTGATGCTCTCGCGAGCCCATCTCAACGTTTTATTCCCCATGGACTGATTCGAAAGGGATGAATCGTTCGGTGGACCAGTTATCACCTGATTTAGAGCGCGATCCATATTTCACCGTGACCCTCATGAAGGGCTGCGAGAAATGAGATTGGGGAGAAAAAGAAACCTGTTCCTCCACGTGGCGAGGTCTTACCCTGTCTCGGATTCTGTGGCTCACGATGAGCATCGCTCTCGTGGACACTCGGGATTATGTCCATCGAAAACTGGTCCATCAACAATAGAACGATGCCCTTATAGCATCAGAAAAAAAAACGGCTCGTGCTGCTCGCCCCTAAAAACCCATCGAATTGCCTATGAAAAACTGGTCCATCGACAATAAGATGCTGCTGTTGCAACCGGAAGTCATCAAACACAATGACCACTGTCCACTCACAGGGCAATCTGCGGACCACAGAATGCTCACGGTTAACCTCGTTGACTGTCCTCTGATCTCGCTGACGGGCTCCTGATATTTATACATTGCTCCCCTCAACCGAAATCATATTCTAGTGTATTCAGTATTATACGGCTCTTTGTCATTAAATTAACGGGAAAGCTGATGGATGGGCAGAGCAGAATTTAGCCTATTCAGTCAATCTTTGTTTTAACAAAATAAAAGTTTTATTAAACCAAATATTTTACGTCTGGCAAAAGTATTGGTATAAATCTGTATTGTAAATTGTAAATGTTATAATTGTATATATTGGAAATTGTAAATAAATATATGTACATTTTTTGTGTCTTTTATTCTTGTTGTGATGTTACTCGTCGGTACTATACTTTTGATCATCATAGGGAAAATGTAGTATACTTTATTTCTTCTACTTATATCGTTGTTGTAATTATTATTGTTTTTTTATTAACAATTTAGCTGAGTGTTGATAAGAAAGTTTCCAATAATGTAGAAAGGGTAATTTTTTCGTACATTCTTAGTTTCTCAATAAGTCAAAAGATAAAAAGTTATTTTTTATCTGTTTTTTCTCCTCACTAATGTCACGTATAAAACTTTGCCGTAACCAACTTTTGTGTGTTAAATTTTGAT
The DNA here is from genome assembly GCA_949699805.1 of Tromatobia lineatoria. Lineage (NCBI taxonomy): Eukaryota > Metazoa > Arthropoda > Insecta > Hymenoptera > Ichneumonidae > Tromatobia > Tromatobia lineatoria. Next base: position 3,733,302 of record OX453046.1, read on the forward strand.
TGTGGGTGTATAAATAATTGTGTTTGATCGAGATGCTTAAGCCATTGTTCAAAACACAAATAATTGAAAAAATAAAAGATTAGAGTGTCACGTCCAAAAGGAATCCGAGTGACAGGGATTAGCGTGTGTGTTTACCTCTATGAGTTTTAGGCCAGATTAAGCCGAAGGGATTAGAGGCTAACTATCACGATAGGAGTGGTTTTTCGAACAAATAATAATGAAATAATATGGCTTGTTGAAATTTTTTTTAAATAAATTTACAATTGATTTTTAAACGCGCAGAATTTAACAAATTTTGGATATGCGTTTTGCAAACAAAAATCTTGAGTGTAGTAGATGGTTTATGCCGAACACATATTCAATATTCGTTATTTCGCGCACATTTTTGAAAATGAAAAAAATCAAAATCAAAATAAAGAAAAAAAACTGAAAAAATTCGTATGCATTCAAATAAATTAACCTATCATTTTCATAAGAAATATAGTTAGGTTGACTGATTGTTTGTTGAACAATTGTTTTTTTCATAAATTTGTTCATAAAATTTTGCGATTATTATTATACGAAATCAATCTTTTCAGCACATTTTAAATGCATTATTTTTTTCCGATTTTTAGCCCATCGGAAAGTAATTGAAATTTTCTCTGAAACTCACTTTTGATGGGACTGTACGCATAATCCTTAACAGTCGCCGATTATACATTTGTTTCGGCCCTCTGTCATTTTACATTGTACCCTTTTATCTGACTTGATATCAACCAGTTTTTTCTGTACATTCCGTATTTAGTTTGTGAAAAATAAAAAATTATCTGTTGTGTTTCGATAAACTGTTTTATAAAATATTTTCATTTATATAAAAAAACAAAATCACCAGACACCTGCTTCGTTCCCTGCGCATTCCGGCCTTAGATAAGGTGAACTAATTTAACTTAGTTGCGTACATGGAGAACACTCAAAATCGATGACGTAACAATATGTATATTTAAAAAATAAAATATTCCATTACGTAAGAAAAAAAGATTTTTTTTACCGTATTTGTTTAGTAATTTTTTAAACTCATTTATTTATAACTTTTTTCCATTAGTATTACACACAATCAATGTTCCTTGTTCCCTATTTTTTAATTCCTATTGTGAATAGTGGTATTTTAAAAGGTAATTGAACGCAAGTACCATGAAAATGTTGGTTGTAAATTTATATGAGAAGTGTCCATAATGAAGATCATGTTCTACCCCCTGATGAGTAAGTTATCGGTATTGAAGGTATCTGTAGCAGGGTTGTCGTGTTTCTATTGAGAACTAACACTGTATCCAGGCAACGAAGTGGTTACACAAACCTTCGAGGTGTAGGTTCCCTGTGACCCGAGTGCACGTGCCTTATACTCGTCGCCAAAAATTAATAAAAGACGGCGTATTATTTCTCGTGATTTAGAAAATGTTGCCGAATAATTCACGCGTGGTGGAGGCGAACGTCGCTCAACTGTCCGATCGGGATCAAGCTAAGTTGGAGAAAATTAGAAATCTTACGAATATTCTCAGAGTGAGTTTGGGTTGAATTCACTCACTTGTAAATTTAAACAATCTGATAAAAATAATTGAATCCATCAGGAAACGGACAAAAACTTAACGACGTGCGAAGAAATTTTGACGAGTTACATCGAAAGGCGATTAAAGGTAAAAATAATTATAAATAAATTATCACCATATAAGCATTGGAAAATTTATTTATTTAATAACATATTTGTTACTCAAATCGAGAAACTTGCCGTTTCTTTCATTTAAATAATAGCAAAAACGATACCTTGAAGGTGATAAACGCAGAAAAAAAATTATTCGTAAAATGATATGTTGATTTTATTGGATTATTATAATTTGATAGTAGTCAAGCTAATTGCAAAATTCTACTGTCGTCACGTGACCCCGCAAAGTATGTGCAACAAATATTTTTTCAACACTTTATTGCTATTATTTGTTTTTTACCTTATACTCGAAAATTTAGCCGAACGCGAATAGAGCCCCTAGTTTTTCTTAGACGAACTAAGTGAAATTCACCGATTTATATGATCCGTCGGTACAGAAGATCGCAATTGCGAATGTAGGGGTTGTTTCTCGTGGTAAGGATGGAATCTTCTCGGTAACTCAACTAAGCCTATTTTTGAGTATTAATGCTCAAAGTTGAGATTTTTCGAAAATAAAATTCAAAAACAGGACCAGACAAAAAACCTGACGACCTACGAAGTAATTTCACCGACTAACATCGACAGTCGTTGAAGGTAAAATTGATAACAAATAAATCGTCGCAAGATAAACCTTAAAGAGTTTTATTCATTTTCTTAGACAGTTGTCTTAAACATTAATACACAGAAAAGAATATTTCGAAAAATGGTATGATTGATTTCCATTAATTATTATGATTGAAAGATGATCAGCCTTCTTGAAAAATTCTACTCTCATCGCGTGACCCCTCACAAAGTGTGTGAAAAATAATTTCCAAAAGATTTTTCGCTTCGGGTGTTTTCTCACTTGATAATCCAAAAGTTGAGCGAATGCGAATTTTTATTTGGGCGAAATATGACGCTTTGGTTTTGATATCCAAAGTTGAGGATCCAATGATTTATGAGTCGTCGGTAATGAAGATCGCAGTTGTAGGGGTTGCTCCTCGTGGTAAGGGTAGAAGCAGCTCGGCTACCAGCAGCGCTCGTAGATTCGTGCAAGGCTCTCACCATTTGCCATGCCAGCCACCGTGACCACCGTGCCAGCCACCATGCCAACCGCTGCTACCGTACCACCAGGGCCAAGGCCATCCACCGTACCATCCGTGGCCACCCCAGCCTCCCCATCCACCGCCGTAGTGCCCATGGCCATAATGTCCATGACCGCCACCATGTCCCCAACCGAAGCTATATCTAAATAAGCCACAAAAGTCACTCTATTTTATATAGAATACATAATGTCTGCTGTTGTAATGTTAAACGTGGCACCGAGCTTTTATTCGCACGTTTATTTATTTATTTATTTATTTATTTATTTATTTATTTATTTATTTATTTATTTATTTATTTATTTATTTATTTATTTATTTATTTATTTATTTATTTAGTACGGGCACAGGCCTAATTACAGTTGCGAAGAGTCCAAAACCCCTGCAGCAAACACGTAGTCCAATATCACCAAGTTGTACCGTAAAGCATACAGCCAAATTTAATTATTATGATATATTTCCAAAAATTATATAACATGTCATAGCAGCAGGCTGAAAGATACAAATGGTAGTATAAAAAATGAAAGAAAAAAAAAAAGAATGTTTCGCTCATTATGATACGAGTGCGGTAAAATTTTCGAAAACGGGTTGCAACCGAAGATATATCTGGATAAGCCGTAAAAGTCACTGTATATTATATAGAATACGTAATGTCTGCTGTTGCAATTCTAAACATGACAGTGAACTTTTATTCAGGTGTTTCGCCCATTATGATACAAGTGCGGTAAAATTTTCGCTAGTGTGTTGCAGTTGCAGTCACACATTTGAACAAATTTTACTTTACAAGGAATAAAAATGAAGAAGGCAAAGCCTGCGTAAAACGTCCATTATCGCACCGAGTGAAATAATTGTATATTACGATGCAAGTGCGGTAAAAGTTTTTTTTTTATGAGTGTGAGTTCGTAGCACGAGCTGAAGGAGAGTGATACAATCGTCCGGCTGAAGACAAAGTTTTTCAACGAGTATTATACAAAATTTTACTTCACAAGGTGTGAAAGTAGGGTTTTTGAGTACGCCAAGCGTGTATAAAACGTTCATAATCGCACCGAGTAAGTTAAGTTTGTCCTTATCACTACTCGACTGAATTCCCAGTATTGATTAACATTTTTGCTTGATTCAAAATTTTGTTTTTGCTTTTCTGACTCCAATAACGATTTTAGTATGATTTTTTTTCCTAATAAAAAAAATGTATTGCCATTTTGCAACCGATACGATTCATTTTGGCATTTTTCGTCCACAGACCGTTATTACAAATATTTTTTGACTGAGACAAAGGTCGTATTGACATTTTTCAGCAGACGCAAACGTTTGATTGAAATTTTCGCCCAAAATAGAAATTTTCAATAATAGATATTACGTCGAACGCAGAAATTCTCCTTTCTTGATCACTACATCTGATTAAATTTTTCGTTATAGTTCCGTTATCTATAAAATAATTGCCATGAAAAAATATTCGGACCATTTCCTAGTTACCGTAAAATTAAAAAAAAGTCGTCTCATGGTCTAAAAATAAATGTCACTTTATAGTTGTGACGTCTTTCACAATGTCACTAAGTACGAAAATTCCACAAGTAAGAAATAAAATCTCAAAAAAAAAAGGAAAATTAGATTTCGCAGTAAAACTGTGGTTTAAAAAAAAATCTTACGAGGGCCAACCGTAGCCATGACCATGACCACCCCAACCTCCCCAGCCATGACTTCTCTTATCAAGTTTCTTATCGCCATTCTGCACTCCCGAATCCGGTTGAATTTGTAAAACTGTCGTTTCTTGAGGTACGTCATTACTTTCGGCCACTTTGTGGGGTTCGAAAGCCTCTTGGCTCAAAGCCAAGGTGGCCAACGAGAGTATCAGCTGGAACAATTATTTTTTTAACATTATTCTCGTATCGCAAAAATGTCTTATTGTAACTTTTCTTTTTTTCCTTTGATGTAAAAATCAAAAAATCTTTTTTCTGGCTTGTGGTTCTCTTACCAACAACTTCATATTGTGTCTAGTGCACTACACGTCAGGACTGATGCTTGAATCCACTATTGACACTTCTTTTATACCGGGTTTTCCATTGCAACTCGTTCTTCGGTCCAAGTTATGGTAAATTCGAGTTTCAGCTACATACACGCTCATAAAAGTGTGTACAAGATTATAAAAGTGCTGTTTGAGGAGTCGTAGAACTACTGGATCCTGATTGACAAGTAGACTACGACTGCCACTTCCATCTGTAGAATTGCAAAACTACGTAACAAACTTGCGGACGCGAACGTGACGGTAAACAACTCGATCAGGCTACTCAATAGTCCTAACGCTGATCCCGAAGAAGCTTGATAACGAACGACGAAGTCGATATACAGTAAATACTAAATGTAATTATTTGTAATTTTAATTTATTTTATTTATCCAATTTTATTTTCATTTATTTTGTTCATACAATTTTATTTTTATTTATGTTATTTATACAATTTTATCTTCATTTATTTTATTTATACAATCTTATTTTTATTTATTTTATCTATACAATTTTATTTATATTTATTTTATTTATACAATTTTATTTTTATTCATTTTATTTTCATTTATATTATTTATCCAATTATTTACAAATTCTAGTTTTACGAAATAAGAGCGAAAGTAATTTCTTTTCACAACATTTTTTTTTTTCATTTTTGAACAACTTTTTGGCAGTATTATTATCCAATATCAATGGTTTTATTGTCCAGATTTTTTGACACATTTTTGTCATTCTTTGAATTTGTTCTCGGATTCAAGTCTAATTCCGACACTGTTAATTAGGACCTTCCGAATCAATAGTGTAATTAGGTTTGAGCGACGAGATCAATTTTAAAAAATAGGCATGTTTCCGAATAAAAAAATCTAACCTATCAGCGCAAGCATAAATGAATAAGCAATTAGTCCTAAAACACTTTGTTTCGGTCTGTTGCATTTGTTTCAGTTTTGTTAAGGTACAAAAAAATTACTAGAGTCGAGGAAAATTATTGTTATGCTTGAAAAAAAAAGGGTATCACTTGAAAAGGTCATTAGCATAATATGAAAACCCAATATGCACATCTACGGAAAAAATCGACGTTAGGTTAGCCAGTCATAAGTAATTGCTGTTATAATGTGCGGCATTATTTATAATCAATTCATCTCATTTCTTCCTGTAATTGGCTAAGCAATTATTGGCTCGATTTCTGCTTCCGGTCGGATCATTGGGATCAGTGTAGGGGAACGCACGCGTCGGCTCATTCGACTCTCGTCGCGAGTGATTTCCTACTTTCTCGTTGCTTGACAAAGACTCGAATGAGGAAGTTTGATCGATTTATCGGCGACACTGGAGCGCAGCAGCGGCAGTTACAGCGGCAATGCGATTCGTAACGATCATAGTTGATGACGAGACGGAGACTTATGTCGAACACGACCTCTTTTTCTATTTCTGAAACTCTCTAATGTATACCAGACAAATTAGCTTAATTTGATATATTTAATTATTAGTAGTCCTAGACTTCATTTTAACTTTTTTTTTTTCACTATGACTGCGAATGCCTTTTATAAATTGACCATCGAATAATGATGACGAAAATTTACAACGATGAATTCACAATAATGATGATTTATATACAACAATTTATCTTTAAGTACATTATAAATGATTAAATATTGCATATTAATTCTGTCGCATGTTATATTTGAAATATCCAATGGATAGATTTTTGAAAATAATTCAAAAAATATAATTTCGCGTTTGTTTTGAAATGTATATGACGTATATATAAAGCATTCTCTGTTGATTCAGCCACTTTTTTTCGACCCTTTCCGATCGGCCCCATAATTAGAAATTGTTATATGAAAGTACCTCTAAAACGCACTTTATGGGAATTTTTTTGATATTCGAAAATAATATTTCAGAAAATGTCGCTTTTCTTCAAGTCCAAGTATCTCGACAATTTAAAGTTACTGAAAAAATATGTCTCCAAATATCTACATATTGGTTCTTTTAGCTTTTGGACAGAAAGTTTGGAAAAATTGTCACCTTCCGATGAATATAATTTTTTTTTGCAGAAAACGTCAAAATTATCCTTAATTAAAAAGTGGATATTTATTTCACCTTAAAAAATTGCCGCATGTTCTTGCATGACTATCGATATCGAAAAAAAAATCACCAAAAAACGAAAAAAAAATTTGTTTGTAACTAATCTTCGTTTCGTACCACTCTGATTAATTTTTTGGAATGTCGACAGTCATACAGTCGAACAAATTATTTTTTAACTTCGGAACTTTAATCGGTCCCAGTCTGGCAATTTTTTTATTTTATCAGTACATAAGCGCAGAGATTCTGTAATTTTTTCAGCCAAAAATAAGTGGCCTTTTTTGTTTAAAAAATAATCTTTGTATTTTTCAGCGAAAAAGTAATATTATCAGGTCGCAAAATTGTTTGAAAAATTCGAAAAGTTTACACGAAACTACAACTTTTATGTTGAAACAATCTTTTCCTATGCCTTAACTTTTTCAAGATATATTGACTTCAATGGAATACCTCACTTTCCGCAATATTGGATTTAAAAATCTGAAAAAATTGGGAGAGAGTATTTTCAAGTGGTACTAAAATCTGTCCAATTATGGGATTAATCAAAAAGGGTTGATAAAAAAGTGGCTGAATTGACAGAAAATCCCTCATATCTGGAATACATAAAAAATCAATGAAAAATATATTTTTGTTATATTATCGTCCGAAAAATTGTATATGTCACATATATTTTTGTATATATTTCTTTTCCATGGGGATAAGGCCTCAATAGGCTAATCGATATTTTGGATTTTTTTTGGGTCATCTATTTCATAAGTCGGATTCGTGACGGTCTGATACGTAGTCGAGCGGGCAATCGATCGGTGCCAGTGATTTATAGATGAGATCAAGCAATCGATCCTCTCGCGTAATATGAAGGTGCGCGGCGTGCGAGTCGCGCTACGGATGAAGGCACGCGTCTCGCATCGCGGCAAGTGCGATCTTGCGCGCCGGTTTGTAAATACCTCGACGAAATCTCATTGCGCAAATAACAAGCGCAAGACAACAGGACAAAAGTGCTGGAAAACCAGCACGCGATTCGCAGTAGCTTTTTTTTAAACCTCACCTCGTAAACGACGTAAACGCTGATCGCTGATTCGTTTTGTCGGCTAAGTGTTACTCCCCATAGAGTACCCACAAATTGAAACTATAGGAAAGCAAGTGTCGCGTGTCGCGATCACCTTTGCGACGTTCTAAGCATTCGAATACTTTCCCCTAACAGCAATGTAGTGGCACAGCAGGTTTTACTCACTCATGAACGTGAATTGCTGATCCTATGTCTTATCTTTAACATTATTCCTCAGCAGTACTAGCTCAAGAATACACGAAAAACAAAAAGAAATAGTTATGTTCTTTTTAATACTTGGCGTCGAGACGCTACCGCGTCTGTTGATATTAATTTCATTATAATGAAAATGGAGATACGAATAAAAATTTAATTAAAAAGGAAGTAATGTTTTACAATCATTCAAGGTTAATTCTAATTCTTGACTGTATTTTTGATGACATAAAATTTATTCTGTATGTTGAGATTTCATATTTATTTATTTTTTGATAAAAAAACGTTCGGAAATTACATTTTTTGCAATACCCGCTCGAAAAGTGGACTTTTGGGGAGCGGGGGGGTATTTTCCACTCGTGCGAAAATAACATACTTTACGCACTTGTTGCACAATGTACTATTTCCTTCCTCATGCAATTTTTGTCGTTTGAATAAAAGATGTAATCACGCTCACATTATTGTTCATTTTTTGTCTTTGAATAGTTCATTGCCGCCGAGGCTTTTTATATATATTGAATAAAATAACGAACTGATAAAATCAGGGAGAGAATCGTGTTATAAGATGATCCATAGGCGGTATATGATCTCATTCGGCAACTTTGTAATCGAATTTTTTACCAACCAACGATAAAAATAGGTCGGTAGAAAAAACCTGCTCCAGCATCCCCTTAAGAGTATGTGGTTCAGTGGTCGACCGGTAACAAGTCGCCTTCCCTATTTTCTTTACATCGGTTGATCTGACTAGCAAAAGCAAATTAGGTTTTCATTCTTCTATATATTCAGTACGAAAACCTAATTTGCTTTTGGTTGAAGCGTCGACCACCTCGGAGAAAATAGGGAAAGCGATTTGTTACCATCAGAGCAATTAACATGTCTGTAACACATCCCCTTAAGCAAGTTGCTATCGCGATACACCGGGAAGTCAGAAGAATATACGACCGTTTGTACCGTCGCGTAGTGTTGCATTTGAGCGAGACGATCCGAGGAATAAATGAATAGCAGAACTCATCTCGAAAAGTCAACCGATCAAATCCTCTCGTATCGTGTTGTCAAACCGAGATTCTCGTAACCCGATCGAGACGCAAGATTAAGTTATATGTAACAAAACATTCAAACTCATCGCAAGAAAATACCAACAAATAGTAATCTTCAGTTGTTAAGGGAGAACCCATGTTGGGAAGCTTATTTTCACTGATTTCTTGAGATTTATTGTTTCAGTGTAGTTGTGGAATTGTCGGTGTTTGAGATGGGATTACTACAACTGTTACATGAGAATCAATATCCGATATATATGGTAAATCAATAGAATAATTTTTTTTTCGTATCACTTTTTATCGTGCCTACCATTGTTAGTGGCCATTTCGTGTGTCCTTTTCCGAGCGCTAGTGTCGGCAGGCGCAGCAGGACCATTGTTGAACATGGGTTCCCAATTTTGCGTGCTTTAAGATTAATTTTTGTATTAAATGCCGATAATCTCTACAGACATTCACGAATTTATTGGCAGGTGTCAAATCGCTCGTTCGTGATCGTAAAATCGAGACGAGAAGGGAACAAAAAAACAAAAGATTTGAAACAAACAAAAGACCGAGAATCTCACTTGTGTGAAGTAATCAACCGTCATGGCTAAACCGAGGGAGGCAGATTTATGCTCGTCTAATAATGCAACACTAACTCCGTCAGGATGAGATATAAAGGTTGTGGCCGCAGTTAATAATAGTGGATGAAGTTTTTGGCTATTGGCGACCAAATAAAAAAAGAAGTCAGCTGCTCTTCTGTTAATACGTTTCGACCTTATCCATGTGGCCAGGCAATCCGGCCGGTTAGTGGACTAACACATGGATCGTTTTATAAGTGACTACCAAAAATAATTTTACAATGTAAGACATAAACAAAATTGTTTTGTTTTTTTCTATTATTATTGAATTAACCAGCCTCCCACTGACAACATGGCCAGACAATCCGGCCGAAACAGTAACATTGCTCCAGACATGTTGCATCAAAGTAAGATGACAAAAATAACTGAAGAGGACCTACAATAAGGTCGAAACGTATTAACAGAAGAGCAGCTGTCTCCTTTTTTTATTTGGTCGCCAATAGCCAAAACCTACATCCACTACTAACTCCGTCAGTACGGGTTTTTTTGCAGTTTTCCCGTGCCCATGGCGAATGCGGTACAGTGTAGCTAAGTCGGTTGCAGACGCATTAGAGGTTAGGTTAGCTTAGTGAAGTGCGGGTAAGGAGTGATAGGAGTAAGGGTGGAAAGGGTGATAAAAGGCGATTGAAGCCATACCATGGAAGGGAGGCAAAATTAAAAAAAAAAAATCTTTATAGTTATACCGGATTCTTCACTGTGTGTATTGCCCCTTTAATTTGCAATTCAGTTGGTCGAATTATTTAGCTGCGATAGAACAGAAAATATATATTTCATATTCGTGTAATAGTAGGAGTAGTGATGCGTTGATATTAAATAAATAATGAACTATTTTCCAGTGTCTCAGTCAATATCATTTCCAATTTCTCATAAAAAGTGAAAACATTACAATAGCGCAATAACCCACACAAAATGTCTAGCTCTTGTTGCCGATTCCCTGCGAAATGAATATTATTCAACGTATGCTTTCATAGCAGAACATTCACGGTTGATTGCGGAGCGAGGAAACGGTGTCGATGAACTGCGTTCCTACGACTGTCGGCGATTCATACAATTAATCAAGAGATAGGTACTAACAGAAGTTTCGTGCTTCTTTGCAGTCCGTACAAGATGTATTTGATTATATAGAAATTCATGTGACCTGTTTTGTCCATTGCGACTCAAAATTTCATCGAGTGCCTTGATGAAACGAGACATCGTTATGGACCGTTAATCTCGTAATTTCCTTTCTTGTTATTCAATCGAATCAAGTAGCAATGCATTTTCCATGTTAAAAAAATGGCAGACTTCATTTTGCGGCCGGCTGAAGCTTCCGGACATCTTAATTCATTTTTACAATCGTTAATATCGTGACAAAATGAAAGTTGGCGACTCTATAAGCCTGTTAACGATTTCTTCCGAATGGCAATTATTCGGATTTCAGTATAATTTCGCAATTTTTATGGATCGATTATTAGAATGGACGCTTGTCGTCGCCAAATCCCCTCGGCGACGACGCTGCTCTTATTTCTCGGTGCAAGTCACGTTTTATCACCGCAGCTTCGTAGCAAATAGATTGTCTAGATACACAAATACCTAAGGCCAGCTATATAAGATATTATTTTCCTTCCATCGTCGCCAAACCCGTGAGACTTCGCGGTTCACTTGGTTCAAATAAACGGGTGGGTGTGCGAGTCGTCGTGCAACCGAAGTGAAACTCTCGTGGTGACTCCCGGCTTTTTTCTTCCTGTCATTCATTACACGGCTGAGTTATGCAAAAATTCACCCCCGCTTAGCCAATTCGATTGTTTATTGACGCTCGTTCGAACGGTACATCGACTAGTCAGTGCGCGTACCTCGTGCCAAAAAGAGCTGTGCATCCTCCGGAGGTTTTCCCCGAGACCTAACATACTGCTACAATAAATACCGATTATAATATCATAATACACTCACTATTTACTTATAACCTAAAAGTTGTGTTAAAAAATGTGCACGGACCATATAAAAAAGTGAGGACAAAAGCGAATTACGACTATGGTGTTCGATACTATGTTCTACGTTACTAGTTTTCTGTTTATTAGTTCGACACTCGTGTGTCATGGCGTCAGTGCTTTTGTGGACGTTCACAGTCAAAACGATATAAGGCCAAAACTCACTGGTCCTCCGAGAACTGGAAGTTTTGAAAGAATCTACTCGGTAGACAGTGAAAATGATTCGAAAGTGAATTCGCCAGAGGTTATGTACGATGAGAATAAGCCGCGAGATAAAAGAGCTTTTGGGATTCTTCTTCAGGGTCTGGCTGAAGCTCTAGGTTATCAGACGTCGCCGATTTCATTGTCGACGCTTCCGAATCCGAATACTACCGTGGCAGGAGCGGCGGCTGCTCCACCGCCGGTTTTCGTAATTCAGGGAGGCGCGAGACCCGCGCCTGCGACACCAGCGCCACCTATGACTCCTGCACCGCCAGCACGGCCAGCATCACCAGCGCCGCCACGGCCGGTGATGAAGCCTAATCCTCCCACAGCATCGCCGAAACCTCCGGCTTCGTCAACTCCATCAATGGCGCCGAGACGAAGAGAGACTCTCAGATTTACCGGTGTCGTCAATTTCGGTAATAATTCGGATCTTCTCGGTCACCTGCGGCAGTACGAGCAGATCTTTCATGGTTCGACGACCGCAGCGCCAGCAACGACCGCAGCGCCAGCAACGTCCGCAGCGCCACCTACAAGAGGACCACCGCAACCTGGACTAGGCAAACCTCCTTTGCTCACGCCGTACTTCGTGCAAATTCCTCTTCCGATTGCGCCGAATCTTCCACCACTACTTCCATCCACAGCTCCTAGAAAATTGAAGCAGATGGAGTACTTGTACACTAATCAGGAGAACAAAGAAAGCTACGGACGTGAAAGTCAAGAGATCAGTGATGAAAAAGATGTTCAGAAAGATCCGCCAGGGGATACGTACATCGATGAACCGGAATGGAAGAAGCAACAACGAGAGCAACAACAAGCAGATGTCAACAAGTATCGTGATGACAATTACAAAGGGGATAATGACTCAGAAGAATATGAAGATGAAGGGGAAAAGTCTGCAGAATCGATTAAGACAGTTCCGTTGGAAGAGGAGGATGAGGAGATCGAAGAAGATAACAAGGGCAATAAGTATAACGGAAATGAAGAGGAACGAGAACATTCTGCAGAGGAAAATTATGCTAACAAAGATTCGTCCGAAGAAGAGAGAAGACCGGCTGATGATGATCGTAAGAAAGAAGCACTCCAAGAAGATGATGATGGGTCCGATGGTTACGAGAGCGACGACAATCAGGAGAACGAAGAGCTTAAGAGGAAGAGTAATCCAAAGAACAATGATCACACTACAACTAAAAATGATTTTTACAGTTTTACGAAACCGTTTGAATATTTTACGCAAAATGTGCCTCCGCTACCGCAGCAATACGAAACATTACTACCAATTAGGGTGTTCGAAGATCCATTCGCAGGTGGCGGACTTCGCGACAGTTATGGTCAGAGTCTCGAACATGAAGGAAAACCCGACGACAGTGTTGCTGATTATTTCCAAAGATACAAAAATCCCGAGACAGGGCTTTTTGATTCCAGGAAAATCCAAAGCTTGGATGGAGTGAAAAAGGATAATGCTTGGTGGCACAATTATGATGGTACTTTGCCAGGACTGAACGTCAAACCCCTGGAGAGAATCAGGCAGGAGTATAGTCCTCATGTGAGGTATGAGGAGTATAATCTGGAAGAGGAAGAAGAAGGACATCAACCACAACAGAATAGTAGGAAAGGAGAGAATGAAGAAAGAGATGAGGAGGACGTGGCGCTGCAGAAACAGCAAAGAAGCAGAGAAGAATCTGAAGAGGAGGAAGAGGAAAAAGCACCTCAGCGGCAACGAGGAAATAAGCAGGAAATCAATGAAGAAGAAGAAGAAGAAAGTACCGAACCAACAGTGAAGACTTACACGCAAATTAACGCACCAAAACATACAGGAAGATCCTCTGAAAAACTTGAACAAGAATATTCAAGGGCGACGCCCTATACGACGCTTAGTTTTTTTCCGCAAGCGAGGAGGTCCAGCCAACGGGATGAACAAGACGAAACAGTGGAATCAAGATTGACGACATACATACCAACGTCTGTGCAAAGAAGGCAATCTAACGAACAACGCGCAAAGGTGGGATCAAAATTGTCGACATACGCCTCAACTGGATTACCTCAACGAGGAAGCAAATCTAGCAAACAAGATGCAACAGTGAAATCAAGGTTGACGACATATATACCAACTGGAGTACCTCAACGAGGAGCCAGATTTAGCGAACAAGACGCAACAGTAGACTCAAGGTTGACGACATACATACCAACTGTTTTACCGTTACAAGATAGAAGATCTAGCGAACAAAATGCAGCTTTGGAACCAAAGTTCACTAAGCACACACGAACTGGACTGAGATCACAAAGGAGAAGGTCTAACGAACCAGACACGACAGTCAAATCAAGGCTGCCGGAGTACACACCAAATAGGGTGAGACCACAAAGTAGAAGATCGAGTGAACAAGACGCAAAGATCGAATCAAGATTGCTACCGACTTGGCTGGGATTGAAAATACCAAGATCTGGGGAACAAGATCAAACAGTGGAATCAAGATTGGCGACGTATAGGCCAACTCAGCATCCCTACCGCGCAGGGAAATCGAGCGGAGAAGAAGAAACAGTGGTATCAAGGTTGAAGACATATGAACCAACAAGATCAGCCATACAAGCGAGAAGATCTACTGAACAAGACGGAAATGTTCAGTCAAGATTTTCCCCGTACAGACCATATAGAGTGTTTGCGCAATCAAAAAGATATAATCAACAAGGTGATCAAGACGAAACGGTTGAAGCAACAAGAACGACGTATACTAAAGTAAAAGGGCCGGACAACGCAAGGAGATCAAGGGAAGAAGATGAAAATAATGATGAAGTTGAATTTGGTGCGAAAACGTATGAGCCACAGAGGCTTCAAGTCACTAGATCCAGTAAAGAACATCGTGTAACATCGAGCGCTCAGATAGAAGGTTCAGAAAAACGGAGAAGGGCCGGCAAAGATGATAAGAATAATGGACAAGAATCTGAAGTGACGACATATGTGCCACAAAAACGATCAGGCCGAGCCGGAAGATCCAGTGAAGGAAAAACAAATCGATCTTCTACTGCACAAGCTCATATAAGCCGTTCCAAAAAATGGACACGATTCAGCAAAGAAGATCAAGATAAGGAAAAACAGAAACCAAAGGTGTCAGTGCACAAAGCTAGGAAAGTTCAAGGAAGTCGATCGAATGAAGAAAGAAAACCTGAAGCATCTGCGACGTCATACACTCGGAAAAAAAAGCCTGAAAAAAGAAGATCTGGTGAAGAAAATGAAGATAACGAAAAAGAAGAACCGAAGGTAACGACTTACAAACCTGAAGCAGAAGTCATTTCCTTAAGCAGTTTAAGCAAAGAAAGCGTTAAATCCATAACGCCGGTAAATTCGGTCGTTAAAACAGTGAAGCCTGACCAAACTAGAAGATCCAGCGACGAAGGTGAAAACGAAGATTCGAAGGAAAATTTACAGTTAGTTAATACTTCTGCGACGAAAAATCCCACTGATGAAAATGATTCGGTCGAGGATTCTAAGGATGTCAGCAAATTTGAGAGACTCTTAAATCCACGTCCATTAGCGTTCAAAGGCTTTGACTTCATCAGATACAGTCCGTATTTCAGACCTCTGCAAGTGAACTACGAACCTGATAAGCTGCAAAGAACAGCCGACAAAATTCTGTCCTTCAATTTCGGCGATTCGACTAGCGAAGATGAGGCTGAGGCGAATCAATCAAAAGACAATAATAAAGTCAGGTCAAGTCTTGATTTAGTGGAAAAATTAACTGGAAAGAAATTTGATGACGATGGATTTTTCAAATACAGTCCGTACTTCAAACCCATTCAATATGTCTATGATCACGATAAATTGCAGAGAACCGCAGACAAGATATTGGCCTCATACAATTTTAGTGATTTTACCAGCAATTCTGAAGAGAGCAAAGAGGAAAAAACTCTTAATACCGTCGCAGAAAGTGAAGACAATTCTCGTTCATCAGAAAATATTACAAAAAATAAAGGTAAAACGGAAAGCGTGAGGGAAGACAATGAACCGCCAGAAAAGTTGAAGAACTATGATGGTTCATTGGAAAATGTTCGGGAAGACGATAGCGAATCGGAAAAATTGAGGAAGGAAAATCGACCGCAAGAAAATTTGAGAAACGAAGATGATGAAAGGGAAAATTCTGCAGAATCGCTAGAAAATGTCAGAAATGATGAGCGTCTATCAGAAAATTTGAGAAACGACGATCGTTCATCAGAAAATATCAGAGAAAATGATCAGTCGTCAGAAAATATCAGAGAAAAAGATCAGTCTTCAGAAAATAAGGGACAAAACGATCGTTCATCAGAAAATGATGGAGAAAATCTGAATAACAATGAGGACTCTTCACAAAATTTCGGAGAAGAAAACCAGTCATCAGAAAATTTAAGGGAAGACGATCGTTCGGCGGAGAATTCTAGGGAAAATCGCTATCATTCATCAGAAAAGTTCCGCGAAGAAAACAACGAAGAGAACGATCGTTCTTCATCGAATTTACAGAAGCAAACCAAACGGAAACCGGATGTCGGTCTGCCAACGAGATTGACGGGCAAAAACCTCCACGAAGGTGAAAACAAGGAAGTACAAGTTTGGCCTGCACCGTTTGACTACATATTCGACAGTACCGAAAGTACAAAAATCGTTAGCCTACCGGATCATGATAAACGGTCCAACATACGTGACGAGGATGTCGAGCCAACTTACGTAACACCTGCAATTCTAGAATACCGAAATAATGCGCCTGAAACCGATCACATCCATACCGATATTTCCCCAACGCATGAAACACCAGCGTTCGAGGAATTACGAAGTTCCGGTCCCAAAGACTCGGTAATGATGCCAACAAACAAAACTCCCGCCATCCAAAAATTACGAAACTCTGATTTACCTGAAAACTACCGTTCGGAAACAGATACACGAAATGACGATTCACATCCAACGCACCAATCAAAATCAAATACACAAAACGGCGATTTGTATCAGGCGCATCAGTCAGAATCAAATAAACAAAATGGCGATTTGTATCAGGCGCAACAGTCAGAATCAAATAAACAAAATGGCGATTTCTATCAGGCGCGCCAGTCAGAATCAAATGAACAAAATGGCGGCTTGTATCAGGCGTACCAATCGGAATCAAATAAACAAAATGGCAATTCGCATCAGGCGCACCAACCGAAATTAAATAAACAAAATGGCGATTTGTATCATGCGCACCGATTGGAATCCAATAAACGAAATGGAAATTCGCATCCTATCCGTCAAACAGCCAATTACAAAAATTTTCGAACGGACAGACCAAAGAAATATTATCCGACCTATGAAGTGACAACCGAGAGTGAATACTACGAACCTGAGCAACAATATCGGCTGCCTTTGGTTTCAAAAAGCGATTCGGAAAATATAGCTATCACTCAGCTTCAACATCGTAATTACGAAAATGAGATCGAACCGACGAAAGCTCGAGAGGAAAATCCGACAATTGATCTGCAGTTATTATACGAACCACAGAAGCCTCGCGGTTTTACGAAGGAAAAGTTGCAGTATTCACAAGAGCATGATGATGAGGCTGGCAAAAGTCACAACGGTAATTACGGCGATCGGATCGAACAAGTTTCGCGAAATTCTCCAACGGCACAAGCAAAGAAATTTGAAGACTCTGGAACAGCTCACAAGGTCTTTGGCCTGAGTAAAAACGATAACGCCTCGGAAAAATCTGAGAAATTTGCGGAGACTAGTACAATAACACCTAAAAATATTGAGAAGAAATTAATCGGTTCTCGTATAGTACCGCAAACAGATCCAAACGACCAACGAAACGTCGCGCTTACTGAGTTTGCAGACGAGCCTGAGAGCGACACTGAAAACATTAACATCAAGGAATACAGAAACAAAGTAGGAACATTGAAAATATCAGAAAAGGAAAAACTTAGTCCGTATGAACCTGTGCAACTGATCGGTTTTACACGCAATTTTCGATAATTTCATATAATAGATGAATTGAATTATATAAGTGTGTTATATGCTGTTACATCTGTAGGGCTTTATTTATTTTATACAAATACAGAAAGCTTAAACCTGTAATTGAATTATTTTGTTCCTATCTTTTTGTCTTCTACACCTTGTCTTCCTTGTTCTGTTCTCTCAAAGTATACATGAATAAAACGACCTTTTTAACTCTTCATCGTTTTTTTTAGTAGAAAAATTTCTTATCTGCGATTTATAATTTTTTTTAAATCATGTTGCTCTTCGATTAGGTATCAACCGATTTTTTGTATATAATATGGAATATTGAAGGCATTTTTAGTAATTTTCGAATCCATATCGAGCGAGTACTTGCCTCACGATCGGGTAGAATCTTCCAATGTAATTACAATGCAATTTCTAATAGATGGACTATGCAGAGTCGAAATAAACAATAGAAATGTTTGAAAGGGATTTTTTTCTGTGGTTACATACACAACTTGGAATCGATAGTGAAAGCCAAAATTCCATATCTTGAATAAAAAATTTGGAGATACATTTTTTAAACCTAAAGTTCGATCTATACGCATTCATAAAATCAAGAATTGAGAGAAATGATTTTTTTATGACTGCAAAAAAGGCTTGCAAGGAATGTTTATTGTGATGCAATATACAACCTTAAAACGACAATAAACATCCACTAATTATTGTGAAATATATCATTGTTTGGTAACTCGTGTGTTGCAGGATAGAAGCAAGGATGCTAAGCGTCGCCATGAGTTGGAGGATAAAATGACGGAAATACTGGATAATTTGAAGGAACGATTACTTTTAGAATAAGTTAACATCGCTTAAATAAAACAAATATAAAATTAAAATGAATCACGATTAATTATTCTCGATAGTTATCTTTCATCGCAGCAGCGAATATATTGTTCGATTATTCCCAGCCTCGCATTTCATAGTATTTTTAGTAGTAATTTGGGGCAATCCACTACGTTTCGACCAGGTTTTGACCTCAACCCCTTCGATTTAGCTCATAATTTTTCTTAGGTTTAGTTGGATGCTTAACTACACCAATAAATTTAAAAAAAAAAAATTCAACGCAATTTATTGTTTAATATATTTTTAAAGTGACATATCGATTGCCATAATTTAAAAATCTGAAAAAATTCTCAAAAATACTTTGTTCAATAACAAAATTATCTAGCTTATAGCCAAAGTGGGGAAGATTTTTCTTCTTACGGTTATTAAGATTTTTTTATTACAAAAATTATTTAAAAATATAAAAAAATAATGAATTTACTACAGGCGATTGATCAAATGTTTATTTATGTAAAACCGGATTGTCAGATTTTTTTCAGATTTTTCCGAAGCCGGATAGTATGAAAACAAGGTTGTTTTCTTTATCGTCTGAATTTAAGGTGCACAATCTTATCAAAAGGCAAACCATTGTAAACAAATAAAATATTTGCGTAACGAAGCGAACTGTGATCTGTGAGAATACATAATTCTTAGAGAAATCCACAGAATGCGATTTTTTAATTATGGCATTCGATATTCTACTTTAGAAAAATATTTTTTTTAAATTTGCATAATAACGATAAATTTGAAAAAAAAAATTTAAAAACCTGAGAAAATGAGGTTTTCCATAAATAAACATTCAAACAATCGCCTGTGATAGATTCATTTTTTGAAAAATATTTATCAAAAATTTTTTCAATCAAAAAAGCTTAAAAACTGTTAAAAGCAAAATCTTTCCCACTTTGGCTATAAGCTAAATAATTTTGTTATTAAAAAAAGTATTTCTCAGAATTTTTTCAGATTTTTACAAGTTACAGCTTCACATATATAGGTAGTACATCTAACTACTGTATCAAATATTGTCAGTAAACCATCGACCGTGGTCCTTCAGCCCTAATATTCCGATGTGAAAAATAACGAGCATGTAAAGTAGAAACTTGCACATTGCTTTCTCATTTTTACTCATAATAATAGGGAACCATTGTGCGAAAGTTCCACTTAGCAGCCATGTTTTGAATAAATAAGTAAAAATGCTGTCAAATCTGAATGTGAAGAATTCTGCACCAACTGGACCACTTTTTTCGACGGATCTGTTTGATAACTGACAATTCATCGATACGACTCAAAAGTACTCTCTGCGATTTATTCCAGATTTTCTTATCTACTCGATTTGGAAATAAGTTTTTGTTTCAATCGTGCAATATTAAAGTCTGATTCTGCAGGGATGCAATAAAACCATTCATGCTCGGCCGAATTACTGTTCAAAACATACAGTAAATGTGAAAAATGGGATATTACTGAACCTCTCAAAAACCAATATGGCCGCTCGAAATGTCAATAGGTCCTTTGACGTAAGATATAAACGTTTCTGGAACTCAGATGTGTTAAATCAGACCGGACACCCATTCTTTAATTATTCCTGAACCTTTCAAAACCCCCGAAATGTCGATTACACAAACCAAATTCACGAATAGTGTAAACTACGTTCCCATAGTTTTGTATGCGTGTTTCGGCCAAGGTGCAGAGCATTTTCAAAGCGAGGCGCGCAAACTCACAAGCAATGAAAACATATTTTAAAAGACGTGTCACGTGACAACATCATAAGCAAAGTCGCAGCGCGGATCTGCAAGGACAAAAAAAGTGATTTGTGTTTACAAAGTAAATAGATTCTTTGCTTGCACTGACGAAAAGTTTTTTTTTACAAACATAATCAGATAAAGCATAACTATGGATAAACCGAAGCTTTCAGTGATTCTTAGTATCAATGATTTTCTTATGGAAATCGGTGTTGGTCGACGAGCAATGAATGACCAATTTTTCCAAGAATCCCACGAAATATGCAAAGTTTTCCAAAGAACCGGCGTTACCGTCGAGGACGACGAAGATCTTTGCCACGACGTGTGAGTTTTACTTAGAAATTTATTTCTCACTTATAATCTGTCAAAATGATTCAACAATATGTATTTCTTATTTTATTGTGAAGATACAAAACAATTTTACATGTCTGCATTGAGCCTCACGTAATGATATATAAAATGTCTTATTAGTGGTTTTAATTGTGAACATTTAGGATGAGGGAGTTTCCTTGCAACGTTGTTGGATGCAAAGCAATGTTTCATAACCTCATAGATTTTGAGATTCATTACAACGGCTCGCATCGATACGTGTGCCAGGAATGCAAGAAAATCAGACCAAACGCTAGACTCCTGGAAATTCATATACAGGAAACACACGACAGCTACTTTCAAGTACTCGCTGAAAAACAACCCGTGGTATGTCTCGATAATATTTCCATAATGTTCTAAATAACAGTAGTAGATAAATGTAAATGAATATCAAAATGCAATGTCAAAAAAATGCCTTAAAAACATCAATAACAATGTCTGATTTTTGGAAACTGTATTCAAATTATTTTTTATTTGTCCATTAGCATTGAAACTATTTTCCAATTTATCTATATTTTATTTTATTGAGTGTTTCAAAATTTATATTATAAAATTGCACTTTATTTTATGCAATAAAGCAATGTTTATTGATGTTACATCTTTAATCACAGTATTTATGAAATTTTCCTATAAAAAGTATTTTTTTTATCTGCTACGATGTTGATAAAATTACTCAAAGCGTTTGAAAATAGTTAAAAAAATATTTTACTTTATTGCAGTATCAATGTTACATTTCGGAGTGCGATACAAAATTTGCCAATCCGAGCGAAAGACAAGAACACTGTACATCGGTACACAAGTTTCCCAAACACTTTCGTTATGATTGCAACCGAAAGAATAAGGACAAGACGGAACGCACAGATGCAATGGAAGTGGAACCACAGAATCAGAAATTAGTGTCGAAGTCCAAAAATACTAAAATCATTCTGAATAAAAATCAGAGATCGAAAACTTTTCTACCTGGTGGTAATAATCATACTTCTGCAATTCCAAATTCAAGTGGAGAATTTCAGATGGAATGTTCAGTAAGTAAAACTGAAGGTGAACCCAAAAGTGAAGACCACAAAGTATGCACAGAAAAACGCAATCCTGTTGCTAAATGTGCTTTAGCTTTTGTGCCCAGACAAGTGGCCAACAAATCATACACAAATGCATTAACGAATAACAAAAAAAAGGAGAGAAACGTTCTAGAAACAGAAACTTTAATGGAGTTGGCGGAATCTCTACCAGGATAGTTAAAAATTGTACTAAAAACTGTACATAAGTTGTAAATAAATGTACAAAAAACAGCGATTTATAAAAATGTTTGTATCTTTATTACATAAATAATATCTTAAATATAGCAACAGTCTTTTTTATGTACATGAAAAATTTCTTATCTTAAATTGGCGGGCACAAAGTATTCGCTATGACTAAACGAAGGACAAACAAAAAAAACAAAATGTTCGCGAATTCACGTATTTACACTTAAGTTCTATTGACTATAATACCCGGAGGAACTTTTCCATACCTTGTCAAACGCACCACAGCTTTTAACAATATTATTAATCTCTTGGCGCTCGCTGCTCGAAAAAATTATGAATCTACACTAAACTACATATTGTGAAAATAATGGCACACTTAAACCTAAACTTTGGATAAAGCTACTATCAGATAACTCCACTGGCACAGTCTTCGTTAGTCAATGACGAGTACTACATACTCTCAGTCATATGGTTGACAGACAAATGAAAGTTCTAATCAATTCACGTCAGCAATTACACATCAAAATTTTAGCTCATGATTTAGTATGTAGCCCCTTTTTTGCTTTTTTTTCGGAAATGTAGTTGCTTTAATAACTCCATTTTCTAAAGAGCATTAAAAGTTTGTTGAAAAATTCAAAATAGTAAAAATAATCTTTCATGAAACATTTTTTGTACACGATTGAATATCTTCCGTTTTTCGGCAATGGCACGAAAAGGTCTTCTATGAATTCACAAATTATTCTGTGCGGTCTTATCATAAAATATACAAAATAGGAAAAATATACCGATGAAGATTG
Source organism: Tromatobia lineatoria (assembly GCA_949699805.1). Classification (NCBI taxonomy): domain Eukaryota; kingdom Metazoa; phylum Arthropoda; class Insecta; order Hymenoptera; family Ichneumonidae; genus Tromatobia; species Tromatobia lineatoria. The sequence continues at coordinate 3,756,181 of OX453046.1, forward strand.
TTAAAGAACAATTGGTCAATTGGTGTATACCATACACCGAAGTTTTGCAGTTTCGTTTCTAAGTGCCACGAGCTCGTACTTGAGCTTCATATTTTCTTGTTCGAGAAAAGCAGCCCTTATTGCAATTTCATCTTCCTTGGCTCTTCTGGCGTCCCTTGATCTTTTGGCAGCTTCGTTATTCTTCCTTCTCCTTTCCCAATAAGCGGCATCTTTATCGTCCATCGTGCTCGTGGGAAGTCCAGGACTTTTGGTAACTCTCCTCATCTTGATATTCGTGCCTTCGTTGGTTTTTCTAACAGAGTCCAACATTCTTTTGCGAAATTCCGAATAAGCTTCGTTGGAATTGGGATCGTACATAAATTCGGCAGTGCCAACCGTCATAGAAAGTGGATCTTTGGGATAAGCTTTAAAGGGTCTCGGTGGTTTTTTTCCCATTTCCGGAGACGTCGAAGGGCTGGAAACATCATCAGGAATTGGCGAAGAAGTGGCGCTCGTCGAAACGGGAAGTTGTATCATGGGATTAATTGTTTGACTGTCATTTTGATTTGTCAACAGGTTCGGAAGGACTGCGGGAACTACGACGGGCATCGGAAGACTCATCGGCAAAAGTGGATAAGGATTGGTTATCGAATCTGTTCGTGAAATTGGTGAACTTCCGCCAATTTGATTTGGGACCGAGTTGTACTTGAATTTCTTTGGGGAATCGGTTTCCGACGGTGGAGTAACCATGAAAGTCCTTCCCTCGAAGGGACTTTTTCGCTCGTCGTCACCGTAGTTGCCGACAGAAGTTTCGTCATGACAATTTTGCTGACTCGGATTTTCCATCGTTGGGGAATTTGAGGTGGTGCAGGAAATTGGACTAAGAACGCAAGAAGATGACGTTTGTTGATGAACGTTATCCGTCGGCTCCTGTTTTTTGCAGGAAAGATCCAGGACTGGAGGGTTTTGCTCCGCGGAATCTTTCATCGCTGATGCGGTGAAATCCAGTGCTTTGTGATTTGCCATCGATGAATGATTATAAGAATCTGTCGTCGTTTCGGAAACGAATTCTTCTGTAACGGGAAAATAAGCGATTGGACATTAGAAAGGCGTAAAGTGTAGTATTAATTTGGGGAAAATTTAGACACAACACGACAAATTTCTGAAGGATAACTTTCTAATTGTAGTGACAAAATTTCATTACATTCCAATGGTTTTTCATGTCAACTGAATAATTAATGTTCAATCGTGCTACATTTTTTATTGTATTTTTATAGTCAGATGTTTTCGTGAGCTTGAGTTATTAAATCTTATTTTCTTTAATACAATTGGAGTAGAATGATTTTAAAAAATATCAACTAAACCATATAAACACAAATATCCGAAAACTCGCTCGATTAATTCTATTTTATTAAATACAGTTAGAGCAAAAGTTAAAAAATAAATACTTTGTAGTACGAATATTAAATTTCATATGCTTGATTGATTTAATCTAATAAAATTGGAGTAGAAAAATTGGAAAAAAACACGCACAAGACTGAGTAAATTTGATCCAATGTTAGTAAAAGACTTTCGATCTTTTTACTCGCATTTTATCAAAGCATAAACATTACTTAGAATATAAATGAAATATGGAAAATTATCGAAAGAGAATGAAAAAAAAATTATCGGATAAATAAGCAAAGTTGGAGGTTTCGATGCAAGAAAAATAGTATGAAATGAACATATTTCTGCTCACCTTTAGCGAAAAATCCGAGGTCACGATCGTAACACTTGTATCACAACACAGAACTTTCGATGCTCGCTCTTCGGTCTCTTTGGTTTGTCGCGTTTAATAAATATCGCAAACTAACTGCACAAGAAGTAGAAGAACTCTTTTAACTGGGTTTATATTCGCAACGACGGCGAAGTGTCCGATTCGACGAAAAAACCATTTGTGGCGCGAATAGGGTGTTCCAGGCCTTATATACGTGCTCAACCCTTACAAGCTTAGCGTAGGAGGGATTTTTGGAAAAGAGTGGGGCACAAAGTCTTGACCGTTCGAAGACTACTGGCTGACTAAAGCTTTGAGAAGTGGATGGGAAGGGGGCTTGGCACGCGTTCGTAACGCACTATTTTTCCAAAGTCCACCTCGCGTCTCGTTTACCAAAATTGCTCTGTTGCTAGCGATGACCGCCACCGATTTTATATATCAACCCACTTACGGTCCTTATATTTACCGCGTTACAATTAAATCTTTAGTAAATCTTCAATGACTTATTGACTATCTCTTGAACACTGAAAAATAGAATTTTGGAGTAATTGAATTAAATAATCTGCTAACTTGTATTTGGTCTCAAATATCGTCGCAATTTGAATAACTGAAAATAAAATTCGCAAATCGCCTAATTGTATTGAGATATTTGTTTCATTTTATAGTTTTTTTCACCTCTAAAAGCAAGGAATTTTTTTTCCACCGTCAAATGCAAGAACTTTTTTTCGTTCATGCAAAATATTGATTGAGCCTTTGATTGGGCTAAAAATTGCGGTCCTTACAACTCGTTTATCTGTTTTCTATATAATCCGCAAAATAATTTAGACAAGAAAAATGGGTTACGACATGAAATTATATATTTTATCGATGAAAGAATATATCTAAGCACTTTATTTTTGAAAAATTGAAAAAAGGTAGAAACATTCTATTTATAATATTTCACGTCTTTGGTATAAAATTGTTTATTACGGTAAATTTATGAGGTAATTTAAATGATGTGTGACGAAGTATCAAATCTCATAATCACACTGAAGATATTTTCGTGATTATATACTAAAATAAAGGTATCGCGGTAAAATTATATATTTATTAATTCAATTTAAACCGTTTACTTTCAAGTTCCATTGATTAATTAAGGGGCGTTTCGATTGATCGTTTGACTATACACGAATTTCCCTAAACTGTTAGTCATGATATATATCAAATTTCATAAAATAACAATTTTAACCCGCGTTTTCACACGAACTTAAAAACAATCTTAATCCTTTAAGCCATGACGTTACAGCCATAATAATGTCAAAAATACAAATTTCGTTCGTTTTTTTACTGACCTGTCTCGTTTACGATAAAAATAAACGGTTTATGAGGCACGCATACAGCTTAATGGTCCCTTGGGTTAATCCTTGAATTTGAATAACTTCTGATTTGGTGGACACTCGTGTGCAGTTAAGCAGTAAAGAGCAAAAAAAACCGCTAACCGAGTCGACTCTTTAGTATTTTCGTCAGCAAGTCTACGAAACAAATATTTCATTCTTCTCCCTAACTGTATTTTTTTCCCAAAGACACGAAACAAAAGTTAACTGCGCATTTTTACTACATTAAGATTCAGTAAAAATGTTATTTTCACTTCGTAAGCTCCCAAAGTAAACGCTTCGCGTGCCTTAAAGATTACAACTGCTCCTCCTTCTTGCGCCACTCAAACGCGGTGTTTCCCGTAGCGCAAATACACCTTTTGCAGCTTGCTCGAAGTGTCCACCTCGGGAAGAGCACCAGGTCTATGAAGAGGCGCGGTCGCACCTTTCACCAACACCGATTGCCCGGTAAATTAATCCATCGAAGTGTTTCGCTACCCGGAGGGAAAGACTCTGAGGATTTTCCGAAATCCAGTTACTTGGCACACTAAATCCTTCGCCTTTTCTTTTCTACATTACTATTTCTAATATTTAATATCCGACTCTTTGAATTTAGGTTCTCGAAGGCAATGTGACCGATCAACCGTATACTCAAACTACTCGAGGATACAACTTAGTAGTCGAATCAACAATAAACTGTCAAAAAAGACTGGAAGTTTTTACTCATCCTCAATTACATTCAATGTACAATTGTGATACACAATCACGGTACTTTTTCAGTAAACTAAGAGTACATTTTGAAATCAAAGTACCTTTACAGTTAAATCAAAGCAAATTCTCAAAATTACTGTACCAAAAATAAATTAGACATTGCACTTGGATAGTAAATGTATTATACCAGTTTATGAATAAAAACTTCCAATATACTTATATGAAATTCCAATCAAATTTTTTTCTCAGTGTACACTATTAGAAAAGACTCAAATTTTTCATGCATGAAATGGTCAATGAAATGTTATGTTTAATTTTGATATGAAATTTATGTACTTTGTCAGTAAAAAAAATAAAAAATAAAATTCGTTGGGTAGTAAAAATCTCGTTCGTTGCTCCCCATTTTTATTCAGATTTTTTAAAAATCTTCGTCTCCAGGAAAACCAGTTTCACTTCACTGTGATGTGGAAAACAACCTTTCTAAACCTTGTCAAGGAAAAATTGTATGCGATACTCGACGGAAAAACGAGTTTTTGGTTCATTTTATTGCAGCGCTCACTTTCGTGAGAAAAATTTTTCCCCGTCTAGTGTCGTAATATACAATTTTCTCAACTCTGCTAAAATAACCTCCACTTCGTAAGTATGTGCAATCGAGTTTCATTACTTCCTAGACAAGAAAACGGCTCATTTCTGCCCGACGGGAGAAGTGAAAACATGAATACATGCCAACTGATAGTCGGTTTTAAAAAACGCTCTTAATGACCTTCCCAGTAAACACGAAGATCGGTTTTGTTCCTGCTCTATTACAATTTCCCACTCAGCAATGTAACTGTTACATAACACTGTTGTTAAATAATAGTTACATTGCTGAGTGGAATCTGGGACACTCAAAAAATGTATTTCCATTAAAATCCACGAGACGATTTTATTTTAATTGCAATACTTTCTCTTTTTACATACTCCGCATGTAATGAGGAAGTAAAAATCGTACGCTACACGAAAAGGAGCGTTTTTTTCCCCTCAGGTGATTTGTGCCTCTTTTTGCTTGGATAACAAACCTCACCTTCAGCAAAAATTACGCACTACTCAAACGCATGCACTAATAATAATTTGAGAAGTTCAGAAAATAATTCTATCTCGTTTAATTCTCATTGTTAGACCCGGACTAACTTAACATCAACCAACTTCAATAATAACTTCACTTATATACAAATATTCACTTCGAAATCTGATGATTGACACGGCACGAGCGTTAAATCTGTTTACAAATTAAAAAATTGAATTGAGTTACGTGAAAGTAGAATGTCGTTGTCGATTGTAATCGAATTCACAAGTATCTGCTCCAGTCTCATTCTCGAGTTGTAAGAATTAACTCAAATAAGCAAATTTTGACAGAAAAACACCGTTTTGTTGGATCAAAGATTGACTTTCAAATGAATTATACAACGTTACACAAATGTCAGAAAAACAACGAAAAAAAAACCACAAAAATTTATTTTTCACCATAAGAAAGCAGAATTTCAATAATATTTCTCGTCTATCACAGAATTACAATATACGATTTCCCGAATCCCATGGAAATGTTAAATTCTGACAATATCTGAATGACTCACTCCCCAATCGTGTCACTTTCCAGGACATGTCAGCCGGTGCAAGGTGACAATGTGAATAGAATATTTTTCTATGAAAACAGGCCAATAAATTAAGGAATTTGGTCAATTGAAACGGGAACTGACAAATTTAACTTGGGTAATAAACGTACGCAACAATATACATTGACTTTGTCTTCGCGCCATATGCCGGTTATTTTGCTGAAGAAGAGGACCATTAATATTATCCTTTCGAAATGAGGCCCAACAGCAGCAGTGCGCATGCGTGACTCGCCAGCCATCCAGAATTTCTCTATTCGTCTCTCTCCCACCCCCTTAAAACCTTCCTACAATATCAGCGAAAGTTCAACCCTTTAGTTTCGGGGTCGTAGCCGCATGTCCTCGCACAACCTCCTGAGAGTTTCGCAAATTTCACTCGAGTGCCTTAAGGTTATTAGAATAATTTACGACGTCTTTACGCAAATTCGCGATTCGCACAGTGAACGACAGAAGCAGCAAAACGACAGGGTAACGAAAGGGATTTCTAGGGTGCGGAGGGTATAAAGGGTTAAAGCGACAGAAGCACAGGAGAGGTCAGAGGTTGTAAATCGTCGAGTTAACATTCGGAAAACAATAGAAAGCTCGAAAAATATATTGCGGAAGAGTTTTGTGCTTAAAGGGTTAAGCGAAATATAGTGACGCGAGGAGCGAGGCGTTTTACCATCAAGAAACCTCCACTTTCTGGTTGACTGGGTCTCGATCGGCAGTTTCATCGTAATAATAATTGTGATTTTGACTGTACCTACTTTCTCGGCTACCGGGCCGCTTAAGAATGCAACCGGCTCTTTCCCTTTGAGGACCTCAATTCCTTGAGGAAGACACGAAATATTACAGAAATAGTGGCGTAGGACAAAAAAGACGAAGGATTTAGTGAATCGAGTAACTGGATTTTAAAAAATGGTGACAATCTTTCTCTTCAGGGTTGCGTGGAATTAATTTACAAGAGACTATATCTCTTCTTTTATATAGAACGCCAAAAATTGAATTGGGATTCAATGTAGGAGTATTAATAATTTTTCATTGATTATTGTACTGATTTTTGATTATGTTTATATTTTCAGATTTAGTAACTTTCAGCACTGGTATGGTAAATTTAATGCAATTGTCATATTTAAAAAAGGGATTTATAAACACTTACAAATTTAAAAAGTGATGTTGTCAAAAGTGCCTTTTTTTAAAAGCTGTTTTGATACAGAATATGTCGAACGATTTACTATCCATTGTTCAAGTGAAGGATCTCGGAAAATAAAAGATTTAAATATTATTTGATGTCTGCAACATATAATTGCTACACGCGTTTCTCCTGCGCGATGAAATGAAGACATAGAAAGAGTCTGATGATAAACGGTCCCAATTTGAATCCATACATTTTGTGAAAACTTGACAAAGGGCATAATTTTACTGGGAATAATTGTTTAATTGTTTGTACACTTGAAAATTGAAAAAAAAACAACGAATAAAAAAAAAACTGCAACATTTTTTCTGTTTTAATTCAGACAAATGCAGACGATTTATATACCAAAGAAATTCATCCCGGAAGAGTCGTTAGATAGAAACATAATAGTAGATATCCATTATTGCGACGACTACAAAAACAAGTTTTCCTAATACAAATCTGTGAGAAATAATCCCTTGACGGGTTTGTGAGAGAAAATTGAAACGTTTCGCTCATAAAATAAAGTTTAAGGATCGCTGATCCATCGTTCAGCGTTTACGGATTATTCTTTTTCAATATGAATCCATAAATAAATAGAAATTTTGATAAACCGTAAAATTTGACTGAGAATCCATATTACATTTGAGTTTTACACGGTAAAAAAATCCCCTTGAAATTTAGTGTACTTTTACCAGAAGTTTTTATTCCTAAACTAATATATGAAATTCAGTATACAAGTGTAATGGAAAATTAATGTATGGTACAGCATATTCAATAATTTATTTTAATTTTACAGTAAAAGTACTCGAATTTCAGTTTATTATAATTCGATGACGAGTTTATGATTAAAAACTGCCAATCTTTTCTAACAGTATATAAAATGACGATTGAAAAAAAGCCGCAACAATTTCCTCTCTATTTTAATTTAAAAAAATGTCCACAATTAAAAAAAAAACATTCAGGATCTTGTTAGGTTGACATATAGTATTAGATGTCGATTATTGAGATGAGTCAAGGCACGTCAAGTTTTCCGAATCCAAATCTGTGAGAAATAACCTCTCGGCGATTTTGTGCGAGAAAATTGAGACGTTCCGCTCGTAGGATAGAGTGTAAAGATCGGTGATCCACCATGCAGCGTGCGTGCACCGTTACTTAGAGCTTGAACGAAGGAGTGAGAGAGAATAATCGGCATTCGGATGGTGATGGCTTCGTCGAGGCAGATGCAAATACACGCCGAGGTCGAAAATCGCGGTGTGAGAAGCAGTCGGTGGGGCTACTGTTGTGCATAGTAGGGATGAGTAGAAGATTGCCACGAGAGAAAAATTCGAATAACGGGTTGCGGTTGTCCACCACCAACACCGTGAGGACACACCATTGAAATCTGGGTTATGTGGCCAAAAGAGCAAAAATTTGTATACATGAGAAAGAGGCGGGCAGTCTTATTCAATGAGAAGCGCACGGTCCCAGAAATCTATTCAATATTGTAGGGATACGTCGCTGCTGCGCTATTGCCGAGTGCATCTAAAGTCCTTCTACCACCGCCGAATTTTCGCACACTAACCAAAACCAAAATCACAATTATTGTGGGCGAAACGACATAATAAGATGCTTCCTGTGGTCCCAGAAATGTTACACCGAGAGAACTCAACTGGAACTAGTGATAATTGCAATAATGTTTTTCATAGCATTCGTGATATTTAATATTTAAAAAAAATTATTATCGCATTATGTGTATTCGATTATTCTGATTATTTATATGGATTTTTTAATAATTTTTTGGGCATTTTGTTTATTTTATGAATTTATTTTAAGAAACGATATTATCAATCTTGAGAAATATTCAATTTAGGAATGGACAACATTCGAATAAAAATGTATTCTAAATACTTTTGAGTTTGAATAACTGTAAAAAATTCGTAACTGGAACCAATTATACGATTTTTAATTGTTAATTAGTCCAATTCACTTCGCGTTACTTTAGAAAAATTAATTAATCATGCAATGTTCTTACAATTACTCATAGTTATTCAGATCGAAATGAATTTTAAATACAGTTTCGTTCCAATATTGCCAATCGCTGATTGAATTGGGCTACAATATTTAGAAAGGCTAAACAGAGGTTTTGAAAAGATATCAAGAGTCAAATATCACATTTAGATTTTGGTCCTAAAATTGCCGAAATTGGAGAAGAAATAATTTTGAAAACTTCCACTTACATAATTTACCCCAATGCCTAAATTATACGAGTCTCTGAGAATCGACGCGATTAGTTTTCTATTCCTTCAGCTCCTCGAGGCTCGATCATGCAACTTTGGCCTTGAAATACTATTAAATCCGAAACTATCCAAGGTCTATTCCATTTTCCGCCTCAAACTACATTCACCGCTACACGCAATATGAAATTTTTTGAAAGTTTTTGAGGAAAATTGTACGATTAAGTTCTGAATATCGAGCAAAATAATACCTTTACTTGTAAAATTAGCGAAAATCATAAAAATTCAATTTTTAATATTTTTTATAACACATTGTTTTTACTCGTGTATCAAATTCAATATAACAATTTAAAAATAAAAATTCTCAGTACTTCTACATTAAATAACACATTCATTACATTTGTAAAAGTTATGAGCATGTTTTTTCAATACTATATATACGGAAAGAAATATTTGTGAACTTTCCAATGTCGAGAAATGTATCGCGGCGGAATTTTCCCACCGAAAATTGCAAGTACTTTTAGCCACTGTATTTTGTTTGCTATTCGAAAACGTTCAGTGCGCATTGATCACTGCTGGCATACAATATGGTATACATGGCGAAGAGTCGCGTAACGGAACGTGACGTCCCGCTGACATTGAGGTTCCGATGGACAAATCTGAAAAGAGGACCATAATCGATCATTCTCAGGGCATACGGTAAACGCAGTCCTAACTTATTTTATATGAGTGTATCCTTTATGTGTACATTTTCAGAATAACCTTATAGAAAACGGGAGCTTTGCGTATACACGAATTTACGTAGTTGCAACTATATATTTCATTGTATAGTAGGGCAATAATCGATTATTACTTGCTGAGTAATATACCTCTCTTGCCTCATTATTTTTTATTACATCAAGTGCAATGTTCCTGGGTCGAATAATATTTGAGATAATAGACAAAACGGGCAGATTGAAAAATCGAAGGCACTGCAGATACAAATGATGTAATTATGAATCCTAAGAACATAAAACCATTAACACGTTCAAAAAGAAATTTTAATTTCTTTACGAAATTAGCATTTCTATTTTTCTTACAAGTTTTTAATACCCGATTATCTAAAATATTAAGGCACTTTTCTTTGAATAGTTCGTTGAATATGCCTGGAATTTTTTTATATCACATCGAACATTTCGACAAAAAGTCGCAACTATTTAAATTTTTTGTTTCGATCACTTTGTTTGAGAATTTCAAAGGATTTGTTTCACAAGAAAAAATTATTTCCATCGAATTCGATGAACTTGCTTATTCTAAATGATCGTGAGACTCGTCATATAATTGTAATTATTATCCCATATTCGAGGTAATCGGTCATTTTCTTTTTGCCTGTCAGAAGTATTAGCATTTGTATAGACAAAAGCTTCGAGTTCGGAAAATATGACGCACGTAGAAAAAGTGTTGAGCCTAAAATATAAAGTACATGATTCCTTTCAAAAGGAAAATGAATGTATGTATAACGATTGTTTCATGTAGACCGTTCTACAAGGGAAATAAAACTACGTAAACACTCGTAACTATTAATTCTTAATTCTAAGAATGACCTTTCCAAAGGGTAGCGTGAAAAACTAAATGCCTTCGTGCCATCAGCAATGGATAGCGTAACCAGCGAATGACATGGTCGTAACAATCACAATAGGTACCTATATTGTGTGGCATCCGGTGAAAAGACTAAATGGTTAAAATTAAACGGGAATATTTTCAGACAAGCGAGGCGCGCAGCAGGTAAAGAGAACCGACGTTGACTGTCGATTGAGTCATTTGAAAGATTCTCCAACGAAAAGAGTGCAATAAAACCGACGACCATTTCCGCATAAAATTCGCTATTGCACCACTTACCGTCACGTTTAACAATCCCGCCGCTGTAGTTATATTCTTCCACAACTTATTGTCACGTAAAGCCAGTCAATCAGTTCACCTAAAAGTACAGAGAACTCATTATCTTCTTAAACTCGGTTCAGGCATCAAAATATCCAATATAAAAGACAACTTCATTAAAAAAATCATTAATTCAATAACAATACGTATTATCTTCATCCTCGACTCAGGACTTATTCCTAAATATTCTAAAACAATAATGAATTTCGGAAACAATGACATGGTAATAAATTATTTTTAATCACAATTTTTAATTAGCCTTTTCTCCTTCGCAAACGCTGCACGGTAAAAAAATATCATTGATTCAATAAAACCAAGGTTTGCGGGCTGCAAAAAACAATGTTTCTGAATTAACTCAAGTTGTTGTTTTCACAATCCGATTTAAGATTGAAACAATGAAATATTTTTTTGCCTGTATTGAAGTTATCGTTTAAATATCACATGAAATTGTAGGAATTGGAAGTGAAATTTAATTGAAAACGCTTGTTTTTGGCAGTCCGCAAACCAAGGTTTTATCGAATCAATGATATTTTTTTCCGTGTGTATTCCGTCGTTTTAAGAATTACCAGCAAGCGGCTAAAAAATCACAAATCACAATTTAACATTGTTAATTTTTTTCGTTGAAATTGGCTTAATGTGTATTTTCCAGAATTTGTCGTGATTCAAAAGATGTATTTTGTCATCGATGTAAAGAACCTCACAAGGGACGTCGAAAAATCAACATTCGGAAATTAATGTTACTCCACTATATTCGATTTTTTGAAAGCTTTCTTTTTCATGCCATTAATCTTTGGCAAAAAAACGTTACTTTACGAGGAATATCTACACGACAAAGTGAGGAGAAAAATGTTTAGCGCCAGGATGAAGGAAGAAAACGATGTGTGACATGGTATCGAAGAAAAGGAAAGTGAGGTGCATGTTGTGTCACCAGGAGGTCCAGAGTGATCGTCGGGATGCGCTGCAGGATAGAGCCATTAGCCATTCTAATAGCTGCGCGTCGAGAAGACTTTCTCGGATCTGTGGTTCAACGGGGAAAAAAAAGGAGATCCTCGCGCCCACGTGAAAAGGAAGCTGAAGGATCAACAGTGGCCGGATAGAGCATTAAGACGTTCGCAACACTCGTCGAAGATTCTCGCGGTGCTTTTCCTTGGACAGCGTCTAGTTGCTTCGGCGTGGGTAATTATTTTTCAATTTATCTTCCGGTGCGGACCACCGAGTAAGTTTTGCCAACAGACATCGAATTTTGCATACTTCCGGCGGCGCACGCCCATCCCACACAGTGAATAGTAACTTTGGTCAATTGGAAGAATCCTTTCATGCGGTTCTTCTTCTCGACATTTTCATTCTCGCGAATCGTACATGTGGCGATCGACACGCCTACGCGTCTTGGCTGTTTCTTTTTTTTTTTCAGAATACATTTCGGCTTTTCTTGAGTATAAGCCGGTGCAAATATCCAACGGGACTGTCATAATCGTTCCAACCCATCGTCAACGCCTTTCTTCCCTTTGGGGAATTGGAACATCGGAAAGTACCATTTTCGAAGGAAAAATAAGATATTGCTGTAAAATGAAAATAGATAACTTTCACAGTAGAAAGATCGATTGCTGCTGATGCTACGAAAAAAGCGGTTTCTTGACGTCTCAGTTTTATGGGAATACTTGTGTGTAAAGTAGGGCAACGATATTTAGAGCATCTTTTTTTGTAGTCTCGCCCCGAAATTCCGTTCTTTGTATCCAAAAAAATCATTGCACGAAAACTACCGCCTATCAACGAATAATTAACCGTCGCTTGAAGCAATACAATATGTCTGTATTTTCCAAAAATATATTTTCTCTTTTTTTTGTTCAACACTTTGTAACTAACAACTGTTATCTTAGTTGGAAAAAACTGAACCTGGCGAAAATACAAACTACACAAAAAATAATTAGAGGTTATTCAGAACCTACTTTTATAGATCGCATCTGTAAACGAGAATGTGTACATCACTTTTGTTTGTATTCAATTGAGCAAGATAAAGTCGTACATAACACGAACTCGAGAGAGTAAAAATAAAAACGAATTACCTTCCACACGACGAACGTTTGCGGGAATTCAATTTAACACAGACGACACGACACGACATAACAAATTTCTTCGCGGCACTAGATCGACGCGAACAATTTCGATGCTGCACCAGTTATCACAACAACAAAATCTCTTTAAAACAATAAAACTACGACGCGGTAAAGTTCGACACGACATAGATTATACACGACAAAGTTCTACAACGCCCGAGTTCGACACAGATTCATCTCGACACGAACGACATCCGCGCACTGAGAGAAGAATCTGGTAATTATGAAAACAATATTGTTGGACTGACGATAATATAACTACAAACTAAAGTTCCCAGGAGACACGTTATGTTTTATGGTTTTACCAAATATAAGAAAATAGTTGGATTTATATAATTACCAGGAGATGAAAATACAGAAATATAATTATAGTGGCAATCATAAAAATGACAATAGTTTCAAAAACTATTCTAATAGTTTCAAATATGCCCTTTTGTTGCACATAGGATTTCAACGTTTTTTTTTTTTTTTTTTTCAATAAACTTGCAAGTATCGTTTATTGAACCATATTATCATCGCTTCACCCATAAAACATTGCAATCCTTCCTGTATTCGTTTTACCATGTGAAATCGTTAAATAAACGATATGCTTTTTTCTCAATGTGCGATGGTAAGTCGGATGACATGCTTACCGACTGACAATTTTGCAACAAATCCTGTTTATTATAATACATTTACGGTGATTTCAATTTGTAACAAGGGAATTGGGATTCCATTGTTCCCTCTCAATGCCCTTGACGAGAACTTCGTCGCATATTTATTTTGATGGCCCAATGCAACATTATCAATCGGCAGACATATTGCGCAATTTACCATCGTAGAAAGATCGTCTGTGTCGAGATGGGTTTGTGTACAAAACGGTGTATGTCGAACTCAGGCGGTGTAAACATTTTTCGTGTCGAACGTTACCGCGTTATTGTAGCGCTTTGTGGAGATTTGTCGTTGCAAACTTGTCCTGCGTCATAACTAGCGCTGTGCGTAAATCTATGGTGTCCAAGTTATGTTGTGCAAAGTTTCATCGAAACGATTACTGTCGTAATCAATTTTTCTCTTTTGAATTGAATTTTGTCAAAGGTTCATTGTGTGGAAATTATGCGTTTTCAATTTTGATCTTTTGATAGACAAGATCTGTGGTGTCTATATTATGCCATGCAAAGTTTCATCGAAATGATTACTGTTGTAATAAATTTTTCTCTTTTGAATTAAATTTTGTCAACGATTCGTTGTGTGGAAATTATGCGTTTTCAATTTTGCATCGTCGAGTTCGTGTTATGTACAATTTCGTCGTGCTAAACTGAACGCCTGTAAAAAAATAGTGTACACATGCTCGTGTACGAATGGGTTTGTGTAAAGATTAAAAAATTGATCTTCGGAAAATATTAAAATTGTTATTGTTCCTCAGAGCGACGTCAATCAAATATCTTTTGATAGGCCGAAGCTTTTGCATGAATTATTCGTTGGTTACAAAGAAGAGAATTTTGGGGTAAGACTGAGAGAAAGAAAAAGAGCTTAAAATATTATTGCCCTATTGTAAAGTCATGAAATATAGTATGTTTTTTTTTACTAAACCCGTGAAGGAAATTTAATTCAAAATATAAATAAAAATGAAAAAATAATGTACGGATGGTAGAATTAAAGTTAATTTAGTGGAAATGTACATCGGTTTCATGTTATACTCTTGTAGTAAATTTATATATTCGTTTCCGTAAATTCTTCTGCATATGTGTCGTAATTTGATCTTGAATATTTTTATCGCTATTCTTTAACGACGGTTTTCCGATGAAAATGAACGTTGGTTAACCCTTGCGAAATAACTCAAAAACATTGTTACAAAATACAAATAACGAACTTTCGTACAGCGGTAAAATCGATCGAAATAAACAATCATCGCATTTTTGAAGTGCAAACTTTTTGAGAGACGCTCTGTCAAGGGAAATCCTCGAGATAGAAAAATAAAGTAGTATAAATCTGCTACTCTGTAAGATTCGTGAGATGGACCAAAATATCGCTTAAAGGATATCAGCCTTCTCAATAAAAAATATGAATTACTATAAAATGAAATGAAATAAAATGAGAATAAAAAAATTCCTAAAGAAACAAAATGAATTTTGTCTCCTATCTCAGCAAAATGGAGTTGATCGTATGGTTTTTTTTTTTTTTCATTAAAAATGATTGAAAATTTCCAGAGCAACAAAACAGAAATCGATTTCTAGTTTATCGTGATTTTCGTTGCGGTAAAAATGAAACTTTCGTGAGAAAGGATTATGCGAAATTTCGCAGCGAATGTAAAGGATGAGGGGAAAGAGAAACGGGATGAACGGAACCGGTAGCTCGATGGAAATCGGTAGAGGTAAAATCGACGGGGCGCGCGGACCATTTTGGGACGCGCGTCGTCAAACTTGAAAGGGAAAAACCGCTATTCACGTGAGAAGAGATGACAAAAACTTTCGAGACGACCTGTGGGACACGGAAAAGGCGAAAGAGTGAGATACTCTCGAAGCTATGGTTACCGGAATCGGGTTACTAAGCTCTACGGTTAAGAGTTGTGCAGTACAGTTGCTCTATTTGTTTGAAAGAGTTCTGTGTGTGTGATTGACGTTGGTCATTTTGTAGCATACTTGGGAATCCTCTTCAAACTTTTTTTTCCGTCATCGGGTCCATCTATTTTTCTATTCGCTTCAAACAAATTCTTTTAACAGGAAAAGTTTCTTCTAAAGTGTTTGGCACTCTTTTCTGAATTGGGAAACCAAAAAAACATCAAAGATTCAAATGAATTATCCAAATCCACGTACTAATGCTATGTCACGACATTATCGTTTTTGACAAATAGTGATCATTGAAATCCCAGAGAAATATTTTATTAGTTTTAAATGCAACAGTATATTACAATTCTGTTATTTGTTAATGGAAAACATTTTTATTTGAGGACCAAAAAAATGTATTGGAGTTTAGTTATGACCCTTGCTAATTAGACTGAGAAAAAAATTGAGATGATTTTTTAAAAAGTTCGACTTAACGAAATTCGACGTTTCCCGAAGTTGAAACGAATTTCATCGTAACGATAACTAATTATCATGATATACTCATCGATTATTTTTTCTAGGTGACCAATTTTGAAGTTGGCTCGATTAAAATCAGTCGCGAGCAACAAAATATAGATTTATTGGAAGAATATTCATTTGCTACAACGATTATTTTTTCTGTGCATAAAGACAGCCTGATAAAGTGAAACAAAAAATTCTGATTGAAAATGAAGATTGCGCTGTAATTGTAGACTTAAAGATGTATAATGAGTGCAGTCGCGCCAAAAGTGAGTTTCAGAGACAATTTCGATCACTTCCCGATGAGATAAAAATCGGAAAAAAATAATGAATATAAAACGTGCTGAAAAGATTGATTTCGCATAATAATAATCCCAAAATGTTATCAACAAATTGGTGAAAAAAAAAACAATTGTTCAACAAAGAATCAATCAACCTAATTTTTTTTCTAATGAAAATGACATGTTAATTTATTTGAATGCATACGAATTTTTAAAGATTTTTTTCTTTATTCTGATTTTGATTTTTTTTTTAATGTGGGCTAAGTAACGAATTTTGGATATGTCTTCGGCATAAAATCTACCACTCAAGATTTTTTTGCAAAACGCATATCCAAAATTTGTCATATTCCGCGCATTTTTCAGTAAGTAATAAATTGGTACTAGCAACTACATACCACATAATTATTAAGAATGTTATAGCAACAGTGAAAACTGTTAATCTAACTATATAAATAGTTGCAGGAACTAAAAGAATAAAGTTATCACTTTATAGTTGCCACAGTTATCCCAATTTCTCTGAGTGTAGAAAAAAAGGACGTTAGAAAAAATGACATAGACAACATTTTCATAGTTGATGAAGTGGAGACCTCGGTCAATAACGGGACGACAATATGACTCAATGATCAGTTGCGGAAAACCGTAATAAAGTAACCGATTGGGAATAGTTGATAGATAGGCGGTCGAGAATTTTAGGAGGTGGCTATGGTCGACTATAGCCACTAACCCACATATACCTTCGTAACCGGTTGGCTCCTTAAACCAATCGGGAAAACTTGTCCAGGTCCGCATCTTAAGATGGGTCTTCGCCACTTCAATATGCCGTAAAATAAACCACCTCACAGACCCAGGTACAATTCATTTTTATCTAAAACGTACGGAAAACGAAGGTGCAATTTTTGTGTACGTACAAATTCTTTACGGTTCTCGAAAATTAACTCTCCCCCTACTTGACGGATTTCGGCAATGAATGATTTTTATAACAGCATAGCAAGGAAATATAGAAGAGTCGAGGGTTTTTACGAGCGGGCTTCAGGAAAACTCGATTATACAATTATCGGATTAACTTGGTATTCACCTTTTTTTTCTTGCACTCTTCGCACTGTCTCTGACTTTGAAAACAATTTAAATGATTTAACGACCTTAAGCTAGGTGCTGAAGAAAAGGCGTTGTTAAAAAACATGCGCATCGAGTTATTACACGGATTACGAATATTGCTAACCGCCTTTCACGTTTTAAGCGTGACGCATACAGCCGGACTAATAAATGACTCATGATTATTTTTAAAAAATGTACTAAATTGAAAAAATATAAACAATTTATTTCTGTGCTGTGCGAACACAATTTGGTACGCGAGTGAAATAATTTTTTTCAATAGGTAAATGTAACTTACGTTATGACAAGCATTATTTTCTGAATGCTGCGGAAATTTTCATGGTAGTATTCCTCGGAAGAATATATCGTAGGCAATTCTTGAAGAAAAAATTTTTTCGTAATTTTATTAAGGCACTGCAAATTATTGAAATTTAATTTACGAAATTAATAATCGTATTTTGGATTTCGTTGTGTTCGTGTACGAAAAATCGTTAAAAAATGAAAAAAAAAAGGATTTCAACCCCAACAATACATTTATTTTATTTTTTCCGAAAAAAGAATGAATAAACACAAGACCCCGGTTTTCCAAAATTTTCTACGATCAATCTTTTTCGAAATATCGTCGAAAGAAATAAAAAATAAAAATTTAATTTTTTTCTCTAAGCCAAAGCTGGAAAAGAGAGCTCGAATATTTCTGAATTTTTTGTAGTTGTGATTACCAATAATTGCTTAAAGCAACCATAGTATTGGTAACGCTTACGAACATATTGGTAGCTCCAACCAATTATTGCTAATCACAACTACTCATTTTTCTCAGTGCATGTTAACTACTTTAAATTTACTCGTTTTCGGAGTGACGGCAGAAACTCGAAAATTTGGGTGGCTGATGTACCCGTGGAATGCCACGAATAAATGACTCATGATTATAGAAATAAAATGAACGAAACTGAAAGAACATTAACAAAATTCATTTCTATGTTGTGCGAACACATTTTCGTACGCGAATGAAATAATTTTTTTCATCAGGTATAAATGTATCTTGTGTTTACAAGCATTATTTTCTGAATGCTGCGTAAATTTTTGCGGAAGCATTCCTCGGAAAAATATATCGTAGGCAATTCTAACAAAAAAAAATTCTCCATAATTTTATTTTGGCCCTGCAAATTATTTGGATTCAATTTACGAAATCAATAAGCGTATTTTGCCGAGTAATTTCTGTACAGTGAATTTCAGAAAACTCAAGACCTTCTTCGTGAGAATATTTGGCATTTTTGGCGATTGAAAAATTAAAACACCGTTCGATTTGTTTTTCCCTGATATTTTTTTGTACACAGAACTACATTCTCAATCCGTTACTTAGCACATTTAATAAATTTCATTTATTGAATTAAAGGGAAATTTCAAAATATTTGTAATATCATGAGCCAAGAAAATAAAAAAAGAAAAAAAAAAGTTCCCTCTGAGGAATACTATCCTAAGACTAACGGCAAACAATACAGCGAGCCGCAGAAAAACAAAGAGAACAAGACAAACATGTATACACTTTGTGTTCTAGCAAACCTTTTAACCGGGATTACAAAGAGTAAAGACATTCTACCAGCAGACGAGTTAATGAGGTCTGAATAAGCTTTGCCCCGTAAGATCGTTTATGTGGACACCTTTTACGTCATTCCAGGGCCTCAGCGTACAATGAATGACGATGATTCGATTCCGATGACCAATAACAACAGCAGCGACCCATGCCAGACACAATTAAAGATCGGTCATCCTAGAGTTGCACTGCAAACGCGTTACCGTCGAATTTTCGGGAGTCTGCCCTTCTGCCAATCATGATCAACATCGTCCTTCTGTCCAGAACCAATGGTCATCCATGGGGTTCTCATTCTACCCCGTAAATGATGTTTTCAAAAATTCCTGGAAATCTTGTCGTTAGTTATTCATTATTAGCAAAAATAACAATCGCATCGCATTCAGACATACATAAATTAATTAAAAGGAAGATAAATTATCATTCTTTCTTAGGCAAATTATACAAAATATCTAGCTCCTAATTATGAGAATAAAAAATTATAGTCGTGAATACTGTATTCAAGTTATAGTAACTTTGTTATCTGCTCTTAAAGCAATTTGACACAGAAGTATATAAATTATTATGCAAAATAGAAAAAGAGTAATGTAAATAAATGATTTTTTAACGAACTTTGGTAGCATATTTTTAGATAAATAAAAATTCTAGACTGAGAACCGTTATTCCCAAAAGATTGGGATGTTGGTCAGCATGTCATATGGTCAATGGCCAGAGGTCGCGTGGGTGGATCAGGGTTTCCGCAGATGCGGAGATGAGGACGATGCCTGGCTGCGTGGCAACCCTTCCGTAATAACCGGGGATGAAGAGGCCTGTGCTCACCAAGAGCTTTTCACCCCCGCCGCCTTTTCCATTGTCCATTGGCGACGCGCTGCACCAATGCATTATGCATTGTGACGCGTGGTCCAGCTAACGGTATATACGTTATATTATAGTGTGTACGAATGAAGGGTTAAAGGGTTGCACACGCCCGCGCGACCAAACATGTGCAACCTGGAAACGTGAAATGTGTGTCAGCCTCACAATTTTCCGAGAATTCCCGATTTAGTGTGACAATCTGAAATTCAACACTCGACCGACAGAATCATTTTTGCAAATAAGAAATATTTCAAATTATTCTTGAACCACTCTATTTTTTCTATCAAAAATTTCGAGCAGAATAGAAATTGAAAGGTTGTATGTTTTTTCGTATTGTTAATTGATTTTTTACGGCCGCTATTTTACCGAAATCAGGGTTGTAAATGCGTAATACTCGTAGTAATGAAGATAATGGTACAATGAGCTCTATAATTATGACTTCAGAATAATAACAAATAGCAATTATAATACAATGACTAAGGATTCAAATAGCTCCAAAAATTATTATTTTTCAATAAAATTTCAAGGTAATCTTTTTGAAAAAATGAAGAAAAATAATTAATGCATTAAGAAAGTAATGCATTAATTATCTTCTTACTCTTCCATTTTTTGGATGATTTCTTCTGATATTTGAGCGAAAATTAGTATTTGTTTGCAGCTGTTGCAATGTTTACACTCTATTTCATAATCACTACATAATATTATTATGCAATCATAATTGCAAACTGTACTGTGAACTATATATCGTGAATTAATGAGGATTTACAACCCGCATCAAATTACTGCGACAAAAATACGGAGAACAGAAAAATTTATAATACTAAGAAATATCTCTAAAGTCTGAAATAAGTTACGCGTACATTTTCGGAAATACATTGCAGTAACGTTGTACAACGAGAAAAAGATTTAGTAAGGTTTTGAAAAATTGATTGAAGTCCAACCAATTAGTAATTAGTGACCACAATGAATGTTTACTATCACAAGAAAATTTACACATAGCCATAGTCACACTATTGTATGTCTAGTGTAACATCTTCACCCCAAAAGTGTTTTCATCTCTAAAACCCAAAAGCATTT
Organism: Tromatobia lineatoria; assembly: GCA_949699805.1. Taxonomy (NCBI): domain Eukaryota; kingdom Metazoa; phylum Arthropoda; class Insecta; order Hymenoptera; family Ichneumonidae; genus Tromatobia; species Tromatobia lineatoria. The sequence goes on from OX453046.1 coordinate 3,776,959, forward strand.
TTCAAAAAATAAAATAAAAATTGATTGATAAATCAAATTCGCTGCAACTTTCCCTTAAATTAATAATTTCATTCAGCGCTAAATAATTTACCTCATTTCACAATATGTGTTATTTATAATGTGATAAAATTATTACCGTAAGAACATTATTATTTCGCTGCCATCGTCAATAGAATCTTACATGTAACGATACAGTATTCGATGTGGGAATCACACAACCGAACGGATATTTCGAAATCGATTTCGACCTGGAGTTCTGATAATACCATAGAAAATCGATGATAAATTACACAAAAACTTTGTTGTCTTTCCATTTTTTATTTTTTTATTTATTTATCATGTCCGAAAAAGTCTAAACAAAAGGTACAAGGATTATAGCTCAAACAATTCATTTATGAGGTGTTTGCTTTACAACGTGAGGTAGATCGTAAACCCCTCTTACACATTTGATTTTAACACCGGGAGTATCTTGAAGCTTGCCAACCCTGCACAAAACAATGTTGTGCTCTTGCAAATTGTGACCAATACCAGGCACGTAAGCTACCATTTCTTTGCCAGTGGAAAGTCTGACGAGAACGCACTTCCTGTTGGCCGAATTAGGTTTCTTTGGTTTTTTAATAAGAGTTTTGAGGACGACGCCTTTGGCGAACGGTTTTCCATCGAGTGGCCGCTTAGGTTTTCTATCCTTTTTGTGGGGACCTCTTCTGTGCATCTGCCATAAAGATGAACCCATACCACGTATTTGTTCGAATCCTGAAACATTAAAACAAACTAGTCATTTCTACTGCGGGCGAAGAATTGCGATGCGTTAGGTAGGAAAGTGATTGTATATTCTGAAATATCGGCTACGCTGGTTTCAATGTTACTCAACGATCTCCTAATCACCGTTGCGTGAGGCAATAGCTAAGAATTTACGAAATTCTAACGATGTATATCGACCCTCGGGCGAGGCATTACCTCGATTACGGATATAATGAAAATTACGCTGCAGGCCATGGGTTCACATAATACGAAGAAAATGCTCAACTCTATTCACTCGCTGTTCACTAAAAATAATTACTACAACATTATTCACCTTTTATAAAGAGAGCAATGTTAAATTTTCTAAGTGTGTACAGGCAGAAATATTTCTATTTCCCGAATGAAAAAACAAAACATTACTTGGTCACGGGAAAAATAATTTCGTTCTCCCAACACTGTTAAAAAAGACTGAATGTTTTTATGCATGAAATCGTGAATTAAATTCAATCACAATTGTGATATGAAATTACAGTGGATTATGAAAAGTAATGTACTTTTACATTAAATTTAATGTAAATTATTGAAATTACTGTACCGTACTTTAATTTCAATTCCGACTTGTATAGAAAATTTACTATACCCGTTTATGCACAAAAACTTTCTGTACCAATACATTAAATTTCAATATTCAATTTCAGAGTCATCTTACGAATGTAAGGAAAATCGATCTTAAGTTCTAATTTAATTATTAAATACTCAAGAATGATCTTGAGTTCGTGCTCAAGTATGATCTTAAGCTAAAACTTCAGTTGAAATTTGTGGTTAAACTTATGATCGAACTTAATTTTTATTCCCAAAGATATATGAGGTATTTCACGGTACTTCAGCCACCGAAATTTTCGAATTTGGGCAATCACGCCGAAAATGAGTAATTGCAAAGTACTAACACTGTAAAAAAAGTTCAGAAATTTTCAATCCCTCTCAAGCTTCCGTTTAAAGAAACAAACTAAAATTCTCATTTTTATATCTTTTGGCGATATTTCTGCAAGGATTGACCGTAGAAATATTTCAAGCAAACGGTGGCTGAAGTACCGTCGAATGCCGCATACATTTTTGGGAATAAAAATTTAGTTCAATCTCAAGTTTAACTACAAAAATTCAAACTGAAAATCACACTTAAGCGCCAACTTGACCTCGAACTTAAGACCAGTCTTGAGTAAATAATTAAGTTGTTTTTTTTTTTGGGTTTATAATTTTCGGTTATGTCACTTTCGGCGATACGTATGCATACCAAAAATTGGTACTTAAAAAATTAGCGCAGTAGAAAAGACTGGAAGTTTTTATAGATAAACTTGTAAATTGAATTCAATGTACAATTGTAATATTAAATTAAGGTATCAATGAAATTAAAGCAAATTATAAAAATCAATGTACCAAAAATAAATTTGACAACGCACTTGTACAGTAACTTTAATATACCAGTTTATGCATAAACACTTCCACTACATGTACATTCATTTTCAAGCAGATTCTTTTCGAAATGTAGATTCAACCCGGTTTAATCTTTTTCTTAAATTTTATGAGTGATTGAATGAATATGCAGCTTACGACTGAATGTTTTTGTCCTCAGATGAAAAGCATTCACTACTAAAAAGTGGTGATAACGAGACCCATTTATGTTTCCAACGAAAAGAAGGAGGGTGAGAGATTATCGATGGGAGTGAGGACGGCGTCTCTTTCCTCGCCCTTTGGTATAGTTTTGAGTTTACAGTAGAATGTACTTTGGAGAGCTGGTTGCTGAAGTTCGAGTCCTTTTGTCACGGCAACAGCGAGTATAGCTCTTCAGTAAGGAAAGGCATGCGAAAATGGGACTCTTTCCTGAGCTAAACAGCTAACGGTATACCGAGAAACCGAACTCTTTCGCAAATAATCTTACGGGGCTGTGGAAACGAGAGAAGGAAGAAGAGAGAAATGGGACGTCTATAGAGGTTGGAATACACGAAGAGAACCGAGGGACACCCGGCGAATATCAAATATGACGGACGTTTGACATCTCAGGACCCGCCCGAGTCTCGGCGACAGCATAACAGCAGAAGAACCAAGGGCGCTCCTCAATCTTCTTTCTCGCTGGTGCGTTCTTAAGCTTATTAAGTAACATTGTTGCGAAGCGAACTCCCGCACAGTCGGTGCACGGTCAACGCTAAAGCCCAACCGCAGATATCTTTTTCTATATCTCTGGACCGAAGAATCACGAAGTGGACAACTCTTTTGTCGATGGCTTTTTTTTTTAGACGGCCGAATGGTGGACCTAAGCAGGACCCAATTGGCGAGACAAGATCTGTAGAGAAACATGGACGAAGAAAATTGGTCAATTTTTTCCACTGCTTTCTCAATTTATAATCGACGAGACAGATTTATATAAGATACTTGTGGAAGGGTTTAGTTAAGTAATTGTATGAGAGAATAAAAGTGTATATATGATAATGTAAAAATCATTGCCTTCATTTTTATATACGTTATATAGGGCATTCCATTACATCTCGATCAAAAACTGGCGATGACATCTCAGATCGGGTCCATAAATTTGCATACGCAAGTACTTGTCGAAAAATATGTACCAATTTTTTTAAGATTTTTTAAACACTTTTTATCTTAGGTATGTTTTTTTGAAATTAAAAAAAAACCCATTTTTTTTTATCTGAAATTTTTTTGAAAAATCTTATAGAATGTAACAAAATTTTTAAGCCCTATGCAAAGAAGGAAATTTCATAAGTGCCGAAGAGGAATTTGAAAAATAGAATGAAAGATGAGAATGCATTTTTAGGATAAAAATGCAAAAAAGTTCCTTATAATATAATTCGGAAAAATGATTTTATCAAAATGGCGGGATAATGTCTATATTGAAATAGTAATTTCATGACATTTGGATCAGGATTTGAAGACGATGTCTCAGATCGACTAGGTAATTTTTTATCCGAAAGTACGTATCTAAAAACACGCTCTCCATTTTTTGAAGATTTCTTTAACGCTTTTCACCTCAGATATAACTTTACGAAATTGTTCAAAAACTTCAATTTCTCTTTACTTTAAAGAAATCCAAAAAATTCTTATGTATTGTAATGAAATTCTGTAGCTGTATTTGAAGTTGGAGCTTTCATATGATTCACAGACAAAAATGAAAAAAAAATCTGAATAGCTAACAAATTATAATCGAATGCTAAAATGTCTTTCTAGTAAAATAAAAATGAGTGCGGCTAGCACAAATGATAGACGTTTCTGAGGATCTTTGGATCACTGTAGCACAATGATTTAGTGAAATACGAATAACCATACGATCCATCATGAGTCATTGCAGATTTTCTTGCGTTTAAACAATTTCGCGGTGTTTCCGTCACGCGACATTCACAAGTATTCTCATGATCGTCAAGCGACGTTATATCGCGAGTTTCTTGCGAACCACGACAGCCTCTATAACCATCCATTGTTGTTCTTTTTAAGATGTCGCTGGCAAAGCTAGAACTGACCATCGTCCGTCAAATACGACAGATGTCGAAAACCTGGCACACTGCGGCTAATCCGACCTAACTTGGACTTAACTAAGCCAAGAGGACCAGCAGAAACCCATTATCCTCGGTGGAAGCCAACCCTTTTCTTCTCCACGATCAATGCGCAAGATTACATTGCGAAAATTTTTCGACGACCTGGACCTTGTGCTTCTGCGACTCATCGGCGTATAGTAGCAGGGTAATGCCACTGTCGTTGCGCGCGCTCCTTTGTCGAGTTCACGTCCCGAACGGAGGACGCAAAATATTCTTGCTTTCAACCAGCAAACGCAATGCCAAGGAATCTGCACGAGCTTTGCAGCTCAATTTATTGCGGATCTTCCAACTGTTACTCCGAATTACTATGAACAATAAAAAATGATTTATAACGGCGGGCATAAAAATTTGCTGATATTTGCAACAATTAATGTGTGTAATGTATAAGAGGATGAGAACTTTTGTTTCATTACATAAAAATTTTTGAAAAAAAGGACAACTTTGCAAATTGTTTCCGCATTACTTTTTTTTTTACAAAGCTCCATGATGAAGTATGTTAATCGATTTTGGTTTTCTGATGAAGGAAGCTTTGTAAAAAAAAAACAAACATGATGAGGAAGTAATTTGCAAAGTTCTCAGTTGCAGCTTCTTTTTATGAAAATTAAAGTTCTGAAAAATGGGAACTTCATAAAAAATTATGATAAACGTTCATACCTATCGCAATTGGATAAGTACGGATTTTATGTAAAAAAATTGGGTTTGCTATCTTATGTTTTGCTGAAAATAATGCAATAAGAATATTTTTCCTGAAAGTTAGAATTCTGGGAATTTTTAACCACGTTGCAGATAATGACGAAACTATGTACTAATTTTCGCTAAATAGTACCGATTGCATGTATAAAATTTGAGTTCGCTGTCTTATGTTTTGCCAAAGTTAGGGCAAAAACTTGAATTATTGCAAAATTTCAAAAGACTATAAGATGCAAACATCTTTTCCAATTTGGCCAAATTTAACACCGAACAACATTAGCAGTATCTGCACGTATGACAAATTATTTAGCAAAATATTGTCATTTTTACGAAAGCTAGATCGCGTACGTGCTTTTTAAAAAAATTGAAAAAGCCATAAAATCAAATTCTTGCATATAATTCGAACAAAATTGCATCAATCGAAGATGGACTACTGCTTCACTTCTGTACCAAATTTTAGCTCAATCGGTTGAACAGTTTTCGAATTACAGGGAATTTCGAACACACATACGATAAAAAATCTTTAAAAAAAATGTTGTCATGAAATCAAGATTCGTTCCTTACTCATTATGATTTGGTCAAATACCTTTCAAATCAAGCTTTGAATAGTACGCTAAGAAGTTAAAAAAAAAGCCAATTAAATTGGTTTAGAGTCGAAATATCGATTGCACTTTATGAACATACTATTTAAGTGGAAAGTGCCGCTTGAAATGTTTAACAAATTTGTAAACGAAGGATCTACAGACAAATATAAATAGACAGGAGATTCGACCATTATGATAATTTAAGCACCCGATTATTACCCGCAAAAGGTTGACGTTCAGACCGCGTCTTATCTCTTGGAAATACTTGTAATTCTTACCAGTCGTTGACGAACCAACAAAAATCACGTGGAAGTACAATAGGGACATTTTCAAAAGGCTACCGAAGTGAAACGAGAATTACCTCGAAATATTCGTCGAATGTAATTCTTTTTTTCATTGGAGATTTCTCAAATAACATTATGGCCGTATATAATTTTATTCATCAAGGATGAGCTACATTAGAATGGCGTTAAAAATACTCATGTCTTTAAAAAACCGATAGTAATTCTTAACTAAGACTAACAATATGATTCGCGAAGACTTGTTATACGTTTTGTACCCTAATTATCCACAAATTTTCTAAAAAATTTCTTATGATCCGATCGAAAATATTTTGAATGTAATTTTATTTACAAAGAACCTTACCCTATATTTTGTAGAATAGACAATTGCATTAGCAAAGATCAAAATTTAAACAAATTTTTTTTGAAGATATAGCGAATTGATATATCAAAGATTAATCCAGTCGAACCAGCCAACGTTTTGTATCAATGTCCACATTAAAATTGTAATTTTTCATAAAATACCAGTAGTAGTAGTAGTACATTTATTGTCAACATACATCATTGGACAGTTATTGGTACATTACATTTTAACTCACATATACATATATAAACATTGACAATTGGCCATCGACCGAGGTCCTTCAGCCATTGATTCTCCTTTTTTTTTCTAATGATTTTTTTTTTTTTGCTTCTGCAGTTAGTATTTTACGGAGGTTTGGTACTTTGGTTTTATTCGTTTATTCTTCCTAGTTGCTGGTAGGTTGTATGTGTAGGGTGTTTGAATGTAGGGTTTATGTTCGGTGTGGGTTGTATACTGAGAGGCTCAAGATTATCCAGTTGGGTTGCAGCGAATCTTTTGGAGAGCTCTCTGATTCTCGATGTTATGGGTGTAATTTTCGTGGATTCATAAAGAAGAGTATTTCGTGGGTTATGTAGGGGGTTATTTGGGTGGCGGATGCGTGTTAGACGGCGAATCGCACATGTTTCCGCTGTTTTTAATTTTTTAATAGCTGTTTCTTTGCAATTGATGAAAATAGGATGTCCGTATTCTAATATTGGTCGACAGATAGTTTTGTATATTTTTGTTAAATGTTTTATATGTATATCGCGTTGCTTGAAAGTGATTTTCCTGAAGTGTGATGCTCTTTGTGTTACATTGTTTTTACATTGTTGTAGGTGGTGATTAAAATTAAGTTTATGGTCGATGTTTATACCCAGGTATTTTGCGTGTGGTGTAGCTGATATTTCAACATTATATAGATTGACTTTAGGTAAATAAAATACCATTTTCATTGGTGGATATAAAAATGTGCATTCAGTGAATAAATGTACATTTTACTAAATCAAAAGGAAACAACAAACAGAAAATACTAAGCTAGAAACAATTTTTTTTTCTGTGAGATTTTTCATTGATCTTGTATATAAATTTTTAGATTGAATACGATTTTTATATATTTTTTAATGCGGATATTTAAAAAACAACAATATATTACTACCCAAGAAACAATTTAAAAAAAAGTAATTTATGTTCAAAATCCGCTGCGGGTCATAACGAGAAATCGTGTGAAGGTACCGCTAAGCATCACAAGTTCAAGGATCTTCTGTCGGATAAATGAAAAATGTGTCGAACATAGGCCGCTGTTGCAATATTCCCATCAGGACAGCAATGCGAGAAACTGCAACGGTGAAAAAAGAACATAGTCGTCAGTGTCCTCTCTCAATTTTCGCAAATGCCCGTCTGCACATTTTTGTCAAAGACGACTGGTCGACCGCAAATGGACATGTCACCCCTTCCGTAAATTTCTACCGATTTGGCCATTCGACACGGCCGTTTTCTTATACTCGGAAGAATCCTTTCTTGCGCGTACTCTCAGGCGCCGCAGCCTCTGATGCTTATCCCTTTTTTGAGTTTTTCTCACACATAAGTATATACACACAGACCAAAGAGGTAAAGCTGCGTGCGCTTTTCCGAGCCACGCGCATTTTCTCAATGCTGTATATCCAGTTCATTGAATGCCAAGGCTTCCACCGATGCTACTGGACTTTGCAGTACATGTGTCTGGTCGATTATTGTCATTGGCCGCGGAAGTATAAATGCAACGAGAATCAGTCTTGGCGAATTTTCATGTCTTTTCTCACTTTCTTTTTTGCTCCCTTATAGATGTTGTTATGAATAAAATGTAATGTCGCGATTTTTTATCTCGGCGCACTCAAAACGTCCACTGAGAGAAAAGTATATCGTTGATTCAACGATTTCTTATGATAAAAAACATATAGGAAGGCTTGCACTGTTTTATAGTTGTGATGATAATTTGAATTAACGGGCAAAAATATTCCAGATGAACGGAACAATGTTCAGTTATTCTAAATCTGTAATTTAGCAAAGATCAGTAAAAGGGTTTAAATTCTATAGGAACTTGATTTTGTGTTGATTAGCCCCGCGCTAAATCTTTTTACATAAATGGACTACCCGTGAAACATCATGTGTACCAAATTTTGCGAGAATCTGTCGAGCCGTTCTGATTTTATTACAATTTTAATTTTTTTTAAAATGTTTGTAAATACTAAAATTCATGCAAATTCTGAGATATCCGGCTGCAATAGCCGGCATGATGTCACGATTATTGATTTCCAATTAAAATTTTGGTATAATTAACACGTCAACAAAAGGTTGACGTGTCAGAAAATTTCAATTCGGTGAACAAAAAAGAAAAAAAAAGCTTTTGCGAAAAAAAAAATTTGCGAAATTTTTTACGGATTTATCTTAAATTTTCTTCATACTTAAACGGCCATTTAAAAAAATACTTGGTATAAATTTTACACCAATCAGTTGAGTGGTTAAAATTTTATGGCATTTTGAATTATTTGAAAAATCTCGTTTAAGCGCTTGCTCATGCAAATTACTAGGTATCAGGTTTCAATTTAGTTTACATATAGACTATCATTACACAATTTTCGAGTAACAATTTTACACAAATCTGTCGAGCGGTAAAAATTTTACGTCACTTTGAATTTTTATAAAAATGTCTTCCGAATATAAACAAACCTGCAAAGTATAACCTTGCAAAATTGCTTCCTCATTATTTTTTGCTTTTTTTATATCATAATTGAACATTGCATTTAATTTGCCAGTTTATACATAGAAACTTCAAGTCTTTTCTTGTTAGAAATCTGTTGTGCATCTTCGCACTCGAAAGTACAGCCACTCTTTAAGTCGAAGGGTTGTTCGGGTTGGACGAGTACGGTCACCCGTTTTTCTGTGCTTAGGTGAGCGGTGAGATTCTGATCTCAAGAAGTATCCCAGAAATCTGAGATGTCAGTGGACTCCTTAGTTGGCCGTTTCGTTTCTTCAGGATCATAATAGACTGCACTTGTAGATGTATACGTGGGTGACAAAAAGGGGTGACAAACCCGCAAATAAAGAGCATTTGAGATTTTACCCGATTTTGCACGTAAATGGGTCAGCGGGTTTGTCAGCGACACAATCTCAAATTTCTTTTCACAGTGGAGTGTTCAAAGCTTCGACCTCTTTCATTATTATCCTGCCAATGGGACAAAATATAGTATTTTATGCTTGCGCGAAAAATTCCAAAAGGATTTAATCACGCTGTTCTTCAGACTTACGACAGTTGGAAATTTTAGTTTACAATTTAAATCAAGAATGATGAGAGCTGCATTTATATGATCGACAGCTGATATTTTGGACAATTTTTTTTACTGATCCATCATTTCCGGCTCAAAATAAAGAAAATACTGGCATTATTGTCTTTATCACACCCAGAGAAATGGGTCTGATAAGTTTATTTAAACCAATAATGGGTGTATTTGGAATGAATAAAATTTTATTTTAATCAAATAGATTCTATTTCGATCGGATGTAATTTTATTCAGATCGAATAAACTCTATTTCGGTTGGATAAAATTCTATTAGGCCGGCCATTAAATAGCTTATTTATTCAATAGACGGTCTAATAAGTTTTTCTTTCATCAGAATAGACTCTATTTTATCTAAATAAAATTTCATCTGATCGAAATAGACCCTATTTGATCTAAATAAAATGTTATTCATTCGAAATACATCCCATAATTGATTCAAACAAACTCTTCAGGTCGATTTTTTCTGGGTGCATCATCAATTTTCATATTAGACATCTCTTGTAATTAACGTGATATCCTACACGTATCTTTTTCGTAATTCTTTTTCTCACTTCACCGGAATCGCCGATATTGTTATTTCACACGCACGACGACTTACCACATGACCTTAAGGTGATGGGAAAAGTGTACGTGGGCGAAAAAGACAGAACTAGTCTCGCGATCTCAAGTTTTCTTTCATTCGAACAATTAGTTAGGCTGATTCAACGATTTCACATGATAAAAAGCATATATAGGAAGGCTTGCAATGTTTTTTGGTTGAAGTGATGATAATATGGTTCAATAAACGATACTTGCAAGTTGTAAATAAACGTTGAAATCGTATGTGCAACAAAATGGCATATTTGAAACTATTAGAATGATACTTTAATATACTGCTCGTTCAGAGTAATTGATTAATTACCCGAGTGAATTCAGTTTAATTTTTACGCGATATAAAGCAGTTTATTTATGTAGGCGCCTTCAGGTAACGAAAGGCACCGAGATCAGGAATGACGAAAATTTAGCACTACCGGACGAATAGCATGCATTATTTATTTAATTTATCGGTAAGAACCATCAAAATTTTGGAGAAGTAAAGCTGAATAGCTCAATTACAAAAAGCCGAAAGTTCGTGAACATCAGTTTGATTTGTCTCCCTGGCACAGCAACCTTAATCCTATGTCCTGTAAAATTTTTTTTTAATTAACAATAGTGGCTGAATGGCGATGTCTGAAAAATTGTAGCTTTCTCACGGACTCATGTATCATGTGATACATGTTTGACTTCCCCTTAAGGGTATGTGGTTCAGTGGTCGGTCGGTAACAAGTTGCCTTTCCTACTTTCTTTACAACGGTTGATCTGACTAGCAAAAGCAAATTAGGTTTTCATTCTTCTATGTATTCCATATGAAGACATAATTATCTTTTGATCGAAGCGTCGACCACCTCGGAGAAAATAGGGACAGCAATTTGTTACCAGCAGAGTAATTATCCCATCTGTATCATGTCCCCTTAAGGCAGAGTGAAATATACTCAATCGGTAATGAAAACTGTAAACAATTATTTTTACAGGTGCCGAATGTTTTGGTATGAAAGAAAAGTGTTACAACATACAGGATTACGAGACAAATGATTGTCAGACTTTTCGTTGATCCGTAAACATTTGGCCCGTGTAAAAATACCTGTTTACAGTTTTTGTTACCGATTCAGTATGCTTCACATTGCCTTAAGGTGATGTGAACTACTCGGTTGGTAACAAAAACTGTAATCGAAATTTCTCCACCATAATTGATCATTTGGACAAAAGCCAAAAACGTTGCCCTCTGTCCAATGATTTTGCAGGGCAATGTTCTTGTGTTTCATTTTTTAAATCAACCGTCGTGTAGAAACTTGAGATCGCAAGACTAGTTCTATCTTTCACATACTCACATCACCTTAAGATTATGTTTGACTGATCAGTCGGGAACAGAAAGTGTAAAATACTATTTTTTGCCACAATTCATTTTTTTTACAAGTCGATCATCCTGAAATACATCTACAAAGTCTACACTCAGTGTTACTTGCATCTCATTCGAAAAATTGACTATCTTAGAAAATGACATTTGAAAAAAATTCAGCTATCGCATTCATATGGGTATTTGAGCAAGATAGACAACATTCTATATATAATTATCATCTTAAAACATAATTAGAGTTGAAATATTTCTATTCGTGTCATTGTTTTTCCTTTTTAATTCCCCATACACTGAAGATAAAATCTATGCTTTTGTATACATTAAAGTGAACAATAATTTTTATTAATATGGATTTCCTAACATAAGTCTGTTCTAAAAACCACTAAATATCACCAATTGGCCTATACCACAAACTCTTTTTAATTTTAAGGCCCTAATAGATAACCAAAATAGTGAAACATTAATATTACTGAAAAATATATATGTAGGAAAAAGTAGACATATATAAACCAAGTATAAGCTCAAACATTTGATAATCCAATATACAGCCACAATGTTAATTATATATGCTACTAGTGTTTTTTTTTACCTTGAATTGTATTGTTCAAACATAGCTTCCCCATGTTTTGTAAGCTCCCTATAAAACAAGAAAAACAAATTGATAATCAATGACATCCAGTAAAATAGATACTTCATTAATTGCTGTTTTAATCGCAACAAAATCTATTGCATTAGTATGTAAGTATCTTTATGCTTTTGATTCATAAAACGTCTCTTGAAACAACAGATAAATTTGAGGTTAATAAAAAACGTGAATGGAAAACCTTATATTAAAACGTGGGTTTTTATTGATTATGACAATTACCTTGGATGGACGTGCCAAGGAAAGTTGAAGCGAAGCTTGAAAGACTTTTAGCAATGATACTCATTTTTAAGACAATTGAAAATTATTATTTATCCCTTTATCACTATTATCACAGAGGAATGTCGATCGACATTCCTCGTGCTGCTCACTACCACCTACAACCAACTTTGACAACTACCTATTCCATAAAACACTCTGTCGATAACATTGTTTTCTGTACTTCGCAAGGTACTTTTTACTCTTTACTGCCCGCAGGGCAAAAAGACGAAGGTACTTTCTGACGGAGGCACTTCTATGTCGCTAATATGCCTATTTCTATTATTTCTTAAGGATGTATGATACAGTCCCGCCAAAAGTGAGTTTCAGAGACAATTTCGATCACTTCCCGATGGAATAAAAATCGGAAAAAAATAATGCACATAACACGTGCTAAAAATTTCGCATATTAATAATCCCAAAATGTTATTAACAATTTGGTGAAAAAAACAATTGTTCAACAAACAATCAGTCAACACAACTTTTTTTCTCATGAAAATGATATGTTAATTTATTTGAATGCATACGAATTTTTTCAGTTTTTTTTCTTTATTTCAATTTTTTTTTTGTTTTTTTTTAAATACGCAGTTTATAACAAATTTTGGATATACGTTTTCCAAAAAAATATTGACTGTAGTAGATGGTTTTATGCCGAACACATATCCAAAATTCATTATTTCCCGCACATTTTTGAAAATAAAAAGAATCAAAATCAAAATAAAGAAAAAATTCTGAAAAAATTCGTATGCATTCAATTAAATTAACGTATCATTTTCATTAGAAAAAAGTTAGGTTGACCGATTGTTTGTTGAACAATTGTTTTTTTCTATAATTTGTTAATAACATTTTGGAATTATTACTATGCAAAATTTATCTTTTTAGCACGTTTAATACAGATTTTTTTCCGATTTTTATCCCATCGGGAAGTAATCGAAATTTTATCTGGAACTCACGATTGGCGGGACGTTACCTATCATACATCCTCAAGCAGCATTGTTTGCGGCCATAACTTGGATGGGTGACCGCTTAGCCGCGCACTGGTTTTCGCGCGTCAATTGATGAGCGGGAGGCAGTTTTTCGGAGTTTCTAATGTATTTTTAATACAGTAGAAAGTTAGTAAAATAAAGCCGCCTGTATCGGTCAGGTTTTCCGCAAATGCGATACAATAGTACATTAGAAAGAGTTGCGGACAACACCCTAAAGGGGTCTTGAAGAATGAAATGGGGAGCAAAGGGGAAAGGACAGTAAGAGCCAATTGGCCTACTTGAGGAATAAACTATTTAAAAAAAAATAATAAAAAAAATACTATCCCTCTAAAAAAAAAAAAAAAACGAAAAATAATTACAACCATCCTACATTTCCTATCTTGATCCTACGAGATCGCCCTTGAATCAAAGAGCGAGGAGGACGTAATTATTCATTGTGACACGCAATTTCGCAGTATTACAGTTGCCAATATCTTGAGAGAACCCTTAGAAAAGTACTTCGATGCCAGAATTAGTGCAATATGTGAAAAATTGAATTATTGCCAGTTTCTAAAAGTTCAACTACATAAATTAAACAATGCGAAGTGAGCGCGATCGTTCGCAAATAAAAATTCATAACGAGCGATAGAAAGTTCCACGTTGTCTGTCAAGGACAACAAATGACGTTGTCATAAAGGGTTCTCGAATGAACGTACCTTTTACCTGCTTAAACTCAAATTCCCTGCCGATTCTCCAAAAAAAACAAATCCCTATCATGAATATGTGTAAGGTGCTTCAGCAAGTGACGGCTTCATGTTATTATTTCGTTTATAACAAGTCTTAACATTTCGCCCTCATCACGAAGTTCATCATCCCTAGCATAAAGTCCAGTGACATAGCAGGTCAGTCAAGGAAAATATACAAATCAGTAGATTAATAAATCGTAATTAAATTTAATCGAAAGACGGCGGTAGACAAAATTACAGATAATTCTTAATTTATATTAAAACTAGAGAGGCACATGAATTGAACATTGAGAAGTGGGTGGTTGTTCGCAGATGAAAATTCACAACGAGCAACAGGAAGTTCGACGTTGTCTGTCGAAGACAACGTATGAGGATTGTCGTAAAGGGTTCTCGAGTGAATCCCTTTACCAGCCGTTGACGTAATTGAGTCCATGACCGTAACCAGCGCCGTGAAGCCCGTTGTAACCAACTCGCCATGCTGGGGAAGCGGAAAGTAGGGATGCGGCGTTGTAGCCGTGAGAGTATCCATGAGCAACAGGTAGAGGCGCGTTGTAACCATGATGAGCAATGGAGGGCGCTACTGCAGCGATTCGATGACCTAGTCCATGACCTAAGAGCGGAGCTGAGTAAAGAGGTGCAGCACTCGGTACGTATCCATGACCAAAACCTGTAAAATGACATTGAAACCGTTGAAACTTAATTAGCACTGTAACAACTTTCATCCAAACTCGTCGCTGATCATTAAAAGTGAAACAACTTTGCAATTTCCGATTCGTTAACGGCGCCGACGTTATGTTTACTTCCTGTGTTTACTTTCGGAAACACATCGACAACAGGGTTTATATCGCTTAACTCTTTGAGTCACAGTCACCGGTTTTTCGCTCAGATTCAACTGTTTTTAAATAATTTCTGAGAATTGTTAATGAGTTTTATAATTTCGGATATGACTTAAAGGGTTAACCATCAGAAATCAATTCTATCATTTCAGTGCGACACGTGAGCTTGAACATTTTTTTTTGCTTAGAAATGGAACAGTATTTAATATTCAATGTTTATGTAAACTACTTTGGAAAATTTCTAAAGTAGGTTTTCTAAAGGGAGAAAAAACTTTCTTTAGTGTGGATTTGTGTAACGAGATGAAGACGAGTGCTACAATAACGCGAACTAAAAAGTTTTGTCTCTCGAGTGTTGAAAGAAATTTCCGAAAAATTTCTGAACGGAGTATTAAAAATTTTTCTTACAACACAAATTGTTTACTACCGCTGCTTGATTATTCTCTTCACTGCCATTTTAAAAGAAACAAAGTACATAGGAATCAAAACGTGTGAACAGACTCAATCCCTTGGCCACATGTATACATATTTTAGCTTGGCAAGAAATAAAATGCCTCTCGAAAGGAACTCGATTTCGGTGAAAACGTAAAATCGTATATTACGATACGAGTGCGATGAAACTTTTTCTGACGAGGTCGAGTTTTGCAGCACGATTTAAAGGCGACTGTTGCAATCAATCGAGTTGAGAAAAAGTTTCTCGCGCGTGTTTCATAATTTTATTTCACGAGTGAAGTGCGTTTTCTCGCACGCGAAGCAAAGCGGAGCGTGTGAGAAGTGGGCACTTCTCGCACGGAGTTGCATAAAGACTTTTTTCATTTCCACATGATGAACGAAAGTAATTCGGCTTTCCAAATGTCATGGCATGTCCATTATTGATACATCGAGCACAATGGTATGTAAACTATATATACTAAGAAGATTTATTAGATTTTAACCAAATTGAATAGAAATAAATAAATTTTCTTATTTCTCCGGGAGCCTATGAGTATTTTATATCCCATTCTTGTTTGAAATGAGCATATTATTTAAATGCGTCTAAATATTTGATTTGAAGCAATATTTAAGTGGAATATTGAACTTAAATATCATTTATTTAGAATCGGCTCGATTTATTATGACTGAAATCGTTTTGTTGCAATTAGTAACGTCTTAGCTAAAATCTAATGAATATTTTTTATCCACAAATATTAATTTTTTTCATTCAAATAAATAGTATTATTATATGCTGTTTCAGTTAGAAGTAATAAATTGTTTTTCTTGCTGTAGTTAAAGGTGTCATTTAAGTTCGGTACCTCCAAATGCTGGGTAGCCTCCGTAACCGGCGTAGCCATGAGCTCCGTATGCACCATAAGCTCCAGGATAATGACCTCCGTAGCCGACGCCTACGATGCCTCTTTTCTCTTGTTTCTTCGTGTCCGCGTTCTCCTCACCGAAAATCGGTGCGGCAAGAGCGAGGAGAGTGACAATAAGCTGCAAAGTAAGGATTTTTTTTCATGAGTCGGGGCGAGAAACGAGATTTTTCGCTCGGATCGCGCCTAATAATCTCCAATTTTTCAACCTTATGAAATAAAATTTCGTACGTTACTCGGCCGATAAACGTGTTCTTAACTCAGATGTATTTATATTCTTAATTTTACAACAATTTGAGCATTATCTTGGAAACGTCTGGGTTTCGGATCACGAACTTTGCGAATCGAAATCGTTATGGCTTTTATTCCATACCAGCATTGAATTAATGAAAAACATAAAAAAAGCGTTCAAACAACGACAAACTGAGAGAAAATTCTGGTATTAATTGATAAGGATAAAGCGACAACTATTCATGTTTGGTGCGCACGCCCAATTTTTTTATTGTTACCACACCAGTTACAACAGTTACTGTAACTTCCAACTAGTTACAGTAAATTTTTTTATGGTTGCTGTTACTATAAAAATAGCTGCATGGACTAGAAAATGAATAGTTGTCACTTTAGAGTTGGATGTACTACTACGATTTCTCTGACTGTGAGAAAACCTTTTCTATTTCCTTTATGAAGGAGAAAAAAAAAGAAAACTTTCGGTTTCTAACAATATCCTTACGATCAATCGTCACTCAGATATCATGAAAAAAGTAAAAAATTGTAATTTTCACGCGTATACGAAACAAAAAAATCTGGGTGCCTGAAAATAAATAAAAATTTAGTAAGTTCTTAGTACTTCGATTTCATTTATTTTTCAACTCATTGCCCAATTTCGACAACTTGAGCGGCTAAAATACCGTCGATTCAACGATTTCCCATGATATAAAACATATGGGAAGGCTTGCAAAGTTTTATAGTTGAAGTGATGATAATATGGTTCAATAACCGATTCTTGCAAGTTTATTTTTTTTTAAAACGTTGAAATCGTATATGCAACAAAACGGCATATTCAAAACTATTTAAATTTTGATAATTGCTACTACAATTATATTTGCTATAACCATGAAATATAGACGTTCCTTCTGGGAATTATATCAATGGTTGATCCAACTATTTTCTTATATTTGCTATAGCAATAAAATATAGTCGTTCCTTCTGGCAACTATACATTATAGTTCGGACTAACAATTTTTATTATTAAATTACAATATTTTTCTCTGAGTGCATACAGAGGAATTTATTAAATTACAATATTTTTCTCTGAGTGCATACATACGACTTTATTAAATTACAATATTTTTCTCTGAGTGCATACATACGACTTTATTAAATTACAATATTTTTTTCTGAGTGCATACAGAAGACTACATACAATATGTCGCTAAGGTCGCTATGATAAGCCATATTATGATTCGAAATAGGGCTACATGTAATATTTATAAAATCGGTAACTCACTAGAGTATTCATGATGATTGGGAGTGAAATAGATTGCGGGCGGCTGTGCGATGCGAGTGCAAGATTGCTGGCTGAGAAACTGATGCTGTTACTGCTAGACACACCCCCTTTTATACTAGATGGACACTTTTGCCAGGGATCGTGAATCGGGTGACGAAACGGGTGTCGCGAGTAGTGCACAACCTGGTGCACTACTCCCTACGATACGAGATAGCAAGATACGGTAGGGATTCCGTCGATCGTCGTAAACACCCAGAGGGACTTACACCAGCCTTTCTAAAGCTATTTTTCTACCACCAATATCCGAACGTCACGAAAATTCTCCACGATTATTCTTTATTGCGTGTACATCGTATGTGCCACCCGGATTTGTGCTGGTAGAATTGTAGCAATTAAAAACTCCAATGCAGCAACTAAATACTACTGATCGATCGATTGAGCGATTATCTATATCGCATTATACTTTCATGACTCGGGACCAAAAATTGGCACCTTACTTATGTTACTATCGAGGACGCAATTTTTATTTATTTATTCTAACATTCACATATCTTCATTTGATGAAGTGTTTGATTAATATGAAGGAATGCTGCGGGTCACTGACAAACATTTTCTTCGTTTTTTTATGGTCCAGTCCAGTGGTCCTTGAAGTCCTTGAAATGTTCTCGAATTATGTCCGTCCCTTAATAAATCCCTGAATGTCGTTGAGTTTTTTATATTATTTTTAATTCAATTTGGCAACTAACCTTAAAAAATATGTACCTCAGTTCGCTACAAATTACATGAGTTATATTTCTTTCCGAACCAATCTTTTCCTTTTTATCACTGTCCCAAAACTACCTAGAAGACTCTTTGAAACTTTCGAAAAATATTCTTGTAATTTTTTGAAATAGTTCTTGAAATTTTTTGTAATTGTTCTTGAAATTTTTTGAAATTGTTATTGAAATTTTTTGAAATTGTTCTTGTAATTCTTTGAAATTATTGTTGAAATTTTTTGAAATTGTTCTTGAAATTTAAAAAAAATGTTTTTTAATTTCGGAAAAATGTTCTTAAATTTTTTTTTAAATGTTCTTAAATTTAAAAAATCATGGTTAAACATTTTTTTAAACGCTCTTAAATAAATAAATAAATGTTCTTAAATTTAAAAAAAAATGTTCTTAAATTTAAAAAAAATGTTCTTAAATTAAAAAAAATGTTCTTTAATTTTTTCAAGTGTTCTTAAAATCTCCTGGAAATTCACTAAATTTTTCTGAAAATGTTTTCAAAACTTTCTGAAAATGTCCTTGAAATTTTTAGAAAATGTCCTCAACTATCCTTGAATTTAAAATCGACCTTTTACTGCACATCATGTCTTTCGACTATACTTTTATTTAAAAAATCTGTAGACCAAATATTTTGAAATAATTCTCAGCTGTGTATAAAATCTGTCCCGACGACGCAGACCAACGACGTGTTCAAGTCTATGGCATTACCTTAAAACGCTACACTAAGAGCAGAAGAATACATCTACCGCGAAATGACAAAACTATTGGAAAATATCTGCCCTACCGATTCCCTGTTAAAAGTGTGCAGACAATTAAACAAAAAGTGTACTTAACTTTGAGTTTTCTTCACCCATGTACATTCTCCTTCGCTTAAATTTTTATACTCTATAGAGATATACATAGGGTCTAGAAAAAAAATCAACGAAAAGGGCAACGAATACCTGAAGGGTCAATTTTTTTTTATAAATAATTTATGGCATCAATGAATGATGGACAAGGTTTTGAATACGCAAAATATTACATAAATTAATGCATGCACAATTATTAAGCATGCACTTTCTCTTGACTTTTTTTTTTACTGCCTATCGAAACATCTTAAATTTCATCCTATTATTAGGTGCGGGTATTATATTTTCATTTCTATCTGCTTTCACAGCGACAATTCGAATAGGACAACCACGCGTTGTATTTGATCGCATCGTTACGTAACGTGGTATACCGTACCACGTGCATTACTTTACTTTTCCTCTCGACCTCACATCCGTCACCGTTAGTGATCTTGCGCCAATAGAATGTCCAGTATAAATGAATCAGTGCACTTCCTCCAGGTGACATATCGACGTTATAGGTGCATATCCCGTTGAGCCCCAGGCAGTATTTTTATTTTTCTTCTGCCACAAGTTTGGTCTTTTTTTTTCCATGACCGGTTAACTTGACCAGTAAACGTAACAATCGCTTTCGCACTATACGTACAGCAGTAGTCTACATTCGACGTGACGTAAAATACGATCGTGTTTACGTCTTTCTGAGTTGAACTCCGGTCGGTCAGTCTGACAGATCTATGATCGTTTTTGCAATCGTCAAACTCGCGTGGATCGACAATATTAAAGTTACCCGTAAAAAAACTATATTTATATATTTTGTAGAGAACTAACGTTGCACTTTACTTTCTTTCCCTAGTTCAGAGACTCGTGATACCGGATAACGAAACATGGAGTTTCCGTTAATCACCACAGCATGGTTTTCTCAAGTTTCCTCAACTGAAGATGTAATCACCTACCGGTAAAGCACGAACGTAATCAACAACCAGCTGGAAAGGAGATCTTTTTGCTCTTGGACGTACACAATCTAGTGTCAAGATTTATCGGTCATCCACACGAAAGATCACTAAAAATATTGCTGCAGCCAGAAGAATTTTGCAAAATACACTTTCTAATATCAATATAACTGTTAGGTGAAAAGTCTTAATATAGATATTCCACAACACTTATTTTTAAATGAATAGACATTTTTTACTTGGTCCAAAGGAAAACGTAATTCTCACAGTCGTGATAAAGTTTACAATGTAAAAAAGTTGGAACGTTTTTCTGAGCTCTGAGAAATTAGTACTTTTCATTACGTGGACGAAAAAACTCTGCTTAGAGAAGATTTTTCTCGCCGAGTACCGAACAAAATTTTATGCAACTCCGTCCGAGAAGTATTTACTTCTCAGAAGCATCGCTTCGCATGCGAGAAATCGCACTTCTCGTACTAGTGAAATAAAATTGTATATGTGCGAAGAACTTTTTCTCAACTCGTTGGATTGCAACACTCGCCTTCGGCTCGTGCTGCCAACTCACCCGCGTCAGAAACGGTTTTATCGCACTCGTATCGTATATACTATTATATCCCGCTTAGCACAATCATCAAGCGTTCAATTATAGTAATGGTTGATCTAAGTATTTTCTTATATTTGCTATAACCATGAAATATAGTCGTTCCTCCTTACAACTATACATTATAGTTAGATTATCATTGGACTAACAATTTTTATTATTAAATTACGATATTTTCCTCTGCGGGTACGCAAAAATTTCAATCTTCTTTTCAAACATCGACATCATCTACATCGTGAACTCGAGAGTGAGGCACAGCCTCACTTTTCGAACAGTTTACCCGGGAAAAGGCCTTGCGAACAGTGTGTAAATACCACAGAAGCAGCCGCGGCGATTTATCAAATTTTGATTGCAAATATCTTCCTCGGCTTTAGTCGATAATATCCCGGCAATCGCGTGATCGCCTCACATGAAAATCTATGTTTTGGAGTCTTTCTTAATCAATGTTAATTAATTTGAAATTTACTAAAATCAACTTAAGCCGTGGAATGACTTGGCCACATAACAGCCGTCTTAACGAACTCTTCATATAGAAATCGCCTATAAAAACGTGCGCAGAATTTGCTGCATACAATACTCCGTGTCTTCTCTGTGCAGATCTTTATTCTGAGTCCATAGAGTACTGAAAACAGTGCCAATTCTGCGAGAATTCGTTCCATTTTTTATGTGCCGAAGTCGATTCAGAGCAACGCGTATGCACGTGGGATTCATGCAAACAAATTGAATATTTATCGATAATAATTACTTATTTTAACTTATTTTTCACCGTGCATCCAAGTTTTTTACCGCCAAGATTTTCCCCAGAGTTTATACATTTTTCAACGTCCCTTAGAGTCCCTTATTATTAAATTTCTCATCATTATGAAATTGAATTGTCATAATGCCTTTATTTTCAATAAAATAAAAATGGTTAGATGGAGAAATGCGTAAGATGGAAAAATCTGTACAGTTTCCATTTGTCGTATCAGGGGAAAAAAGTTTATATGTATAAATGTATATAGATGTTGGAATACATAGAGTGATTGAATGTAATTGCTCAGTGGTACCAGGAGACGTAAATACATCCTGGACGGCACGTGATCGTTCGCTACGTACAGCGTGGGACGCTGGGATACTCGGTGAGAGCATTGAGCTCTTGCTGCTCAGATTAGAGGAACCTGACAAATTTAGTAGAATTGTAGGGACTCTCAGGAGACGAGAATGAACGATCGTGCCACAGGCGAACCCCGCGAGCAGGTGGAAATAATTCTCATGCTCTTCAGAGAATTGCAGTCGTTGAATATCAATGCAATAAAAAAATTAACATATAAAGTAGCCGGGTTATGTAAGCATGGGAAAATAGAACACTAAATTTGCGATATAACCGGATTATAAAGATCCATGTACCACAACTTTTGAGCTAACAGTAAATTTCTTTTTCCGCGTGACTTGACCGTTTTAAGGAGATATTGAAGCTACGATCGATTCAATCGAGTATTGAGATTTCAAAAACGGATTCTACGTATTTCCGTTACGAAACTAGTAAATATGAAAGTGAATCTAAATTAAACAGATTCTACTTAATGTCGAAAAAGAATACTGCGATTCACTTGACGCTAATAACGGAAAAGACATTTCTCACAGGTTTTTAGAAGTGCAATTCACAATTGATAGTAATTTGGCAACGGTAGATAAAGTGGAAGTTAAGCAGCGGATGCGTTTTCTGGGTTTGCGTAATTCATTCACAAGAAAATGTTTAATAGAAGAATTTAATTAATAATTAATGGGAAAGGTAAAATTATTTCTTCTATCATGAAGGGTAGAAAATGATATCAATAATTTGCCACGAATGGTCCTTAGATAAATAGATTCATTAATATCGAATAGACGTAGATGTGTATAAAATAAACAAATCCACATTTTTATTCAGAGAAAAACTGTATTTTTTTAAATTATTAAAGTTCACATTAGTAAAATAGTTTACAATTAATATCTGCAATGAATATAATCCGCTGAGAGTGATTATCTGTGACAATTGGACGCTCAGATAATCCTCTTATCTTGTTATAACTTTTATTTTTTGAAAGAATACATATTATTAAGATGTACGCAGAAGTGAAACGCGAAGAAGCTCAATGGAATTGTTAATTGTCTGCAATAAATTACAATCTGCGCTCAAATATACGTGCTACTCAGTCGCTTATCTTAATTATGTGTGATTTGAGCATTAAAAATATCATTTACATATACATATCGAACTCCCGCAAACATTCGCAGAAAAACTTGGTGAAAATATTACGGAATTTAAGTGTAGTGTGTTGGTTCTTTTTTTCTATGCATCTTGAACTTAGACACGGATGTTGGGGTTCGTGAAACGGACGTATTTCAGGAGAGAATCGTTATCCTCGCAGACCCAGGGTTTCTTATGGTGGCAGGCAACGTCGTGCCAGTTAACTCCGTCCTTGTAGAATTGGTTGAGAACGGCAAGACAATTCTCAGGAGCTCCACCCTGAATAGCTTCGCGGTTATCTGGCTGAGGTTTGCCAATTCTAAAAAATAAACGATTAATTTGGTTTAATTTTGGAAATAAATGCCCAAAATCCTCCGTTTAGTCTACTCTCAGAGTTTATTAAAAATGTTTGTCTACCCAGAGCCGCCTAATGTTTTCTTTTTTATGTTTTTACGAAACTCACTTTCATAAAAGTATTCGTATAGTAAAGTTTCCAAAATAATTCTCAGTTACGCGTAAGATGTTGAATTCAGTTAAGTTTTCAAATTCTCTTAAAACTATCTAAAACTACATTGTTTCTATATTCCATTTAAGGATTTATGATAAGTACAGTCCCGACAATCGTGAGTTTCAGAGGAAAATTCGATTACTTCCCGATGGGATAAAAATCGGAAAAAAATAATCGATATTAAACGTGCTGAAAAGATCAATTCTGCATAGTAATGATTCCAAAATGTTATTAACAAATTTAAAAAAAAGCAATTGTTCAACAAACAATCAATCAACCTAACTTTTTTTCTAATGAAAATGATATGCTAATTTTTGTGAATGCGTATGAATTTTTTCAGATTTTTTTCTTTATTTTTATTTTTTCAAATGTGCGCGAAATAACGAATTTTGGATATGTGTTAGGCATAAAACCATCTACTACACTCAAGATTTTTTTGCAAAACGCATATCCCAAATTTAAAAAAACAATATCAAAATAAAGAAAATAATCTGAAACATTCATACGCATTCAAAAAAATTAACATATCATTTTTATAAAAAAAAAAGTTAGGTTGACTGTTTATTCGTTGAACAATTGTTTTTTTTAAAATCAATTTGTTAATACCATTTTGGGTATATTATTATGCGAAATCAATATTTTAAGCACGTTCTATATGCATAATTTTTTCCAATTTTTATCCCATCGGAAAATGATCAAAATTGTCTCTAAAACTCACTTTTGGCGGGACTGTACCTATCATACATCCTTAATACGTAAACCACAAATAAATGTCGCGAACATTAACCTCCGCACATCTGCGAATTATTTGACATTACTTAACCTTCCAGTTTTCTTATTGCAGTGTTAGATTGGTATAAACCAAAAAAGCCGAAATAATTTTGCCAGTATACAAAATATTCTTTGTCGAGAAACTAAAATCACATATTCGTTTCTTAAACAGTGTCTCAAATTGGTGTCTGAAACCCGTCTTCTTCCGTCAATATTAAACAATGCAAAATATAGAATTTTTGCCTGTTACTTTCTCACTCATTCTTCACTTTCTACAAATTTACTCCTATGAGAAAGTGTGCGTCACCAATTTTAGCTTTCTTGCAAAGGAATCTCAAAACCGTCTTCAATTGTTGCAAAAATTATAACAAGGGAAGACAATCTTCCGTTTCACTTGCGTGCTAAATTTCAACTCAATTGGTTTGCACATTAACGCAAATTTATTTTAAACGCCTTTTCGAAATCTTTTCGACCATTCTGATTACCCTGACATGGAAATGGCATCATAGATTAAATGAAAATAAAGTTTTCTCAATGAGGAATGAAAATATTGATAAATCAAACATTTTTTAATATCTCTTTGAGGAAATCTTACCCGCCACTTTCGGACCAATCGTTCTGACTGCGATCGGTCGTTGGGGCAAGTTTCTGAAGCTCAGCAGTCCAGAACCATCCGTTTACGTTGAGGGGTTGAAGATCGGGCCTGTCGCAACCCTTGAAGTCACACAAACGTCCCGAAGTCCAAATGTACTTGACGTTGTCTGTAAAATCAAAATGAAATACCAATCAGTTAGAGATAGAATGCGGAAGGGAAAATGTACTGAAAAAAAAATCGGAAAACTTACTCTGTACGATGCGGCTCTTGATGAATTCGTTTTCGGCAGAAGTCTCGAGGGAAACAAGGTCCATGCATCTCTGTCTGCAGAAGTTTCTCGCAGAGAGCCAATCGATTTCCTGTCCGTTCGTTCTCTGATCAGCCCATGAGTAATAGTAACCCTTTCCATTAAAACGCTCGTGTATCGTTCCTAAAAATGAACAAAACAATAAAATAAAATAAAATGTACAAAGGAATTCCGATGATTTTCAAAAAAAAAGCAATTAATCTCCTATTAAAAATATTTCCCTGCAAATCCGTCAATTTTCCGAAAAGTACTGGCAAAATCTTTAACACTTTCCATCATTTTTTGCCTAATCTTGTAATTTTTCAAAAACGAAAATGCTTTGAATCTTAGGTCCTTATTATTTATTGTTTTTTATATGTACGGATATTCACTATTTTCTTGGCACTATATACAAAACGGGTAAAATGCCTTATAATTTGAATCCTCGAATCATTTTTTACTTTCCCGAATAATTTTTCCACACCTCTGGACATATTCAAGTTTTTTTTTTTCAGAAATAATCAATGATATATTTTGGAGACATTAAAAGACAACAAATTTACCAACATTTCAGATTAAATGATTTGATATCTATAATTATCTTCTAAGCTGTGTATTGTCTCAGGGAATGAAATTTTTTGAACAATGAAAAAAACAAAGACGTGATAGAAATAACATTGAATTTTTCATTGCATGGAGAATGCAATAGAGTATGAATATTCAAAAATTCTGTATACACATTTTAACTCGACTCGTCAGTTCATGCGCAACAGTGAGAATGATATCATTAACAAACATTTCACGAGTGATTTGTAAGCGATACTCGTGGAAGATTCATCAATGTAGCAAAGGTGACCAATCGCGAGTCAAGGACTTTCACTCTGCAATGGATTTACTGCCTCATGCAACGTAAATGGAAATTTATAATTGTCCAACATGAATGGCCCTTATCGCCAGTAGCATACACGAGTAACCTAATGCACAAGAGGCATAATGCTGCTTGTTTCTTCTTTTTTTTCCCCTGTGACCTACTTAGCTTCGAGCTGAACAAGAATATTTCTGCAAGTTTCACTAGCGAACGATGCGGGCATGTCAGGAGAAAAGAAGAAGCTACGAGAATAGAAGGTACAATGATTGTTGCGAGCGGCGATAGGGATCGTAAATTCCAAAACCGCAGATCAAATAATCGTCTTCTTCCGTCGTGTCAAGGAAACCTCGTAATAACCTTACATTTTCGTTGTTATTATTCTTATTATTCTTTTTTTACAGCTCTCTAGTCGGCAGAATGAAAATTGAAAGGCAATGCCGAGAAAATACTAGGAACAAGATTTACCGGATCCTTACAAGTAATTGATCGAAAACCGCAAGCAAACTGAACGCTTAACGTTGTACAGTCGGAACAGTAAAATCAATCAAATTCTAAAATTTGAAAAACTGTTTGAAACGTTTCTACCGAAAAAATAATATAAATGTACGACCTTGAATTTAAAAAATTGAAACTCTTTTTGCACCAATTAATTCACGGGAATATTTTTACGCAGTTTTCGATGAGGTAAATTTGTCATTTTTATTTGATTTTGATGAGTCAATAGCTGGCGTTGTTTTTTGGAAAATGCTCCACTGATTTAATGTGTTATTAAACTTCGCTTTATTTTTTATCGGAAAGAAAAGTTTAGTAGATTTCAATTGGGTTAAAAAATTTTTTGTAACTTTTAAATTAAGGACGATGATTATTATGATAAATTTTTTTGGTGCAATCTTAGAGTATTTATCGAGAATGAAAATGAACAATCACATTCTCGTTTGTGAAATATGCCTGTGAGCTTCACGACGCAAAGTCAGTTATTATTCTGTAAATTCGTGATTATAGAATATTTCTATATTAAGGTGGAGCTTTCGAAACTAGAGATGCACCTTAATTTATACCAGGTATTCCTTTAAATTGGTTCGAATTATAGGCTCCACTAATTTACTGTGTTATTAAACTTCGTTTTATTTTTCATCAAAAAGAAAAGTTCAGTAGATATCAATTGGGTTATTAAATTTTTGTAACTTTTTAATTAAGGACGATGATTATTATGATGAATGTTTTCCGGTGCATTCGTAAAGTATTTATGCTCCACTAATTTACTGTTTTATTAAACTTCGTTTTATTTTTTATCAAAAAGAAAAGTTTAGTGGAAGTCAATTGGTTTGTTAATTATTTGTAACTTTTAATTTAAAAACGATAAATATTATGATAAATATTTTTTTATGCATTCGTAGAGTATCTATCGAGAAACAAAATAAGCAATCACATTCTCGTTTGATGCTTTATTCTGTAAATATATGATTATAGAATCTTTCTATATTAATTTGTAGTTTTAAAACTCTAGATGCACCTTAATTTCGCCCATGGAAAAAAAGTACACTTAAAATATATTGAAAAATATATCTCAAATATATGACATATCTTGTTCGAAAAATACTACAACTCAGATATATTTCGCGATATATACGAAATACATGCGAGTGAAAAATATATCTGGGCAACATATAAAATAAATAAAAAATATAATTTTGTTATATTATCGTCCGAAAAGTTAAAGTTAAAAATATAAAAAAAAGTTAGAAATAAAAAATATAATTTTGTTATATTATCGTCCGAAAAGTATATGTCAGATATATTTTGTGTATATTTTTTCCATGAGGGTTATACCATCAGGTACTTCTTTAAATTGGTTCCAACTATATTTGATGTTTTAATAGTCGTTTGACTTGACTGTACCAACTTCCTTAAGTATACCGATCTAAGAGATGATAATGATTGAGCGGTGGGAATCAGGAGAGTTCGAGAATACGGGTAGCAATGCCGTAGGCGTATGAAACCGAAGTGAAACTCGCGTAATATCAGCAAGATGCTGCCTCGAAGAACACTCGTGACCTACAACCAACATCTCAGCAGTCACGACCTAGACATTGCTCGGTTGGGTGATGAACACGCATACACATCAAAGGATTCGTCCCTCCGAGACATTCCAAATTACCGAGACTTTCCCAAATACGGAAGAAGAAAGTTTCATAACTAAGTGACGACGCATAGCGTACGCATTTGTGACGAGAATTCTTAAACACCGATGTTTTCCGGTCGTTGTCCGTGATACTTATGCTTGGCCCGAATTCGTTAACAAATTCGACTTTGTATTTTGTTCTCTATATTACGACTTTATTATTACAAAAATGTTTAATTGCAAAATAGCAATTGTGGATTTCGTTTTCGAATGAAATAATTACTCGAGTTATTACTGTAGAAAAATTATAATTGTGACCCTTAAAATATTTTTCGGATGATTTTGAAAAATAGCGAAGACTTTTCCAAATGCGGAAGTAGAAAGTTTCATAATTAAGTGACGACATATGCGTACGCATTTGTGACGAGAATTGTTAACGAAGTTGCTTTGTCGTTGACCGTGATTATTAAGCTTGGCACGAATTTGTTAAAAAATTTGACTTTTTATTTTGGGCTAAATATTACTATTGTACTGGTGGCGAAATAATTAATGGCAAGTGATGAATTGTGGATTTCGTTTTCGAATCTAATAGCTTTTCGCGTTATTATTGTAGAAAAAGAATTATTTTGACCCTTAAAGAATTTTCAAGCTCATTTAGAATAATTATTGTGGTAAAACGTTTGTTTTTATCGAATCGGCAAAATAAGTAACGCGAAATTATTAACTTTTGCGCGTTCCGATTTTTTAAACTAAGACGAATCAAATTATTATTCTCAATAATAAATATTATGCGATTGAAAGAAATAAATGTAATTAAATCTTTAACAAATTGTGTAAAAGTGTTGGACATAATTATTGTTTTACCCAAATAAAATCGTGACGAGCGCGGTGAAAATTGAACTAAAACATCCCGATAGTCCTAGCAATTATAAATATTACTGATAATTTTTTGGTTAATAACTCTCCTGGTATAATTAGCTTAACATTCCCTAATTATTTTCCAATCTCTGTTAGCAACTGATACCTGATTTCTCTTTTTTAATCATTAATCAACATGAATTTATTAATTTAACATTAATCCATTTGACGATTTTCATTATCTTTGCATTCACTTTTTCTGTTGCATCGCAAATATTTACACGAACAACAGAAAAAGCTCACGCTAAAATGAATTTAGTTATCCAAAGAGATTATCTATTACCAATAATAACATTATTGGAAAATATAACTTAAAACAAGTAAAATTCTCACACGGAAAAAAAATATCATTGATTTTAAAAAACCACGGTTTGCGGGCTGCCAAAAACAATGTTTTTAAATTAACTCCAGTTGTTGTTCTCACAATTCGATTCAACATTGAAACAATAAAATATTTTTTCGTCTGTATCGAAGTTATCGTTTCAATATCATGAAATTGTAGGAATTGGATTGAAAACGCTTGTTTTTGGCAGCCCGCAAACCAAGGTTTTATCGAACCAATGACATTTTTTTCCGTGTAGCAGACTAGCATAATTCGTCCGTACTTAAGGTATTTTCGTCTGACGAGTCAAACGCAGTAGCTTGAGATTTCACGAGCTCAGTCGAGAGAGTTCAACGAGTGTCAACGATTGATTGTACCGCGCGGCTGAGTCGTTGACTATAACGTTGAATTCGGAAGTATCGTGAATTTCCTGCGCATTACGTGGGCAATAGAAAGTGTCACCGCAATTTGTATTTATGCTCGTCGCGGTGATAATTAATTCCGTTGACCATTGAGAGATGAACAGGTGCCACGCCTTGTTATTCTCTTGCTAGTCGCGAAGATAGAACGATGCTTCTACCGGTCACGTCGCTCGTGACACTTTCCCATGAATGGTAAGCGAATCAAATTCGTATGTTAATGCGTTTGACGAACCAGAATGAGTTTCTCTTAATTGCTAAAGTGGAAGTATAGACAGATGAGAATAATTTGGAATGCGATGGTCGTATATCGTTCATTGGAAAAAATCGTTACGAGGGAAATCGACGTACAGTGAAAATGACGATGGACGATAAAAACAAGTTGCTCTTCTTGGCAATTCGTGGATAAATATAGACGCCACTTTCTCTATGGCCGTCTTTCGATATCTTCTTTCCGGGAATACTTACCCTCGGCTATAAACGACTTATGTTGTTTTTACTATCAATTACGTCGAACTAATTGTGTAATTATGTAGAATTAATTGTCGGATTGTTTACTTTGTGCGCATAGAGGCGGTACTGGAGGCTCCAGGATTCTTCCGGTCGGCTGTGCATTGAACTGTGCCGTCGCTAGCGCCACCAACGCTCCGAGAATAATGAATCGCAACATTTTGGATTTTTTTACTGCAAAGAAAAAAAAATGTTTTCGTTATTCCTTGTTTTATCGGAAAGCGAGAGAAATAATTCGACGGCTTTAAAAGCGAAATTGCATAACTTAGTGGCGATAACGAAAATTGAAAATAAATCAAACACCTTAAGGATGTATGATAGGTACAGTCCCGCCAATCGTGAGTTTCAGAGAAAATTTCGATTATTTCCCGATGGGATAAAAATCGGAAAAAAATAATTCATATAAAACGTGCTGAAACGATGAATTTTGCATAGGAATAATTCCAAAATGTTATTAACAAATTTCTGAAAAAAAACAATTGTTTAACAAAGGAGAATTCAACCTAACTTTTTTTCTAATGAAAATGATATGTTAATTTATTTCAATGCGTATGAATTTTTTCAGATTTTTTTTCTTTATTTTGATTTCGATTTTTTTTATTTTTAAAAATGTGCGCGAAATAAAGAATTTTGGATATGTGTTCGGCATAAAATCATCTATTACACTCAACATTTTTTTGCAAAACGGATATGCAATATTTGTTATATTTTGCGCATTTAAAAAAAAATCAAAATCAAAATAAATTGAAAAATCTGAAAAAATTCATACGCATTCAAAAAAATTAACATATCATTTGTATAAAAAAAAAGTTAGGTTGACTGTTTACTTGTTGAACAATTGTTTTTTTCACTAACTTGTTAATAACATTTTGGGATTATTATTATGCGAAATCAATATTTTAAGCACGTTCTATATGCATAATTTTTTTCCAATTTTTATCCCATCGGGAAATGATCAAAATTGTCTCTAAAACTCACTTTTGGCGGGACTGTACCTATCATACATCCTCAAAGGTACTCAGAGCACTTATTTTTTGTTTAAAAAAATTCCGCTAAAAAGTTGATTAAAAAATCGTTCGAAACAAACAAGAAAAACAGGCGTATGAATGCTTTCAGTTTTTCCAATACATATTGGTTTTTCGGAGCACTTTGTAGCAATAAAAAATATTTTTTATGGTTTCTCAACGATTGGAAAAAAAAAGTAAAGACAATTTTTTTTTCTGACCGACACTGTTTTCTATTGAAAATATCATAAATTCTATTGAAAATATCATAGATTCTATTGAAAATATCATAGATTCTATTGAAAATATTATAGATTCTATTGAAAATATCATAGATTCTATTGAAAATATCATAGATGATAATTCAATTGACACTTAAATAGGCATCGAAAAAGTGTGAATATTTAGAAATTCCGAAAAAATAACTAAATCTGGAAACTTATTAATTTACCTCCGAACGTCACCCTTCACCATTTTTCGCAATTTCAAATTGCATTTTAACCCTTTGAGTCACATCTGTTTTCGCTCAGATTTAACAATTTTAAACTAATTTCTCACAATTATTAATAAGTTTTAAATGGGCAATAAGTCAAAATAGCTAGCAGGCTTTGCAAAAAAAAAAAGATTAGTTATTTTGTCAGCCTGAATTCCTTCAAAATTTCTCATCTGCCGATGGAAAAAAACCGTGATACCCGATTTAAAAAAAAGGTAAATAATTTTATTCTAGTGCTGTTATAAAATAGTGTGATCCATAAAAAACAACACCATCAACGCAAGAATTCTCTTATGGAACTGATATAATAATTAAATAATCAGTTCAGGTTTTATCAAATCGTTGAATGCTTAATCGACGATTCACAAAAAATTCCGGTTCTATTACGGACTGAATAAAATCGTAAACCGGAATATTTTGAAGTTCGTTCTGGTTATATGAGAGGACAGCATAATCTCTAAATCCAAAACTCCGATGCGTATTAGAAATGGACCATCAATAAAACTTTTTTTCATCGCATTATCCCGTTGAAATGAAAGAAACGTCCTTGCCGTGTCCAAGACCCTCTCATAGTGCCGGACAACTTTCTTCAAAACCGGTTCGACGCGCTCCCAATTTACCATCGGTTACACACTCCACGGGGTGGTTGTTGAACTTGAAGAATTCTGACCGTGAAAACGGATGCGCCTCGGAAAAATTCTTATCTGATCGGTCAGAGACTTTGGGCTATGCTTTTACACGCCTCATTATAAGAATTTCTAAAAGTACTAAATTTTACCCTCAACACAATTTTACATTCTTGAAACCCTTTTTTTTTCAATAACAGACACAAAAATATCGTAATTTAATAATAAAAATAGTTGGTCCGACGATAATCTAACTATAATGTATAGTTAATGGTTTAAAATTTACCCCCGCTGCATTGAAAGAATTTGAGAATATTTAAAAAGATTTGAATTTTAAAAACAAAAAGTGCTCGAAAATTATCGCGCTGAATTATTTTCGTCCCATGCGTTTTGATGATTCCGTCGATAATCTAACTATAATGTATAGAAAATGGTTTAAAATTTACCCTCGCTGCATTG
Organism: Tromatobia lineatoria; assembly: GCA_949699805.1. NCBI lineage: Eukaryota > Metazoa > Arthropoda > Insecta > Hymenoptera > Ichneumonidae > Tromatobia > Tromatobia lineatoria. Next base: position 3,809,997 of record OX453046.1, read on the forward strand.
GAAGTATTTGAGAATATTTACAAAGATTTGAATTTTAAAAACAAAAAGTGCTCGAAAATTATCGCGCTGAATTATTTTCGTCCCATGCGTTTTAATGGTTATTCATTTTTAGAATCATAAAAAACCATACACTAAAGGTGATATGTATAACAACTCGTGGTTATTGTTGTTTGGTTTTAAAAAAATGAACGAACATCATTAATGTCTTAGTAAATAAATCAGCGACATATAAAAATGTCCAGTATATACTTGTAAAACATGAATAGATCTAATATTTATCTCAGAAGTTTATAATAATTTTGAAAAACTAATACCACATTTTGTAGTTATTCTCAATCGATTGACTGATTGTGAAAAATATGGCTCAACGAAATGGAATAATCCTAAATTTTTAAAAACGACATCGTTATACAAAATTTTAATCAAACACTCTTCATTGAAAAGAAGCACTATTAAATCAAGCACGTTAGTAAAAAGTCTTTACAAAAAAGATATTAATATTTTTAATCGTTGTCTTGTCTTGTCTTATTTAATCAATGTCTTGAAATAATGGCCGAAGAACCGTAAAATTACAAAACTGAAACACTTAAATCTAAAAAATAGTACATAAAGCACCACGATAATAGAAATCCATGACTGAAGGACTTCCGGTCGATGGCCTATTAGCAATACGTGTTATATTCAAAAATCGTTATTGCACTGTATAAAATCCACTAAAAAAAAATGTGTTAATATTTAATATATTTTCAATAAACTCTTTTACTACTACTACTAATATTTTCGTACGAATCAAAAACGTGCTATCTTTTCAGGAGTTTGCAAGAAAACAAAACCACGAGTTTTTATAACTTTAATTTATCAGTGCAACTATTATTTAAAAAAAAAACGTCACAATTACTTGAGAAATAATTGTAAATATAAAAAACTAACGAACAATAAATCAGAAAAATAATCACTATAATTTTAAAAAATATGGCCCAACAAATTAGAATAATCCTACATTTTTAAAAACTACATCGCTACACAAAATTTTAATTAAACACTACATAAAAATAAGCACTGTTGAATGAAGCACGATAGTGAATATTTGTGAAGATGAAAACTTTGAAGTGGTGAAGATGAAAACTTAGTAGCCGCAAGCACGTAAATTAAGTATAAGTATTCGATGCTCACCTAACAACGTTCACCAGTCAACTGCAGCGCTTCTTTCTTGGGAGGCCCTATATATATACACAATTCTCATGCTCGTCGTTCGAGGATCGCGCGCGCGCGCGCACGCTGTTACTTTTACGATCGACGAGGTATTTTCGGCTATTCCATAGACTTTAAAGTGCTTTGAGACCGGTGCTTTTTCCCGCTGGCGTTAATTTCAATAGAAAGCGTTAATTTCGATATCGAAGGTATTAACGTTTGCCACAGGCAATAATTACACTTTAGTCTCGCTCACCGATTCAACCCCCGTCACTGCTATTATTAATATCTTATCTATCTAGATCTCTCCGCGTGAAAATGACAATGGCAATTCTTCGGATTTCATTGTTGCGCCACGCAGACGTATTTTCTTTTATCGACGCTTGAAAAACCCGCGTAAATTTGCGGCAAGTCCGAGCTGCCTAATGTTGAACCGATGCGTCGTGAGCTCGGAGAAAGCTTTCTCGTAGTTCGCATCAGTAAAACACATATACGTGAGGCGGGGCACGCATGTGATGCGATGCCACGTGATTATCGGTGTGAAACATTCTTGAAAACCTTTTTTTCCGATAACAGACACACTCAGAAAAAAATATCGTGATTTAATAATAAAAAGTATTTATATTGTTATTTTTTTTCAAATTCATATTACTTTCTTTGTTGTTGTATTATGCGCGTTGAGTATTATTAGTTTTATTATAACTTTTGTATTCACTTGCTGGCAAACAAACAAACATGTAAAACATGTGAACTGCTTCGGGTCTTGTCGCCCAACGACTGATTAATTGTAAAGATTTGTGAAGGCGTAATCCGTATATCAATTCTAAAAACATTAATAAATAGTTAGTCCGACGTGAATCTAACTATATAATGTATAGTTGCCGAGAGGAACGACTATTTTTTATGGTTATAGCAAATATACGAAAATAGTTGGATCAACTATTAATATAATTCTCAGGAGGTACGTTTATATTTCATGTATATAGCAAATATAATTATAGTAGACTTATCAAAATAATAATCGTTTCAAAAACTATTCTGATAGTTTGAAATATGCCGTTTTGTTGTATTGTTTTTGTTGTATACGGTTTCAACGTTTTTTTTAAAATAAACTTGCGAGTATCGTTTTGAGCCATATTATCATCACTTTCACTATAAAATTTTCCGAGCTTTCATAAATGCTTTTTATCATGTGAAATCATTAAATCAACAATATGCTTTTCTCTCAGTGAATTAGAGAAAAAAAATGATTAAATTGCATTTAATTACTTTCATAAAACTCACTTTCAATAATTTATCTCTGAAGGCTCGAACTTTTGTTCGAGAGTCTTCTTCTTTATCACTCTTTCATGCGGGTTAAATTAGATTAATGGCTGTTTCTAAACGTTGTCTGTGGTGTTTATGTGAATTTTACGGCTTTTAGCGCGTCTTTACTCTGGATTAATTCGTTCAATGAAAATTTTTTCATTGTCATATTTTACTTTGTTGTCTTACGATTCATTGTCAATATTATTGTTTTATAGTTTTTATAACTTTGTAAAATCGGAAAAACGAAAATGGAAATTGTTAAATTGTCTTTTTTCGAACCTAAAAGAATATTGAAAAACGTAAAAGACATTTTTTCACTAATGTACTGTCATTTATTTTTTAAAAGAAAAAAGGTAATAGAGGCTCACAAATGAAACTATTGCGGACGTTGAAATTATGCTAATAATTTTTGTTCGTGTCCCGTGGCCAAATTCTCCGGAATATGTATGTTTTTTAAGCACGCATGTGTTGCGTTGCTGCGGCTCAAAAGGCTCAAAAGTGACACAAACTATTATCTACGCGTTCCATGCAAACCGACGTGGCCCACAATTTCTTAAGGATGTATGATACGTACAGTCCCGTCAAAAGTGAGTTTCAGAGACAATTTCGATCACTTCCCGATGGGATAAAAAACGGAAAAAAATAATTCATATAAAACGTGCTGAAAAGATCGATTTCGAATAATAATAATCTCAAAACGTTATTAATAAATTGGTGAAATAAACAATTGTTCAACAAACAATCAGTCAACCTAACTTTTTTTCCAATGAAAATGATATGTTGTTTTATTTGAACGCATACAAATTTTTTCAATTTTTTTTCTTCATTTCGATTCTGATTTTTTTTTATTTTGAAAAATGCGCAGAATATAACAAATTTTGGATATGCGTTATGCAAAAAAATCTTGAGTTTAGTAGATGGTTTTATGCCGAACGAATATCCAGAATACGTTACTTCGCGCACATTTTTGAAAATAAAAAAAATCTCAATCAAAAGAAAGAAAAAAATCTGGAAAAATTCGTATGCATTTAAATAAATTAACATATAATTTTCATTAGAAAAAAAGTTAGGTTGACTGATTGTTTGTTGAACTTTTGTTTTTTTCACCAATTTGTTAATAACATTTTTGGATTATTATTATGCGAAATCAATCTTTTTAGCACATTTTACATGAACTATTTTTTTCCGATTTTTATTCCATCGGGAAGTGATCGAAATTGTCTCTGAAATTCACTTTTGACGGGACTGTACGTATCATACATCCTTAAAAGCGAGAAGTCAACCCGATAACCGAGATTTGACTTAAAAGGATGAATTATCAAAAAGTGCTTTCTCGGAACGAATTGAGTGAGGAAATAATCGCACGGGTCTCTCAACTACATACTTATCGTTTAACTTGGGTTTACTACGCTGACCATCGTATACTAAATAGATACGACAAGATATAACACATACAGCGTCCATCCTCAATATCCCGAGTGAGGTTAAATACATTTATTCTGTCGCATTCAGAATCCCAATTCCAAATGTTTGTCCAACCCATACTTGAACACTTGTTTCTATTTGACAAACTACCGCACCGAGAAAACGCCTGTTGGCACTTTCGCTAACACTATATCCATGGAATCTTAAAGAGCTCATGCGACATCCTTGCGCTGCTTTTTATTCTCTCGCTCGACGAACGTATCTAACTTATTTACGACCTAACGCTTTGGATTTTTCTTCCAGGAAACCACCGAGATTTTTTTCCCAAGAATTAAGAAGCTGATCGTGGCGCTTTACTAATGAGCTAATGTAATGTTTCGTACTTTATCGCTTCCTCATTAGGGAAGATTGCGTGTGTATATATTAGGGTGTGCCGAAAAATATTTTTTTTGCTCTTCGCCCAAAATATTGTAGAATATGGCCTAACGAAGATCCTGCCAAAAGCTGTACTCATAATTCCTAATCTAAGAGGTCCATCATCGTGTTTAAAGTTTTTCGAGTTCCGCGATGGTAATTTTTTTATATGCTCTGAATATCGTGTTTTTATACTGTAAAATTTACAGCGACCTGAAAAGTGTGGCAGTGAGAGAAAAAATATTATTTTATATGTTTTATTTGGGTGGAAGTGGCTTTTTTAAGTTTTTTAAAAGTATTGCTATATTTTGAATTAAATAGTTCATGGAAGAAGAAAACTTTTGTGTTTCTACTTTTTTTTTGCCGGACTTTAATCTGCCATGATATACGGATTTTAATACAAAAACTCATTTCCGAAACAAGAAAATAAAAAAATCCGAATAAAATTTACAAAAAGTACTTTTGAGCAGTATTAATATATGGCCAATCATTAAACAGATCCGAGAGGCTCGAGAAAAAAGTGGCCGAATACAAGTAGAGAACGGACTATCAAGTTAAAACTTGCCGCGCAGATGAAACATTTTCACCGTTTCATTGTTGTAAATATTATTGCAATACGTTGTGACCTTTATACTTCATCACAGTTCAATTTTTTTGAATAAAAAATAACCTTATCGTGCTACTTGTGCACAATTCAACCTAATTTTCTGAAAAATGTCTACACTTGCACTTGTGACTAACGTTGATTCGTATAAAATTTTAACAAAATCGACAAAGTCTTTTCAAATCCAAATCTCTGCTTTTCATAGTTTTATTTTATCAAAACGAAATTACTTAGAAAAAGCTTTGAAAATGAGAATTTTAAAATAATCCAAGGATTTTCGAAAACAAAATTTCAAATTTAGTAGTATTTCAACAAATTTTTTTTTCCGCACATAAAACAAATTAGCGATAAATAAAATTATAATAATGACCTTTTAATCGACAATATCATAAATAATGAGGACAAGCATCATTATTTCATTATCACAAGCACGAACTTGCCATTGTTAATGAACGTCAAGTCCACAGAGTTCGACTTCCGTCTCGAAATTTAACCGAGAGTACCGTTAGGGCCAATATATAATACTTGCCCGATGAGTAATGAAATAATGTAGGTGACCCAGAAGCTACAACCCAAGTCTTTGAGCTCTAGCGATTTACCAAAGAAAAAAACGTTAACCTTGCACCGATTATTCGCAGTACCTAATTACATCGACTAATATAAATTACCCAATGAACGCGACTATTAACTAATCACTTATCCCTATTGTAATCTCTTAACTAATCTAAAGCTAACTAATCATTTATCCCCAAACGTAGAATTTCCCTGCCCGCAAATTTTGAAATCGGCGTAACGATAAAATCTTTTTCTCTCCCATTTATTATTCAAACGCTGCCCACCAATTTAAAAAAAAATTCCCTTTTTTCCGCAGTGAATGAGCAGCCTTTTGGCTTTTCCAAACATGTAATTACCAAGTTTTCATAAAGCAACTGCAGATGCCGCTCGTAAATTCGCGCATGCGCATAGAGCACGAAAACACGATGTTTTTTTTTGTACACATAATAGACAGAAACAATGTAAACGTACACGTTTTTGCACCAAAAAAAATGACGTAGAAGCCACGTGCGTTACGATTAGTTTCTACGATCACCTAATAACAGTTTGGTCGAAAATCTCGAAGCTGGGGAATAAAAACAGTTGAGAAAGTAGCACCGAGAGAATCGTAGAGTGGAATGTGCACTTAACAAAAGATATATGTCGTCGATTGTGTTGGGCCGAAAAAGCCAATATGTCCGCCCTCCGGTTGGCGTCTCGTCGCTCGTCTTTTGTTTACGACTGAGAAAATACCTTGGATCGCCGTTGAAAAGTGTCGCGTAGAACGATCGAAACAAAGCTCGAGAATCGAGCGATGAAAAGGATTACGACGAGAATGTCGAATTTGGTGGACTCGCGATTTCGGATTTAATCCGGAAATAATGTCGGAGACTGAGCTCTGCCGGCTATGCGCCGAGAGCAAAGAAGAACTCATCGGTATTTACGACGCTGAGGGCCAGAGACTCGCTATTGAGGCTAAAATTGCCAAGTGCCTGCAGATTCAGGTGAGAAAAGAATCCTTTAATACCAACACGACATAGAAATTTCTCAACAACATTTCACACATTCTCACTGATTAACACTATCACAACTGAAATCTTTCATTTTTACCACTGAAATTTTTTTTAAACAATAGATACTATTGTTTTTTGGAACACGCCGTTAATATAGAATACTTCGAAAACTCTTGACGACGTCAATAAAATATTGCAGCAATCTTGCGAACTTTGTCAAACCTAGAGAATTTTTAATATTCAAACTGTATTACCGAATTGTATTGCGATGATAGATTTGCAATAAGATGCAATTGTAATCTTTGATTATTATTTGTAATATTCGGGAAATAATATTTATGGATAATAATAATTGCAATTTGTGTTGCATTAGTTTCTCCATGACTAATAAATAATATTTTTTTAATTACATTCATCATTGATTGAATAAAACATTTCAATGATTATTGAGATATCTTGTGTTACAATATTATCAAATGGTTTAAAGAAAAAAGTATCTTGAAAAATGATGATTTAACTACGAAAATACAATTTTGCAGAATTATTTTGCATATTGCCTAAACATGCATTTCCCTTCAAAGTTTCCATTGTGGAATAAATAGCAATATTGTAAGAATGGTTTGGAAACATTAAAAAATAATCATCGCTACGAAGTTTTTTAAAATCTTATTAAAAGAAGATATTGCATTGCAGCAGAACATATAACTTCAAACAAATAGAATATCAAAATATTCTATTCTTTTAAACTACTAAAAAAAACGTAATAAACCAGACTCAAATTTATGTGAAAAAAACTTTCCACAGGTTGTGATAACAGATCATCTTCCTCTGTCAGTTTGCTTCGACTGTTATCTGCTGCTCAATCAATGCAACGATTTCTTCGAAAAGACAAATCAGGCTCAAACGTCTTTGCAACAATTGCTCTCAGTTAGTAAACAAGAACAGCAGGAAACTCTGGAACCCAACATTGAATATGTAGAAAAAACTATCGAGTACCCAAAGGAGGAATGCCAAGAGGCAATCGGAGACTGTTCGTTGTCTGACAATTATATTACGGAAACAATAGACAACATTGGTGACGAGTATTTTCATGATGACAACAACGACAGTGATTTTGAAGTAAAACAGGAGAACTTTCCAGAGCAGGATCCAGGAAAAGAGAAAAATGTCAGAACTAGCATTAAAAAAACGACGTCCAAACAGATAAAAAAGAAGGTCAAGAGGAGATCGCAAACGCGAAAAAATTCCAATTCCGACGCTGCCGCGAATTCTGATGTTGACGAGGCTCGCAGCGAAATGCGAAACTCAAACGATATGCAGCACTCCAAAGCAGGGCTTAAAATACCGGATAATTATATGACTGGTAAGAAACATGATATACATTTTAATTTAATGTGAATTCTTTAAATTCCCTATTTTTTTTAAATTAATTCTGAGCACCGGAATGTTTTCTCCGATTCTGTTCGTTTTTTTTTTTTTTCTTTTTTGTTTCCCTGAGTTCTTTGCATCGTTCAATGCCAGGCTATGCATATAATTATTATTATTATTCCTCAATAATTACCTGAGAATACTTTTGATAAAAGTACCAGGTTATTCTTGCGAAACAATTTCTCATTATCTTATTTATTCGCGTCGTTACGAATTCTTTGAAAAGATTTCAAAGTACATTTTTTCTCTCTGAGGGAAATAAATGAGTATATACTGATGTCTATTCTACAGGTACCGATTCGGATATGGAAATGATCGATGCTCGTGCCTTGGAACCTCCAAAACCTGGCAGAAAACGCGACGAAGGTTTGGATAGGCATCCTTGGCTATGCACCGATTGCGACGACACATTGCCGAGCCTGGACATGCTCGAGGAGCATCACGAAACAGTTCACAACCAACAAGCTAAATATATGTGTGTTCAGTGTTGTAAGGTTTACGACAAGTATTACGGCTTCCTAGCGCACGTGAAGAGACACAAGAGTAAATCCAAGTTTAGGTAAAGCACTTATTTTTTAACCATATTAAAAAAATCTTTAGAAAGTGCTACAAGTTTTTCTTCCATTAGCAATAATAACTATAGAATACGTTTGTCCATTTTCTGTTATGTTGGAAAACGTTAATGGAAAAATAATCATTTCAATATGCAGGCGATATCTCGTTTTGTAATGTTAATTCTTAAAAATTTTCCATGTTTTCCCGCATTTACATTTCATTTGTTGAACAGTTTGCTGAATTTAACGTGAAAGAAAATTTAGGAATGATGGTACTGTTTTCTTTGATTATATTTAATTTGAAAAATGGAGCGACATTGATGGTCGTGTGATTGGTGTATAATTTTGGCGATCTCCTGAGTTAAGCAACATTGTTTGCGGCGATAACTTGGATGGGTGACCGCTTACACTGAGAGAAAAGCATATCGTTGATTCCACGATTTCACATGATAATGGAAGGATTGCAATGTTTTATAGTCAAAGTGATGATAATATGGTTTAATAAACGATACTTGCGAGTTTATTGAAGAAAAAAAAGTTGGAATCGTATTTGCAACAAAACGGCATATTTAAAACTATTAGAATGGTTTTTGAAACGATTATCATTTTGATGATTGCTACTATAATTATATTTGCTATAACCATGAAATTCCTGGTTTTTTTTTTCGACAAGAAATGTAAATATTCACTAAAAAACTATGAACAACATTCATTAGTCCACATGTTCATGTATTTGTACAATTTTTTTCATCAAAAAATTTCTCAAAATGGCAGAACTCCAGTTGTATTCCAGTAGCACCTTTTTTTGAGCATCAGTTGCGGTGGGCATGATAACTCATCAGAATCCAAAAAGATTACATTGGTACATTGCATTGGCTTGGGCCTGGACGAAGGATTTGTAAAAATTTTATTTAGAAGTAACTGGCGACACTTTGAACAAAAAATTCATTTCTAGTGGTGCTAAATTTTTGGTTTCCTTCTAACAATTTTTTTTTTAAACAAAATTTTCCTTCTTCCAGGCCCTAGCTATTATAATAATGATTAAGTATTATAAATTTGGTTTGGATCCTATTAATAGTTTTTTCGTAATCGTGCCGATCGCAAAGTTATTTTTCAAAAAAGGCGATTCTGAGATAATCGCGTGTGAAGGGCATATGTTTACATATGCCCTTAAGTAAGTTACTTACGTGTATACACCGCGGGAAATCAGAAGAATTTACGGCCGTTTGTACCCGCACGGGTTTTCCGCAGTATTACTGTGCACATCGCAGATGCAGCACAGTTTAGCTAAGTCAATAGTCAATAGCTCAGCTAAGTTTAGCTAAGTCGCATTGGGCTAAGGACGCATTTAAAGTTAGGTTAGCTAAGCGAAGTGCAGGAAGGGAGCGATAGTAAGAGAAGCTATGTCAAAAAACCCCGACGAGTGTACCTCTTAATTGGAATTGAAGAAATTTTAAAAAATAATCATAATAATTTGAATAATGTATTTCTTCTTCATAACTTTTGTCGATTTATCAAACTGACAAAAGTTATAGATGAATTTATATGTAACATCGATTGTTCAACATAGAATCTTTTGATATCGAGTGCAGTTTTTGAAAAAAAATTGCCCATAAATCGTTGAGAAAATGCTCTGTATAAATGAACTTGGAATTTTTTTTCAGTTGCCCAGATTGCGGAAAGTGTTTTGTGCACAAAAAAGTTTTGGAATCGCACAGAATAATTCACAGCGAGGACCGTCCGCACGTTTGTGCAACGTGTGGAAAATCCTTTAGGCAACAGAGTGCTCTGTACATTCACTCTCGTTGTCATTTACCCGAGACGATGAAAAATCGTTTTCCCTGTGACCAGTGCAACAAGAGATTCTCAACGAAGCCGAATCTCGTAACTCACAAGCGCATTCATTCGGGAGTACGAAATTTCACGTGCGATCAATGCGGCAAGAGTTTTATACAGAAGGGCAATCTCGAAGCTCACTTTCTCACGCACTCTGAGGATAAACCGTACAATTGTTCTCTGTGTCCGAAGGCGTAAGTTCATTTTTTCAATTATCTTAATTTCTTCGCCTCTTCATTGCGGAATCATTGGAAATTACAATATATTCCAGTTTTAAAACACCTCTTCAATTGAAAAAACACGAAACCGTGCATACTGGCGCTAAACCTCATCAATGCGCTGTTTGCGGCCGAACTTTTCGCGAAAAAGGCACTCTCCGAGAACATCATAGAATTCATACCGGAGCAATGCCGTTTACCTGCGAATTCTGCGGCAAATGCTTCCGATTTAAGGGGATTCTCACAGTAAGTGTCCATTTTATTCGTTAATCAAATGCCATCACTACTTTCGTCCTTATTTATCAATCGTAGGAAATTCGTGGTGACCGCGGTCAGGGAAAATTCAGGGGGGGGGAAAAAATTTGTCAGGGAATCCGGGAAAATTCAGGGAATTTAAAATTTGGTCAGGGAAAAAGTGAATTGGTGCCCAATCTCCCAATAAGTATAACATAACATGAATTAGTATAATAATATTTCATGTTATGGAAAACTTTATGTTGGAGAAGATTGTTTATTATGTCATGTAAAGCTACAAAATGCGTGAAGAAAATAGTACATTGTGATGCGTGTACGGAAAAGTGGTCGTTCCGCATGGGCTGACAACTTCACAGTCCTTCAATTTTATTTACGAGTGTCACATACTATTTTTTAAAAATAAATGCAAAAAAAGTGCCTTACAATCCCGGTGTAATCATGCAGGCGAAGTATTAGCGGGGTCCAGGAGGGGCGAAGCCCCCCACTACACAAATATACTTTTTAAATTGTAAATCCCTATAAAATTAAACAGTTCCGCTGCTTCGCTTATGTTTGACGGCGTAGACTCAGTGTCAGAAGCGTGAAAAAATGTAGGACTGTTGTCCTTTTGCGCATGCGCTGGATATTCTTTCACACCTTACTTACTTTTTTTACACACACTTTTGAAGCACGAAATAGGGCACTTTTTGTGCATGTGTTAAAAGAAATACATTTATCGTTGATCGGCAAAATAAATAATTGATCCGACTGTTTTGTACCTGTTTTGGATATATTTTCATTGGCAGTATTAATTTTTTAAATAGAAATCGTCAGAACTTTGGTAGAAGCAAGTAAGGAAAAAGCCAGAGAATTTTTTTTTTGGTGAACAGAACGGCCACCATAAATATGCCTTTTTCCGTATCAATTTTTCGCATACAGGATAATAATAATTTGTCGTTTCCTCGTATTATTCAGACCCACAGAAGGCAACACACGGGTGAAAGACCGTACAGTTGTCTGGAGTGTCAGCACCACTTTACAAACTGGCCGAATTATAACAAACACATGAAACGCAGACACGGTATAAATACTTCGCACACCAAACAAATTCACACTCCTCACCAGCTACAATCGCAGCCGCAGCAGCAGAGCGACGTTCAGGTTAATGTTCCGTTGCCTCGTCAAGCTCCACCAACAATTCAAGTGAGTTCGTCATTCCCAAATTTTTTTTCGTCAATTATCTTATAGACATTCGAAATTTTTATTAAAAATATGTATTTCTTTGATAATTGACAGGAAGACTTATGAGATTCTGGGATTTTCAGGTAATCCAGACATTGCCTCACTCCACGATATCCCAACCGATAATTGTACAAACAATACCGACAACCACAACGTTACAAACGTACCAAACGGAAGTACCCGTAACGGTGCAAGAGACTTTTTGTCGCGAGAGAAATACGACGTATTTTAATGGAGTGCCGATACAGAATATATTGCCGGCCAATATGCCTCACTACAATTTTTACAATATCACTAACGTCGCCGAGACTGATATTATTCAGAACAGATAAAATTTCTAAAGCTGGACTTGACATTTACCGAGCTAACTTCTGTCGCAAAAGGCAATCACTGTGATTCACGCCCGAAAACATGAATGTCACACATGGCGGAAATACAACACCGAGGAAAAGGTGATTATTATCGTAGGATTCATGTTTGCAACGATAAGCAGCCGATTTTACGGTGATTTGTGATACACTGAATGAGGCGCCATAATTGCGAGAGAATTATGAGAACATGAAGCCATGTCAAACAGGGAGAACGACAAGGAAAATTGAGACATCGTCTTAAGAGCATGAGAAACACCTCCCGCTTTCTCATGTGAAAAATTCTTTAAGAACTGTAATGAACTTTTGTCGCAGATGCTTTCCCAGACCCGCAAGCGCAATATGTCATCGAAGAGGGACTGTATTTCGCTATTCAATTAAACTTTCCGCTCGCCAGTGCGGAACAACGTCTGCGAGAAAAGTTCATTACAGTTTTTGATGCTGACCGAGGTATTTCCTATGCTTTTAAGATGATGTGCTACTCGGTCGGTAACAAAAACTGTAGAGCGTTGTGCTTGACCATAATAGATGTTTGAGACAAAAAAACGAGAAGTACTAACTGCGTGTCAGTACTTCCCGATTTTTCTTCGAAAAATCAACCGTGGGGAAGAATAACACTTCGGGAAATTGCAGCGATCTGAATTGCTGCTCTTGAATTTGTGACAATATGTAGCACATCGTCTTAAAGAGAATGCTCTTTCGCTAGTTAAATCAGGGCTATATTCTTTCGAGCTTTTCTGTTGAGTGATGTACTGAATAGAATAAATAGCGACTAATTTACAGCAGGTATCCTCAATCCGAGCAAATATCAATCAATGTGAAAAACCTTCAGCAATTAACGTCATTCCGAAGAAGAATTATACTTTTTAGGGTTGCAAATTTTCGTTACATAATTTGATAAATATTTATTGTCAGATGGGTTCGATTATATTTTTTAATTTTATGATTTTTCATAAATATATGGGGTGAAAAAAATGAGAGGATATTAATAATAGAGGCCAAACGAATGAAAAGTTATTTCTAAGCTAAACTTTTTTGACTATGTAGATGATTATTATTATTATCTAATACTAATTACAAAATGAATTTTACCACACATTTTTATTAACGTACGTATAGGTACGTTTCTCAGTTTTTTTGCCAGAAAAATCCATAATAAAATATCGGTTTTCTATTTGTACGTTCTTTTGACCTTAAGTCAGACCTAAAAATTATTGTAACATTCGTGCAATTAATAGGATAAAGAATCTACACGGAGCATCAATAAAGCTTCAAATAAACAAAATTGGCTGTTGAGATAATCGGACAAATGCTATCGTTTATTTTTTACAAAAACAATGACGGAAAAACGTTTTCAGGGATAAGCGCTCAATTTTTTATGATAAAAAAATTGATAAAAACATAGAAAATTGGAAAAAAAACGTTTCAAAAGATTAGCACTGATTTGACTGTAGTGAAGCGATTCAGTCTCAAACAGACGATTTGAAACATGTATACAAAAAAAATACAACTGCAGAGAGAAAGATGCTCTTTGCCGAAAAGAGCTGAGAATATGCTTCACATCGTCTCAACGTATTGGCAAGTTTTGCATTTTTCTATACTAAGAAAAGAGCCTAGGAGCAAAAAAAATTAGCGCTCATCGTTCGTTCAGTTTCAAGTCACCTACGGATAAGTACTATTTCGTTGACCATAAATGTACTTGTTTCGAGACACTATCGCGTCTCTTGATACTGATTACATAATTGTGTATTATATTCCTATATAGATAAAAATCTAGCCCGCTCAAAATCTTATTTTTTATAACGTTCCTTGCAAAAATATGCTTACGATATTGTCTTAAGGCTCGACGTGTGGTTTATAATCATTTAGAACACGCGTTTAGATGTTTTTTTTGTTTCGTTTCCTGTTAAACGCTATGACAATTTCATAGAACTTTTATATTTTATCCAGTATTCTTGAAAATAAAGGACTTTTTCTTTTATCTGTAAAAAGAATATTTCCAGAATCTTAGAATTTTGTTTAGTGGCTAATGAATTTTAGGATTTACCGTTTCTAAAAAGAACTTTTTTCATTGTATATAACCGCCTTTTCTCTTTTTATTAAAAAATTATCGCGCTGGCGAATTATAAAATGTTTGGACATAAAGTTAAAGACGGAATCTGTGTAATTTCTTGTTACTTTTTCAAAGTTTTGTGAAAAAAAAAAAAAATTATGGACAGAGTCCATAAGAAGTTGTCGGCATAAAATGCCATGATTATTGTTTTCTTTTCCTATCGCGGTTGATAGTGATGTCGAGCTCGTCGTATTTTTTTAGAATGTATGCCATAAATGTTGAGATCACCAAGAATGAAAGCCGATTATACATAATATGCGACAGACGAAAAGTTGTACGGAACAATTAATTTTAAAGCCCACTTTCCCAGCGAAAAAATGGGAGATAGACACATTTTACTGTACGTCAAAATAATACTAATTATTTGAATTTGCCATACAGCGACTTTTGTGCATAATGTAATGAATACAGATACTATAATCAAATCCTCGTGAAGATTTTTTTCGTACATTTGTTTATCATGTTTGCATAAATTCATAACCATTTATGTTAAACACTTTTTGTCCTATTTTAAACCTTACCGATATTTGAAGCGCACGAAAAAAAACTAGTGACTAAGACATTCAATTCAATTAACATGATTAATTGATCTTGTATAAAAAATTTCTTTTCATAATATTAACAAAACTCCAGTACTTCCATCATTAACCATAATTAATTTGACTTTGACTTGTGCCACTTTTATTCATTATCGACGACATGACACGTCGAATTTATAAACAAATTAATCAAAAATTAATTCCAGTGAAAATTCCCGAATTTCAGAGAAAATGGAAAAAAAACTGTCACTCTCTACGAAAAAACAGCCAAAAATAGTTACGAGGTTTTTTTTTCTTCGAAACAAATGTCGTGAAACTATCTGACAAGTTCACCCTATCTTAAGAGACTTCAAATCGCCAGAACCGCATAAGTTTCACTTATGACATGCACCGAAAAAAGTGTTCGTGTGCGGAAGGAAAAACTCGGCAAAGTTGTTAACGAGTTTTTCTAAGCGGTAAAATCTGTAATAAATAAATAGTCTACTTGATTTACATGCTGTATTATATTATATATTGTAAATAATACATAAGATTACACAGATACGTGAAATCTTGATGAAGCAAAACTTGGTCATTTTATAGATAACTACTATTTGATTTTAAATCCTTTAGCTCAAACCTCATTGTAATTCAATCAGAATCCAGGAACAACTTCTACGAACTTATATCGATTTATTGCATAAAAAAAGATTGTTAATCATTTACATTTCAATCGATTACAGATGTATGCTTAACGTGATATGCTGCACGTTTTTGTCGTTCTTTTTTATTCAACTGCAACTGCTAATGACGCTAATCTTCTTATGGCGACTAATTCGGTGTAGCACATCACCTTAAGCATATAATACATACTACTACATTGTACTGTACATCAGACTGAGAAATTTTCTTGAATCTCACTTTTCGAATGAAAAAACAATTCAAACGAATTTTTTATTATCATCTCTCGAAGGCTTAGAAAAGCGACAACTTTAAAAAAAAATTAATTCTTCAATTTCAAGTTAGACTGTAAAATTATTCGAACGAGGTCTCCAAGTCGCTGACTTGTTCTTCTTCGTAATCGTCGTCGACGGCAAAACTCTCGATTTCTGGAGATACTGATTCCGTGAATATGGAGTTTAAGTCGACGATAGAATACGCGTTTAGCGTTAGCTGCTTTTCAACGAATTCTTTCAGCAAATCGTAAGCCGATATCATCTCAGGCGGATGAATCTGGGAAGTTTTGCTCGTTGCCTTGCTCAAGTCGAAAAGGTGAAGGTAGAAACTCAGCTGATTGTAAAGCTGCGATTCAGAGTACTGGAAGAAAAATTATGATGAAAACTTGTGCCGATGTATGCGGCTATGTTTTTACTGAGTTTCTGCTGTATGAGAATGCTGTTTGTCTTCAAATTTTATAAGCGTAACTCTAAACTAAATGAATCATTGATAAGCACAATGCAGAAGTGATTGCAATCCACGGGTACTTTCTAGATGATTAAGGGGATACGTCCAGTAACATTATTTCTCAGGTGATCACGACGAAATTTTTTTTCATCGCTCAACTCTTAATCTCAAATAAAAGAATATGAAGTCAATTTTTTTTAAATGCAAAAATCAAAACTAATATTTTTTTTCAGTGTATCGCAAATCCCAAACGTGATCTTTCTTTCAATATTATTTTGAAGGTGGAAAAAAGTTCTCGAAGAAAAAAGTTAAGATCTGCGATTGTGGATGCTTTTTTTAATTTTGATTTAATGTTTTTTACTTCCTGACGTCTATATTTGTTGCAAAGTCGTCGCATTTATTTTTCGTCACTTATTTCACACTTAAAATATTATCAGATGCTTATTCTCCATGAAAAATGGAATAAAAAAAAAAATATATATCTGAAAACTCGAAGCGTTCGAATTATTCGTTAAAAAAATCCATTATTTATGGAGAATCAGCATCTGATAATATTTTAAGTATGAAATGAGTGACGGAAAAAAAATATGATGACTTCGCAGACTTTGACTTTTCTCTTCGAGAATTTTTTTCCACATTTAAAAAAAATATTACTTTCGGGATTTGCCGTAAAATGAAAAAAATAAAAAAAATAAATATATATATATATTTTGATTTCTGAATTAAAAAAAAATTTGACGTTATATTCTTATCTGAGATGAAAAGTTGAGCGATGAAAAAAAAATTTCGTCGTAATCACCTGAGAAATAATGTAATAACGATAATAATAAATATTGTAAATTTGAAAGACACCGAAAACTCAATTTTTGATAGCGCAAATTTATAGTATGCCATTCCAAAAAAAAAGCAGACACTCACAATTCTGTGCATGTACCCTTCTTTGCAACCATTGCACAAAGGATAACGACCGTTAATTTTCATAGGCAGATACGTCGTTGTATTTGAGCATATCGGATCTTCGCATTCCATCGTATCCGCATAATATCTCGAGATGCAGTTTCTAATAGCAAGTTGCACTTCGTTTTGTATGGCATTAACATACTTATAAGGTGGCATATCGCATTTGATATTCGGGCACTGCGCTAAAGATGGAAGTTTTCCCGAAGGCTGTAAAAAAACGACCATTGCCACAAATGAGCATAATTTTGAATCAATAAAGTCAATAAAATGAGGATGTAAAGAACGTTAATTTTCTTACGAAAGTCGTGAAGAATTCGCTGATCTCAATTTCCTGAAGGCACTCGTTGTTGCGACACTTAAATTTCAGCGGATCGCAATATTTGAAGCGCTCCTCGTTTATCTCCTGAGGAACTTGGACGTCATCCCTCTCGTGAATAACTCTTTTCGATTTGTAGATTCCTTCCAGTCCAAGATATTTCGCCAAAAGTACATCGTCGACGCCTTCGATTGGATCGCATATTCGAAGTATTACCGGGAATATTTGATTCATTATGTAGTAGTCTACGTCTATTGTCAGAATTTCACTCTTCTTGAACTCGTCGACGTGATACGCTCTCTCTGGAGGAGTTCTGGTCGTTCCATCCTTTAATTCGAACCATCAATTAGATTAATTGGAATCGACAATGGATCAACAAAGCGATCTGACGTTATTAAATAAAGGATCTTTTAGAAAGGACCCAACTTATTAAATTCCGGTTATTGACAATTTCAAGGAAAAATTCTGGATATATAACTCTTTTTTTTAAATAAGTTCAATGTACACGAAATTCTACGATATGGTGGATATATTTTCGACAAGTTGAATCTGCAGTAAGATCCAACGTTTTTGATCGTCAATAATTAGACTTTATGAGCATGAACTGCAGAATAAATGATTATGAATAAAATGACGATTCGAGGAAAGATAGAACAGTATTTTGTATTTTCCTCCTAGACAACGTTAAAATGTTTTTTTTTTTCGAGATTTTAAGGTCAGCACACTCAAAATGTCCGGATGTGTGACCCTTCCTATATTTATATTTACAAAAATTTGTTTTTATTTCTAATTTTGCAGGACTTTGAAATTTCCAAAAAATGTTTGTATGTTTTCTTGCTATTGCATCCTTTTTTAATAATTGATGCCGTAAAATATTAATTATAATTATAAAAGACGTTAGTTTTTTATGTCAGCTTAATTCACGAACAAATTATCCGATGCACCATACATTTTCAAAAATCTTCATCGTCTTGCGGATAATTACAGCAAAACATAAATCGTAATGAAGAATAAAAATCAGATTGTTATCCAAAATCCACAAACATTTTAATTGTGTCTACTTTCAAAAAATGCTACAAATAAGAAAAGATAGCTTTTTGAAGCAAGGAAATAAATTACCAGGCATATTATATACGGAATAGTGTCACCAGCTTTCCACATTCTTCCGCCTTCCTTGTTCAGTCTCAAGGCTATCGATACGTGGGGCAATTTTTTCTCCGGGTAGAGTTTTGGATCCTTTGAGAGCTGCTTCGTGATAACGAGCGCCGACAAAGGTGCCTGCCCTTTGCGTATACTCGTTGAAACGTTCTCCAGAATCTCGAAAATCTTTTCCCGTCGAGTTTCGCTCGGCTGATCGGACAACAATTGATCCAATATATTCCTATAATTAATTGTATCATTAATACGTAACCATGAAAGTTCTTAGGCCCAAATAATTGTATATTTTATATTCATTATTTTTAAATAACTCATTTTTACCCGCGGCTTTTTCAAAGTATATTTTATCGATGTGAATAACACTGCAAATATTTTTTAAAAATATATAAAAGGTTTTCTGATAAATTATTTGTGAGCTATATTTTCAAAAATCCTTTTTTTTCTTCTGGTTAAATTTTCGGAGGAATAAATAAATAATTGTCGAAATACTTGCTTTCCAGTGTCGCAAGCTATTTGACACCAATCCCTCCGAACGATATCCAGACCTTTGTGCTCCATTACTAATTCAATTTGACCATTTGGCAATTTGTTGATCAAACGCGCTGCATATTTTTTCTTTTGGAGAAGCAGCAAATATCTGAAAACTCCGTCGATATCCAGCTCGACTCTTTTGTAGAGTTTATTGACTTCTACCTTGATCTGCAAATGAACGAGATTTATTATACCGCTCAAATTGAATACCGATTGCGGCGTTGTACATTACATCTTGTTGTAAAGAACTATTTAGTTTATTAGCTAAAAAAATGTAACACTTAGAAAGCCCAGATTTTTTTCAAAAAAAGTACCTAAAAGTTCGCGAAATTCAATTAAACGTACACGAGTTGAACGAAACAATCGCATAAAGTTAGAAATGAATCACGCAGAGAAGATTGAAAAATTAGAAATACTCATATTTACCTTCTTGGCGATTGTGAAAGCTTCATCGTAATTGAGATTATTAGTGTTTATCATTATAGAATCGGTGTCGCCGTAAATAACCTCGTAATTTAATTTTTCCACCAAAGATTTCGTGTTCTCCAGAATTTCTCGGCCTTTGGCTGTAATAAAAACATTTAAAACTATAACATTGTTTCATCTAATCATCGACACCCGAGAATATTTCGTGTAATATTCAAAATAACTCGAGTCCTCGGTGATTACAAGATTTTCGAGACCTACATTTACTTAATCCAACAAAAAGATAAATACACACGAAGAATTACATGAATTCTTCCATATTTCTGCTTTTATCTGATTTTATAATACAATTATAACAATAATTCATTCGTTTATAAGCAAGAAAAATAATCCATAAAATGTATGTCGTTAAAAACGAAAAAAAAGTTGAGCCGTTTCGTTGATGATTTTTAGGACACGTTGGTCCAATTGCCTAATGTTCTGTAAGTTTTAGCGCGTGAAATCCGTAGAAGGATGTGTTAAGATTTAAAAAGTGTATTATTCTTACCAGTTACGAGAGCGGCGAGTCCTTTAGCGTAGAATCGACAATGCGATGCACCCAAGCATCCGTACATAGAATTAGCCGTGAGTTTGAGCGCCATTTGCCTAATATTATACTGCATCTTAAGTTCGGGTGACAAATTCGGGGTATTCATGAGCTTCTTAACTTCCCCTCGACTCTCCACGAGTTTCCGAATTTCCGTAGGAACGACACCAGGCTCAAGTCCATCTTCGGGAACGCTCAAACAATTGGATTCGGCAAAAGCAGCACCAGGCACAGTAGTAAAGCACAAATTGTACTCCTGAATAATGCTCGGATACAGCGAATTGAAGTCCATCAACAAAATCAACTTGTCGTAAAATCCTCTCTTCGGCTCGAGCACCAAACCGCCAGTATAAGCCGCCTTTTTTCTTTTAGAATTACCCGGTGCTTCGTCTTCTTTCCGTTTGTTCGCGGGCCTTTTGTCGGGTGTTATGTAACCTCTTTGATAAAACGCGTGAAGAAGCAAATATTCGTTTCTCTCAGCTCGTCCTCCGGAAAGTGTTCTGGACAAAATATTACCAGCGATGCAAGTAATTTGCACAGCCAGAGGCATGACGTTGAGTTCAAACATCAGAGTGATGATATAAGACGCTTCGTTCATCGTTATTTGAACGAGTTTTTCAATTTCTTTGGCGGAAGCGTAAAACTTGGGGCAATCGATCGGTTTTATTTCTTTGCATTCGTTCTCCTTTTTCTTGAGAATAGACATGCAAAGAGAAGGCAGATCGTAGCTTCGAACCTTAAGGTTCAATTCCTTGGCGGAGGTTTGAATGTCGCAAATCGGACGCCCGCAAAAACATTGCCCCAAATTAATTTTTCCTTTGAAAATCGGAATAACCGATCTTCGAAGCTTTCCAACTCTGCTCCAGTTCTTTACCTTAAGGCTCGAAATTCTGTGCATGAGAACGTCGAACTGAAAGCCACAATCGTAACCGAGCAACATGTCGGGATCGGCTTTGTGAAGAATTTCGAGAAATTGCTCCAGCAAATCAATTTCCGTTTCACATCTTATTACTTTAGTTTTGGAGAGAATGTCGCGAGCATGGAGAGGCCAAGTTGTGTCTCGAGGCCGAGTTACGAGGCAATAATGCTGTTGAAACATCGGCTTTGGCGGAGCTTTGTCGATTTGATATTTGTTTTGCAAGAGAATACCGATCATCACTACTTCGTTCTGTTGATGTTTCGAGTTAAGTGCCATTCTTATGTTTAACGTAGCGACTATCATCGGCGGTATTGGCAATTTTGGTGACTTTTCCTCGGGAACGTAAACCGAGATGTTTTCAAACTTTGTGCAATTTACTTGCAAACCGCACCAACTTGACGGCGTTCCTGCGGGTAGAGCGTTCTTCACTTCAAGCCAACAAGGCCCTTTTACATTCCTTTCCATCAAAAAAAGCTCCAGAGAACTTACAGAAGTTCCAAATACGTGCTCGATCGCTTTGCCGCTGTAATCGGCTTCCATTACAGGAAATGTAGCGGGATATCGCACCTCCATGTATTCGCATTCTCTCGGCGTACCCTCGCGATCAAAGGCGTATTTTTTCTTCACTTGCGCCGAGCGAAATTCAGTTATTCGTCTCTTTGTCGCCCAATCGTTAAACTCTTTGTACACGTCGGCCATTTCTGGGGATGCGGACTCTCCATCGTCGTTTAAGACGGGCACTTCGAACTGCAGAGAACCCGATAATTTAAACTTTTTATTTTATAGGTGATGAGATTTTTTAATTATGTTATTAAACTTTATTTCTCTTTAACTGATTTCAATTGAAAATCCGTGAAAAAATAATATAATTTCGGAAATTGGTAGAAGGTAACTGGCTACAGTCGACCAACTCCTAGTTGTTAAGTAGGAGAACTCCTAGTGAGTGGCTACGATTGACGAACGCCCAGTTGTCAAGTAAAAGGACTCCTACTTAACAACTGGACGTTTGTCGACTAACCATTAATTCTCATCGATCTCGAGCGCTTAACAACCAACTTACAATATAATATTGAGTCACACTTTTGAGAAACATAAGACGTTATAATATGTCGATGGTTTTCATTGAAAAAAGGCTCAAGATTATGACTGAAGTTTTCGTTGATTAATTCATAGTTAATTGAGGTTGTCATTCTACGTGATCGCAAAATTAGTACTATTAGTAATTGCGTTTCTGAAAAATTAGGCACTTCTGTTGACGGTTCGATAGAATGGCTTGCATATTTGCATGTGTTCTCGATATATACACACATCTGCAGATACGTTTTGAAAAGGAAAAGCACTCTTACATAGAAATTTATAATCATAAAAAAATTGTCATTTAGATTTATATTACAAAAAAAAACATAATTTCGGTCAATTTATCGAAATTAAAAAAAAATTAAAAACATAATTCGGTACAATTAAAGCAATAGATGGTTTTGTTGACTGGAAGAGGCTTTATTGATTGACCAAGCAGCTTTTTTATTCATATCGTTTGAAAGTTACAAGCATTTGTGAGCTGTTACACAATTTTTATCAAAATGTATAATAATATTTTTTTCTTCTGTAATAAATATTTGTTATGTGGGTTTTCAGTAGGTACTTTGTTAATGCTAAAATTCTGATAACTCACCTCTTCTCTGGGTAGAAGATACAATCTCCTGGGAATATTTTTGATCTGAAGACAACAGGAAATATAGGTCTTGGTGGTTTCATTATAGACTTTTCCAAAAAGATAAACGATTCCCGGTTGTTTGTATTGATCCTCAAAGGCATCCCACCAGAAAAATCGGAAGACTTTGTCTCCGGCAGCATTCTTAACTTGCGGAATCGACTGAACATTTGTCGGTGTTTCGATTTCAGTCTCAGTAAATTGTGTACCAAAATCGTCCGCCCACACTTGATCCCCCAAATTTAATTCAGCGTCATCGTATATCGCATTTTTCGAATTTATACTGGAATTCAGTTGCTCCGAAGGTTTCGTAGCAGCCGAAGATACTTTTGGCTCAGCACTGCTTGAATTTTCTGCTGGTTTGCTCGAAACCGGAAGTGGATTCGACGAAGCAGCTTTCGAATTCGTAGTAAAATCTATATCATCGAAATCCAAGTTGTCCAGCTGTAGAAATACCGAGAAATGTTCTTACATGCATTAGATGTACAAACTTCTCTATTTTTTATAAGTGTTAGTTTTAATATATTTGTAAGTCTCAGTTAATCTTGGATTAATTAGAAAGCTGTGATGGCTTTGCCAATTAATCCTAAAGATTGGGTTTATTTTAAGGAATCGTTATATTCTTCTAAAATTCATACTAACTTCTTGGTCGGAAACTTCCACATTTAAATTGGAAGTTTCAGGCACTTTTGTCTCCATCATATCATCGTCGTTTTCCCAATCTGTTCCATCCAGATCCATAATTTCGCTGCTTTGATCTCTATCTATCGATTTTTTCGGCGAACTTGCGTTCTTCTTCTCATCGACGACAACCGAAGGCTTAACTTTCTTTGGTCTTTCAAATATTGGCTCGTCAATGCCGAGAGCAGCTTCAAGCATTTTTGCTGAATTCAATTCCGTCTCTACGGGTTTTCTACAAGGATACATTGATTGATAAAGCACTAGGATATCTATTGGTAATATATTCAATTTATCTAAATAATTTCATTAGGGAATTATTATATCTGTATACTTTTTATGGCACAATTTTTTATTCTGTGATAAAAGTGTATTTTAAAAAATGTTCGAAAACTCTTAACCACATTTAATACAAAAAATCTTTGCTCAACGTATTGTCTACAACGAAACTAAGACAGATGCGAAATTTAAGGACGACCCATTGTTTTGATTGTGTAGATATCTTTTTTATTTTTTTATCACACACTAGAAGTCGAAGGTTTTCAACAAATTGAGATGATAAAAATTATTAAAATGTTGGAACTATAACAAAAACCACACTATTTCGACATAAAAAAACTGCAAAGTAGAAATTTGCAAATAGCATCCTCTTTATTGCTGGCTTTTATTACTACCTCTATGATGAAGTATGCTAATCGATTTTGGCTTCCTTATAAAGAAAGCTTTGTAATAGAAACAAAAAAAAATTAGACAATTCCACTTTTCAGCTTTTTTTTTTATAAAAGTTTAAATTCTGAATAATCTGCACCACGTAACAAATTATGACGAAACTCTGTACTTATCATTGCTAAGTATTACTCATTTCATGATTTAAAAAAAAACGTGAATTTTTACTACGCGTTGAGATTTTTTAGTGTGACAACCAAAGAAAAAAGTAATTTTGTTTAACCAATAATTAATCCAACTTACACTGATTGTGTCTTTGGAGTAATACAGAATTTATTCCTAACTGCATTCGGATTGCGTTTAGGTGTAGGTTCAGCTTTCTGTAGCTGAGCCATTAGATTCCCGAGTAAATCATCATCCCCCAACTTCTCTTCAGGCTTTTTTTTGGAGGACATGTTCATAAACATATTTTTAATGTTTCCTTTGCTTTTAGCTTCCACTTTCTTTTTCTTTCTAGGACCAGCGAGGCTGGCATTTTTGGCAGCCTGACGAATACTGTCATCGTCAAGATCGTCGTCAAATATCTCACGACCATCTTCAACATATCCACTTCCACCTAAAAAAGTAACCAAATTAAAACAAGTGAAGAATAAAATAAATTACCCCAAGTTCGTTGAGATTGAATTAAACCGAAATATAAAACATTAAATTTCCATTCAATACTCAAATCGAATATTACTAAATACAAAGAATAAATTACCATCATCGACGATCCAGTCGTCAGTCTGACGCTCCATGACAGTTTTGTTGTAAACTTTCTCATCCACCTCGTCATAAACATTTTCCAATTCCTTGACCTCATATTTGTGTTTGCTACCCTTAAGCTGCTTAAACCTTTCTAGAGCAGCCGAACGGCCGCTTTTGTCAGGTCTTTGACGTTTGGAACGTCCTGACGATGACGCTGCAATGAGAAAAAAATATACCACTCCATTGATGCCCAAATTTTCTGGTAGGCTTTTGTAAAGATGCAATTATTTTTAAAACAATCAACAAATTCGAAAAAAGTAGATTTCAAAAAAATTTCAATTCAAGATTAAACTTCTCTAGAGACATTAAATAAAATTATCTCCTCAAGCAAATTGGCATTGACACAAAATCCAAGAATATCAGTCAATGCAACAAACTTTCATCAAATTTAAATTTTCGAGTTTTTAAATCGTTATTATTTTTGTATATCCACACCTACGACAGTCGCTATTGGTTTTTTATTCAGTGTCAAATACTTCCCGCTCACGTAATTGGGGGTCGACTCCATTTGAACGAATAAATAAATATATAAATAATTTCTTTATCTTTTATGGAATTTTGTAGAAAAACATTTATAAAAGTCCTAATGACTTATATCAACGACTTGTTTATATCATTACTTTAATTCAATGTACAAAATGAAAAAAAGCAAATACACTAAACAAACAATTATGCATAATATGGTAAAAAAAAGTAAATATAATAAATAATCTCTATATGCACATTTAAGAAGACAAAAGAATGCTAATTAACATTATATTAACTCGCACATGCTCACCTTCCGAATCATCCATATTTCTAATAAGCGCTCTAAAAACTGTCGTAATTGAAAACGATAGAAAACGATAAAAAAAAATTGACAAAACAATTTATTGTTCACGTGCAAACGACTTGTCAACTGAGTTTTTTTTTACTGTAAAGCGGAAAGCGATGCTTTCGCACCGGGCGACTGATCTTTCGGCGGGAAAACATTATTGTCGTTGTCGGATACGATTGCGCGCGCCTCTATCGGAGGTTTGCGAAAGCAAAAAAATCGAAGGATCGGAATGTATTCGCGAAGCAGAGCAGTTGCAATCGATTGCAGAAACTCCTATCGAACGAACGGACTTTGCCGACCGACTTCACTCCGATAGTGTTTGTCATATTCAACGAATCGAAGAAGGTACGATAATTTATTATATAAATTATAGTTATACTCAAGTAATGCTGATTGATGGCGGGGACCAACGATTTTCGAGGTTTTTCGGATTTTTACGACGGTAGGATATCTTAAAAATCATCAGACAGACGGAGATTCACTTTGTTTTCGTTTGCGGGGTTAACAAAAAATCCGTTGCAATTTCATAGCCGTCTACGAATTCACAACAGTAATTAAATGATCTGTTATCACGATCGGCCGCCAATGCTCAACGATTTGCTTTATCTTCGAACATTCGTAATACAAGAGAAATACAATTGCAGAATGTTGCAAACAATGGAAACTCCCAAGGCTTGTCATTGTGACATGAAACAAAGATTAAAAACGATTTAGTCATCTCTTTCATTTTTCAATTCAAATTTATTCACATAGTTATTTTATAGCGAGGAGTGATGTTTGGAGCAGCGCGAGTAAAAATTCAAGTTTTTTCAGTTATTTATGTTGAGACATGTTCACTGGAATTTTTTAACTCTTTACTCGTTAAAAATTTGTATGTAAAAGTATAACTTTGCTACTAGCATTGTATAATTAACCAAATGTTGACGTATTCCAACGATATATATTAGTCGCAAAGCTAAATTTTTTGGAAATTACATTCTTTTATTGTGATAATCTGATTGTCAATGATATTATGTGTTGATTGGTTGAATGGGAATATATTAAATTTATACTTCGACCATCTTTACTAAACAGAAAATCATTTTTTTTTCAATTTAATCTTTATTTTGGTAGAAGCTTTGATAATGAAGAATGAAAAATCACTATAATTTAGTGTTTTTTTTTCACCTGCTCTGCATCTATGTGATAAAATTACAGAACAAATATACAAAAGAACTATCCATCTTTATTTTTTTTTCTTTAACCAACTTTGTATCTTTATGATAAAATAAATAACAAAAATATTTTTATCACAGATTTTACCAGAATCAGCTAAAGCTTATATTATTTTCATAAGGAATATTGTTAATTAGTTATATAAAAATAACTATTGGATCCTTAATTTTTTTATTATCCATTTTGAATTTTTTATGTTATTTTTATCGCATTAAGTACAATTGTATTGGGTGAACTTGAAATAATTGTAGCAGTGTCAAAGATATTTGGGCAATTTGTTCTTTTTTGTTTTTTGGCGATGTGCTAAAGATAAAATTTAAAAAATTTTATCATTAGAAAGTTTCCACTCAAAACTCAAATTTTATTGCTTATCTCATTAAAATCAAGCAAACCTTAATAATTATAGGACCTGTGAGTAAATATAAGATAAGTCTCAAAGCCAAATCATTCAAAACTAAGCTTATTTAGTTTCCACATTATAAATATTTTTTAACATTAAATGCATTGAACTTTGCGGTAAAATATACAACATTTGTAAACTGCTGATACTTACCAGAAGAGTATATCATTTCAATGATGCAAATTTTGTGTAAAAAGTACAAGTTATAAGTAGCTACATACTGTGATGGAGAAAAAAAACAAAAGGTAACTTCATGATGTAAGATTCTTTAGAAATGGTTTTCATATTTGTGAATGATATGATATTGAGAAGAAAAAGCTTGACAATTTAAGGCATTCATAAATGTGTAATATATTGTTTGTGATAAAAAATGGTCTGTAATTATATTTCTTGATTGTTCACATCAATTTCTTATCCATACTGAATTTTGAGTTATTGTAATGAGCCCATGAAATAATAGTGTTATAATTGTAATAAAACTACTGATAACTTCCAAATTTACTATGAAAGTGCAATTACAAATTAAACAAAAAATTGGAAAAATTGGAGTAAGCAATTCCGCAAAGATTTGAAATCACTAAAAGTTATTGAATTTATTTTATATCTGTAAATTAAAACACAAAACCATAAATTTGATACTCATTTTACCAGCTGAAACTTTAATGTTTACAAAATACATAAATAATGGATTTTAGGAGTAAAAATAGTTAGATATGTCATTTCTCGTTTTTTGTAATTGTATTGTATTAAATATTGTTTTATCGATATTTGCAGTGAGAATGTCTAAAACACACAGTCCAACGATCTTCAATGGGGAGGCTGACAATTTCTATGACCCAAATTTTACAATCGACATAAACAAACGTATGCGAGTGCCAAAGAGCATCCGTGTGAGCGGCGACTACACGGATGACGACATTCCAGGGACCAATGGTTCCAGCTGGAACCAAGCAATTCCCAATGAGAAGTTTGAGATGAATGTCCCAGACAGAATCCTCGTAGTTGGTAAGTCGCGGAGCGGCTACAGGAGCGATTGAATGCCAAGAACACGAATGACCCCAGTGACTGGACTCTGTTTTTGGCTACAGTCCACAAAAGCTCCAACTTTATTTTCGGTTGATTCTCCTAATTGGCCTGCACAGATCTTCTGTGGCTCTTGAATTTCCACTCACCAATTCTATTTTAATGGAATGAACAGTTTCCTTCATTCACGTTTTCCACTTTTGGTCTAAATTAAATTTCCGTTTTGTCTCAGTGCCATGGACTTTCACCCTGTTATAATGTTCTCTTTATATCCCGAAAAAAAAAGAAAAAAAAACGAAACAATATTTAAAAAAGTACAAACGAAATATCTCAATCACTGTGAATTTTGTAGCTCTCTCGGATCATGTTATGTGTACGTAGCCATGATTACGGAATGTTCATTAAATGCTCGGTAGTTATAGTGAGTTGTGCAGAGATTCGTGCCTCTTGTTATATTGAAACAATATTATAATTCATTTGATAATAGATAAAGAATTACAGAAATTAGCATAATTGAAGGTACACAAAAAGCTTGCAATTTGATGAGTTTTGGAAGAAAGAAGAATTTGTTTCAAAGAAAAGAGGCCGATCACTGATTTTGTGGTATTATACACTCAAAAAACCTTTGGCAATTCCGGTAACTACGATAATGACAACTATTCAATTTTTATCCACGGATTTTTTTTTAACATAATAGATATCTTAGATAATAATAATGCCATTATATTTGCGAATTAATTAATTTTTCGCACAGCTCATGATTGAAATATATCGTGCTATTTTATATTTGCCTTAATTGCAAACAAAGTTGCATGAATTTCATTTGCAACTCAATAATTGCCAATAGTAAATTTTTTCAGTGTATAAAAAAATATCTAAGGCAGTTGTAAAACCACATTAAAAAGCCCTCTTGACGTATTTACCTAAGTCTATACTTATTGAAGCTTTATTCACCATTTTAATTGTTAAAATGTGGGCTAGCGTTACCCTAAAAAGGTTTTAATTACCATGAAAATCTCGTTTTTTTAACAGGGCAGGAGCAACACATTGGAACCAAAGCTCCTCCCCGCGAAATAACCCTGGAAAACTCTGTGATGCCACCTGAACCAGGAATGGTGAGAGTTCAGGTTCGTTTGTCTCCATTTGTTGACCTTAATTAATCTCTTAATCACTTCTACAATTACTGATCGCCAGGATTTCCTGATCAACCACAGAGCACCAAACTTTTTTGTTCTGAATCGTTGTTTATTATGGTAAACAATTTTATTTAAGATCGTGTGAGTTCTGCTAATGATTAAAGTTGTAACGTTCGGCGACTTGTTTGACCCTCTTAACGATTCATGTGATGCAACGTGGAATTTAAATAATTAAAAGAAAAATAAATAAAGAAATACTTCCTTTTATTTTAATACCGATTTTTATTGCAGACACCTCCGCGCATCTTGACTCTGGATGATCATTACTTTCCAGCCGTTGATGAAGACGAACCCACCAATTTCGCCAATTCTTCGATAGACACGGAGTCTACTTCCCGATCACGACCGCGATTTGCTCCCGAAAATCAAATCACCAGACACGTTAGGTAATTATCGGCAATTATACATTTTTTAGATGAATAAATATATAGATTAATTTTTGTCATATGAATATGTTCTTCAGTAAGATATAAGACGTTTTACTTCGCAATATCAGAATTATTAACCATTAATCGAAGTGTAAGTTTCTACAGTTGCTATGGTTTATACAGAAGACCATGCCAAAAAAACATTGAAAATCACAATTCGTGAGATTGTTTTATCCGACGGAATCAATATTGAAAGAAAAAAATTAATGACTTCCGAAATTAAAATATGCTGGGCATTTATGTTTGAGGAAAAAGTTAAATCTTCAAGTGTATAAAATAATTCTTAAAAAACATGTTCAGAAAAATGAGTGAATTCCGTAAACGACAATGAAATGTTCTAAAAAAAAATATTTTTCTTTTTTATTGATAACGATTAATATCGTTTTTGTTTTCTTTTCATTTAGATTTAAACCGGTTCTATTGCATTTCTTCGATTCTCCGTGTATATAAAAATATTTCATTTTTTTGCGTTGCAGAGAAGAAACGCCTATTTACAACGCTCTGGACGTTTCCCTGCCGCCAACCGAAGAGATTCAGCACTTGCGTCGTCAGGTCGGCAAGTTGAATCGTCGCGTAATGGCAGTCGAGCTTGAAATGATCCAACGTCAGCAGAGAGACAAGATACTTTACGCCATAACTATAACGTACTTCTTCCTAAAAGCTTTCTCCTGGTTGACTAGAAATTAATACACTTAAGTCACCATCGAGTCCGAATTTCTCTCTCTTCAAAGAGAGAAAGAAAAGATCACAAACTCTTTTGTCCAAACAAAAGGCGCACGGTGCTGTCAAAACCGCGGTTTTCTTGCATGAGCCATTCTTGCTCCCGTAAAAACTAGCGAACCAAAGATTTTGCAAATACGATGCAAATTTAGAGGTTTTTTTTTTTTCTTTTTTTTGGCACATGAAAAAATATACTTGATGCATCCGTGCATCTTAACGTTTTGTAGAAGTGTCGTGTACAAACGGTGCTCGAATATCGTCGAACGTTGTAATAGAATCGAGTCGAAACTCCGGAGAAGTTTACGATCCCAATATTTTTGGCAAACTGCACGATTTAAAACGGCTGACGTGTAGTTTTTCTCAGGGTTTCACGAAATAAGATAAATCGCAAGGTCTTGCCATTTAATATGGCGAAGAATCTTCGGAGTAGACAAAAAAAACTCATAAAAACGCGATATTGTCGGGAAGAAAAATTTTTAAGTACCGCGAAACAAAAATGGCTTGGTACTACGTTACATTTAAACGGTTGAATGAATCAATCTTCGAATGCATTGAATTCGCGTTGACCCGATCGATTTTGTGCATCCTTGAATATAATGACTTAGAATCGGCGTTGTACACATACCGATACTTTTTAATTCGCTCGATTTGTTCAAATTTCATGATTAATTCAACAACTAAAGTCGTAAAAATTTTTAAAGGATTCAAGAAAAGATTTGTCCTAAAAAAATTGATACTAAAAATTCACAATATTCAAGGTTTTCGAGAAAGTAATGGAACACCAATTGTTCTATTAAATTAGCAATTAACTATTCTGAAAGTATATTTACACACTAATTCTTCTGGAAAAAATATCCGTGTGTTTAATAGAGATGTTATATTTTTCTGTTCCGCAAAAATGTTAAATGCTCCGAAATGAATAGATATCCGATTTTTATGCCGAGGATGAACAAAAAGTGAATTAAAAACTAACGGCACGGTACAATTCAGCGTAGAACCATAATATAGTGGTGTTTCGTCAGTATAGTGCGTAAATCGTGATCGGTATTCCCATTTTTTTTTTCTTTTTTTCGCGATTTAATCCGTGACACTTAAGCTCTATACCATTGTGTTTGCAATGCAATGACTACTTTTTAAGTGTCATTTAGTGTGTATAGCAATCGAATAACGGTTTTATGCACGGGACTGTCTAATCGTCGAGACATTGATCGCGACTTTTATTGAACCCGAGCGAAGTTGAGCGCATGCTCAATACAATTCCTGTCCCAATTCCTCATTTATCCATTTTTCCGAAATAACAAATGGCACAAAGTTCAGAAACGTTGCCGTTAAAAAAAATCTGTAATTATAGCCACTTTTTTTCGTAGTCATATATTTTTTCTCTCGTTTAAACGGCTTATTTTGCTCTTGATTTTAGATAAGCTACATTAATATGTACAGAACAATTGGGAGAGTGCGCAAAATATATTTGGAGGTATTAAATTTAAAAAAATTCTAAAGTTAAAGTGGCTGAAATTACGTATCCCTGTTGACTGATTTTTATTTCTTTACTTGTTGTGAAGTTTTTCGCTTAATGGGCGGATATTTTGGTGAACCAAAAGATTTTTTTTTTGTGGTGACGTTGATGATATTTTTGTCATGAGATAGTGCGAATTATTCCGTAAACCAATTGATTTCGTATTAATTGACTTGCTTATCTCGATGTAGTAATAATTATTATTATAAAGATACACGGACGTTATGTTAAATCGATTTTTCGTCGTTGAAGTATCTGCCTGTGGCCATACTGTATGATATTGTACATTTATACATATACGCCATGCGATTCTAGGGTGAAAATAAAGCGAAGATTATGTTCTTCAATGAGGATCGAAAATGAGATTAAAGACAAGTCTCGTTGAAAAAATATCGGCTCATTGATCTGTAAAACCTTACACGCATTTTTTATATCCGTTTCTTTAGCTACGACACATTTGTATTCTATAGTTACTCTTTAAACAGTTTTTGTATTGTTGACGATATTTTTATCACAGTCGATTCACTCTCATACATCGGTATCACTTTCTGATACAATTTTTAAAGAAATTAAATAGGCTACATTTTCGGAGAAATGATTCGTTCGTACAAAAATCCAACGTGATTTGAAGTACTACGAATATTGTTTTTGAATTGAATCATAATCTTGAAAAGTTTCATTTCACACTAAATGTTTTGAAATTTTTTTTGAATACTTATCATTATTGCTCCGAATTTTAGATCACTTAGATGAAAAAAAACCAATGTATTCGATAATTTTGGGATATTAATGTCATATGAAAAAATGCATGACTTCAATTTTGTTAATTTCATCATTTTTTCATAAGTAATATATCAATTATTGTTATTCAACGACGTTGAATGTTTTTCGTGTCGCAAAGTACTGAAGTTTTGGTTGAATAAAACTTTTCATGGGGAACTTAAGATAATTAAAAGAAAAAAATACTTTTAGTATTCGGTGATTACGGGCGCGTTGTCCAAGACATAGAACATGATGTCACCGCCATCCTCGCCGAATATGTACGTATTTCCCAGAACAGACGCTGCAAGGTTTGCATCCGTGTCACTTATACTCAACTGTGGTACTTGACTTGATTGGAGTTTCGAATCTTCGATCGTAGATCCCGTTTGATCGACTTCCGAAATTTGAAGTAAAACTTCTTGACCTACAAAAACACCAAGAATTTTTATTTTCTCATTCAACACCCGAATTTTTAGCGCGCCTTCTCGGAATTCGGAAAATAATACGTGGAGAAAAAGATTTGGTTAAACAGAAACGTTTATCAGATTTAAACATTGCTAAAATTTACTTACGGTTGGGAGGCGAGAACAAAGGAGAGCAACGAGTGTTAATTTTTGTTGTGATTGTAAAATTGATACGATTTTTAACGCAATGTATTCAGTGTACACTCGAACTTTCGTAAAATTATGACTATTATGTCAAATAGTTGTTCATAAATGGATACTTTTGATATTTTTTGGGATTGAATTTAGACGAATTCGATAATGCGGTTCAAATGTATGAGGATTTGCACGTTTTTTAAAAATATTTGACGTTATTTTACTAACTTTCGGAAAACTACATAAAGAGCCCAAATTTTCTACGTGAGCGAAATAATATTCAGAAGGGTAAAATGGATCGAATTTTATAGGTATGTAGAATTTTTATCATTCCTTGACAATTGAAATTCCGCTGAACCAGAGTTTCTTAAATTTATTCTGAAAAGGATGCAAAGTTAAAATTTGTACATTGCTTGCTCATTATCATCATCATTTACAAAGCTTTCACGATGAGGAAGTCAAAATTGATGAATTAGTAATTTTGTTAAAATAATAATAATAATAAGAAATTCATTCCGCGATTGGATTTACAAAAAAAAAAGTATATCTCCGATAAGAATGATTTACCCTTTGTGGCAAAATAGGTTAAAGATTGTATCGGGAAATGTCTTAACATAAAGAACTGATTTTTTCGTTTAATTAAGAAAAAAGTATGCATTAAAAAGTGAAAGCTTTTACCATTGAAAGAATCCTGTCGAACGTCATTGCCGGTTTGTTGAATCGGTAATTCCGTCTGATTGCCGAACTGATCGACGCCGATTTCCGTGATCGAGAGAATCTGACGTTGAGCCTTGATATTTTGTTCTCTACATTCGCCGAAAGCCACTTGTAAGACGCCGCTCTGCTCATTCTTTGGAACGACCTGTTCGATCAGCACCGTGGGAGCAGTTTTTTCGATAAAATCATTGACAAAACCCGGTTTGTCCCATTCTTCGCTGAGACTCTTGTGCTGCCTTTCGAAATGTCGTCTCATACTGTGTCGATAGCGCGCAGTCATATTGCAATAAGGACAACGGAAAATAATGCCACTGTGATTTGTCTGCACGTGACGCTTCAACTGATATTCCTGGAAAGCCCACGATTTTTACAGTAATCAACAATATATAGTTCATTCAACGATAAATTTGTAACGTTTTTCAATGACTCGAATAATTGTTATCCGAGTTACTCGATATATTTGTGAGTGATTTGATGTTTTCTCTTAAGGAGGTTCGATGAATACTATCGAAGTCAAATCAGTGCTAAATGTTCGTAATTGATTCTCTAAAGTTTAATGCATTAAAAAACAACAGTGGAGAGTGATTTATATTGCAGCATGTATACTCAATCCAGTGAAAGATCAATAGTGACGAATTTGCATAAAGATTAACCAATTACCTTTACTTTTGAGTAGGACACATTTTTTGTTGGGTTTTTTCCAAAAATCATCTGTAATTCTTCACCGATTACACTGAGCGATAGCTCATTTTGTTTCTTAAAAAATACTTCCCAAATTGACCGCCTAGATATTTCGTAATATTGATCGTTCAATAATTATAGCCTGTTGTTTAACAACGCCAAAAATACTTCCATAAACAACAGGCTGTAATTATTAAACGATCAACACTGTGAAATATCGTGGCGGTCAGTTCATAGAGTATGTTTTGAGAAAGGGAATAAGCAGTCACTAATTTAAATCGATAAAGAATTACTGATTATACTTGAAAAAAAACAAACAAACAAAAATGTGTCCCATTTAAAAGAAATGTTAATCGGTTAATCTTTATGCAAATCAGTCACTATTGATTTTTTACTCGATTAAGTATACATGCTTCAATACAAATCACCCTTCACTATTGTTTTTTGATGCATTAAACTTTAAAGAACCAATTACGAAAATTTAGCACTGATTTGACTTCGATAGTATTCACCGAACCTCCTTAAGAGAAAACATCAAATCACTCACAAATATATCGAGTAACTCGAATAAAAATTATTCGAGTCATTGAAAAACGTTACAAATTTATCGTTGTATCATTACCGTAATTCACCGAGCCTCCTTAATTACTTTGGATGATATTTTGACTTTTCTACAGTTTGTTTTGTAAAAATGTTTTTCGGGTTATTCTAAAATGCGTTTTAAATCATTATGATGCTTACTCGATGAAAAACCTTGTGGCAAGACGAGCAATTGTACTGAGCTGGCTTAACGTGACTCTCCACGTGTTTATTGAAGCTTAATACGCTGGTAAATTGTGTTGGGCAGTGTGGACACTTGTGCGTCACTTTATCGCTATGTATCTGTTTGTAATGCTTGAGGTAATTGCATTTTTGGAAGAAGCTCTGAAAAGTGACGATAACGTAAGTCTAATATCAACCGTAACGTTTCGGAAGTTGATATATATTGGATACTTACCTTATC
This sequence comes from Tromatobia lineatoria, assembly GCA_949699805.1. Taxonomy (NCBI): domain Eukaryota; kingdom Metazoa; phylum Arthropoda; class Insecta; order Hymenoptera; family Ichneumonidae; genus Tromatobia; species Tromatobia lineatoria. The sequence goes on from OX453046.1 coordinate 3,846,236, forward strand.
ACACTTTTCGCATTGGAACTTTTTATTCCCATGGAGAAGCACGTGAACGCCCAAAGCTTTTTTACTCTTTAGTTTCTTCCCGCAAACTTGGCAGGGAATTTGAACACTCTGGTGTATCGCTTTGTGCTGTTTTAACACGCCTATTCTGTGAAATCTACTGTGACAAACGTCGCATTCGAATTTTCTTTCTCCTGTAAAAGATATAAATTCCATAGAGACTTAACAATGATTTTCACAATGCCAACTTATAGTGTCATTTACTCGGAAAAGGACGATAATTGTAAAAAAATAACGTTGGTTTCCCACGCAAACGAACTTCATCGGTTTTTTTTTTTTTTTTTTAATTCCATGGATCAGAGTAGATGAAATTTTTTTTGTCCAAATCTGATTTGTAATATTATTGTATACAACGAATTGTTTAGTGGAAATAAGATCTTTCTTACCGTGAGATCGCAAGTGTTGTTTTAAGCTGTGCGAATTTTTCAGGACATCGCCGCACTTGTCGCAAATCACGGGTTTAGTGTCAGTGACTGTCTTCTTTCTGATCCTCTTAATAACAGGCTTAGGATCTGCGTGAGATTTCGCGTGTCGATTAAGATGGGCCCGATGAACGAAACGTTTGCCGCACTGCGAGCAAACGTGTTTTGGGGCTTGGCACTTGTGCGCTTCGAGGTCCGCACGACAGGTGAAAAGATTGTGACACCATTTACAGGTATTCCACTCTGTGTGCTTCACCATGTGACGCTTCAGATATTTTTTAAGAACGAAAGGCTTTTGGCAATAGAGACACTCGTAATTTCGGTGCTCAGTCTTCTGCGATGGACAAACGTGAGATAACAAGTTTTCCTTCCTCGCGAATACCTGAGATTAATCCATTATACGAATTATAACAGAAATCTATATGAATATGACGACACATTCAACATTTTCATGGAACTACATTTTTATTTCGGTGAAAAAATTATTTGACCAATTCCGCAGCAGAGTTGTGCTTTTTCTTGTGAAGAGTATTTTTTTTTACATTATCTAATATTTCAGACTTTTTTTCTCCCTGATAAAAGAAAGTCCGTTTTTATTTTTATTCCCCAAAAAGTCGCAAATTTGTTATGATTTCATAGAATGATTCCAAATTACATTAAAATTATCTTACTAATAAGTATTATCATCATTAAAGATTATGAATTACGTAAATAATGATGAATGATAAAAGTATTTATGAGAAATGGGTCAATCAATTTTTTACCTTCTTCATGTTAAAAAAAATATGAATGTGTCATTTTTGGACTCCGAAAATTAGTTTAAAAAACGTACGATTAAGCAGACAGGACAAATAAATTCTCCCGTGTGTTTCCTCAAGTGTCGATAAAGGTAATCAGCTTTTTCGAATTTTTTGTCGCATATATCACACGCAAGATTATCAATGCGGCGATTAATATTCTCAACATCGGGCGTGATGTTATCCAGAAGCTCGGAGGCTAATTCTTCAACATTAAACTTTACTGAATCAACGCTAGTAATATTTTCTGACAGTATAGAGTCCGTGATATTTCCGAGGCCGAGATTCATGTTTAGGCACTGATTTTCCAGGATTGATTTCAACGAAGATGTCTCCATGAGTGTTACGTTATTTTGCAAAAGATCATTGACGTTTATCGAGTTTCCATCGAGCAGCGGTAGTTCGCTTTGATTTTCCTTTTCAGATTCTATCGATGGCAACAATAAACCATTTTCTGATATGGCTTTTCCGGCTTTAAATTTCTCGAGGATTTCTTTGATTGTCTCCGAAGTTTGACCATCGGAATCGCTCATATTGAGGAGAATTGTCTGCAAAAAAGTCAAAAGTCAACGTAAATCAAAAGAAATTTGACGAGAATTCAAAGAAATTTTGTCTCAATCTAGTTTTCTTGCCTGTGCATTTTGTTGCTGTTGATTTTCCGACGTAGGAATTCCAACAACGTCCGTGCTCGGTATAACTTCCGGATGCTTAAGACGTTTGTGTTTCTGCAATACCTGCAAACATGTGTTCTCTATACGTCTACTTCATACTAATTTGAAAAAAAAAGAAGTATTCTACATACGTTTTAATTTAAATAACGGGCAATAATTCTTAAGAAGTGCAGTGGCAAAATTTGTAAAAACGAATCATTTTAAATTAATTATTTTCATGAATGGAAAGTTTCACGAGAAATGTATTCGGAAATACACTTCTATCCAAATATTGCTTAATCCTCCTTAACTTATCACTTCGTCGAGAATTATTAAACGCTCACCGAAGTTCTGTGAAATTTTTTATTGCAAATATCACAGAAGACCCCCAAAAGCGGTTTGTAATGCTCCATCAAGTGTTTTGCATACGCGATCACCGAAGTAATAACTATCGAGCATATTCTACAGTCCCAACTGGTTTTATCGCCTCGGGCCCCCAAATGTTCAGCTGGCAAACGTTCGGCTAGGTCCTGAATATCGTTTTCTACGGAAATTTAAATGATAAGATTAAAAAACAAAGATTATTTTTATCGAAACAATTAGATTGCCGGGTAATTGTTTGAATAATTATACTTTATTAATTGTTTATTAACTTTTTGCGATCACTATTATTTAATTCCGAATTTTTATCCCATCTCGAAGAGATTCACATTGTCTTTGAATCTCACATTTGACCGCTAAGACTACCTTAACGTGCTTATATACAATTTGAATGCCAGAAAAGAATAAAGAGACAAATTTAGCGGAAACACGTCTTTTATCAAAAAAATATTTAAAGCTCACAAACATCTGTAGTAAAGAAGTAATGAAATCGGCGTGGGACTGAAACTTTTGTTTTCTAGATGTAGTACAAGATTTTTTTGTCTACCGTTCGATTCGAAGTGTTTTTTGGTGCGATAAAACAACAGTAAAAAGAAACTGGATTTCCCTTTATCTCGACTACTCATAAAAAATTGAAAATGATCTAAAAATACATTATTATAGAAAGGTTTCTGTAATATTCGGAATGATTATTTCCAACTTGTATTATCTTACTCAAAACTTTTGGCTGCTCTTCTTTGTGATCCTCAGACTGCATAACTGTCTCCTCGACTTCCGGTACCGAGGAAAACGCGTCGATCTTTGCGAATTCGTTATTAAATAGAGGTATCTTCATTTTCTGAGCATAATATGGTGCATACCAAACCCGCAATTCCTCTCCTGCGGCAATAATTCTCATAGCTGAATAATAAATATCCTGTTGAGCTTGAAAACACACGAGATTTTGTTCTTTAGCGCTAGAAGCTGGAGGAATGAAACACATCCAGTTGGAAGTCTCCTCGTTGGAATAATCTAAATGGTAACTTTCGCCACGTCTATCGCCAAAGACTTTTATAGGAAAATTGGTCATTGGATTCATAGTTTGAGACCGCTTTGCTTGCAGGGGACCAAAAGTTGTGAATGCCGGAAAATCGCATTTGGCGATGACTGTTGTAGAGCCGTCAGCCATTCCCGTGATCTCCAAATTCTGCGGCAAGCTTTGCCTGGCTCTCGACACCAGCGGCGTGTCCTTGACCTGTTGCATAGAAAAAAAAAAAAAATAACAAATTTTCTCAAATTAAATAATTAAGAAATAATACAAAATACTTGCATAATGTAAGTTCTGCAAAAATTGACAACAATTTGTCTCGTGATTGTGGCCACAAACATTACATACTGAAAAAAATTAAAGATTCTTTCACTTTACATAACAGGAGAAATTTTCTAATTAAAACTTGTAAGTTGCATGATTGTCTATTTCCCTTTTTTTTTGTTTTCATAATTACATTTTTTTTGCTCCACGTTTCTACATAATTAAGTTCCTTTATAGAATAACTAAAAAAAACACATGTAAATTTAATATTTGTTTCTAACATGATAAGATTTTTTAAATATTGTGTAATTATTATATTACTACCGCAATTCATTTTATTGAATACAAAAATTATTTATAAATACAATAACAGTGTAAAAATAACTAAATGAAAATTAAATGCAAATTTAAAAAAAACATTCAATGCAACCAATCACATGGTACCATTGCCAATGTTATGTTATCGCGATTCGCGTGTAATTGTACCAAATTTGAATATGCGTTGATAACCACATAGAATAACAGTAAACCCCGCGTGGCGTCCTTAGCAAGACTATATAAACGTAATGTTTATACACGTACTTCCATACTCGTGACTCGCAATAATACTATTTTGTGTTACGTTTGCAAACGTCGCAGATGAACGAACAGAGATCGAAGGAAAAAACGTGTATACATAAATACTTAGTATTAGCCACACATGTCAATGAAAATAAGCAAAGAATCACCAAAAAGTAAAAATTAGTTTATAGCACTGGCAGTGTACACAAGTATTGTGCAATAATTGATAAACAAAACATCGGAGAAAACTGAGAGCTATTTTCGCTGACCTGACAAGTAAGTTTCGGTCTCGCTTGACTTATTCTGTTGAACGTCGTGACTAGTTGATTTTTCGTTGGTTAACAACGAGGGCATTTTCTTTAAAGTTGACATTGTCCAATTTTTCGATCTGTTGCTTGTCCGTTCGCTGGATGTTAACGTTACTTACGCCCCCGTGTTTAACCGCATTAATCAAGCACTACTTTACACGATAAACATGGCGCGTGTTCAGCTGGTTTAGCGCCGTCGTCACGCAGCAGAGACAAAAGCTGGGCTTAGCTACAGCTGCCGAGAAATCATTTTAAAACTGTATACTACTATCTACGCACTTCCACCTGCGGATCCCGCATAATCACAAAGGCGAATCATTATGTGCGGCTAATAGATATGATGACATTATGTCTTATTGATTTATGAACGATCTTCCGGTTTAGAGTTTTAATAACATTTTATGGAAAATAAAGGAGGCGAGGATTTAGCCGATTTGACTACTGACATTTTTTGGATCTCAAGTGCAGCGTTTTGATTCGATCGGAAATATATATACATACAGTTGTTTTCATTATGTGCGGCTAATAGATATGATGACATAATATGTCTTATGGATCGTTGAACGATCTTCCGGTTTAGAGTTTTGATAACATTTTATGGGAAGTAAAAGAGGCGAGGATTTAGCCGATTTGACTACTGACATTTTTTTTACCTCAAGTGCAGCGTTTTCATTCGATCGGAAATATATATACATACAGTTGTTTTCATTATGTGCGGCTAATCGATATGATGACATAATATGTCTTATGGATCGTTGAACGATCTTCCGGTTTAGAGTTTTGATAATATTTTATGGAAAATAAAGGAGGCGAGGATTTAGCCGATTTGACTACTGACATTTTTTGGACCTCAAGTGCAGCGTTTTCATTCGATCGGAAATATATATACATACAGTTGTTTTCATTATGTGCGGCTAATAGATATGATGACATAATATATGTCTTATGGATCGTTGAACGATCTTCCGGTTTAGAGTTTTAATAACATTTTATGGAAAATAAAGGAGGCGAGGATTTAGCAGATTTGACTACTGACATTTTTTGGACCTCAAGTGCAGCGTTTTCATTCGATCGGAAATATATATACATACAGTTGTTTTCATTATGTGCGGCTAATAGATATGATGACATAATATGTCTTATGGATCGTTGAACGATCTTCCGGTTTAGAGTTTTGATAACATTTTATGGAAAATAAAGGAGGCGAGGATTTAGCCGATTTGACTACTGACATTTTTTGGACCTCAAGTGCAGCGTTTTCATTCGATCGGAAATACATATGTATATATGTTGTATAGTTAGATGAGTTTTTACCTTTCTTCTTCGATTTAGCTGTAACTTTTTAAATGGTTCGCGAGTACCTTACGGGTTTCATAAAAGTACCTAATTATTGCGAATTTCGGATTATTCCAATACAGAATAAATGGTTCTTAGAAAATGTATACGTTCACGACGGATTCCCGTGTAAAACAAGTCTCAGCTTTTCGAACAAAATATTGTCGTTTGCTTCCGAATTTGTTAAAGCAGTGAAAATCAAATAATTATTTTAAAAATAGTTTTCAAGAGCGTTTCGCCACTCGAATTACAATTCTGTTCCAGTTTTTCTTAAACTTAGAATTTTTCACGTTACATATGTAAATTACGGAGTTTGATTTAAACGGGATATAGTATTTTTATGGCCGGAAGCAAAATTAGCGCAAATTAGATTTTGCGTTGAAACACATATATTTATCTATGGATTTGTTTTTCAAACAGTTAAGTATGATTACTTCTCTATACTCTTGAGGCTGAATTCATTTTTACGAAAAAAAAAAATTCGTTGGATATAATATTTTCAGTCTAGAAAAAGTTGATAAGATGTTCAGATCCCACTTTGTAATTTACATATGTTATGTGAAAAATTCTTAGTTTTTCAAGAATAATAATTGTAAAAGGATTGTAATTGAAGAGGCGAAAGGCCTTCAAGATAGTTTTTTTTTTTACTAATTTGTTGATTTTTATTGCCTTAATAAATTTGGCACCAAACGAAAATATTCGTTTTGAAGAGCTGAGCCTGTTATATACATGAATACGTCGTGATCTTACATTTTTCGGGAACGATTAATTCTGTATTGAAATGATGTTACTAAAATCGCAATAATTCGATACCTCAATGAAACGTGTAAGGTTTTCAAGGAAACATCTGAAAAAATTCAAGCGACCTCTTAACATAACATACTTAACATAAAAAAAGTTACAACTCCATCAGGGACAAACAAACTCTTGACAATAATTGGTGGAATGTCCCATATACTTACATAGTGGAGTAATCATCCATAATCATTGTCGTATTTTTTTTTCAATGGTGCCAAAAAAATATCTGTCAATTTTTCCGCAAAAACTGTATAAAATCGAATAACAATAATGCTATCCCCTTTTAAAATTTTTTTTTCTTGACAGAAAAAACCACAATAATAATAATTTGAATTTTAAGCAGTTTTATAATTCCAGAATGATAATCATCGACCGCACAAGATCCACGAAGGAATGGCCAAGCATCGACTGACTATCAAAAAACTATATTCGACTTATCGGATAGAAAGCAGAGCGCCGAAAAAATGCGGCTATTCTACAGTGTAGCGTTAAAAGTATGCCCACCGTTGGCGCTAATCTTTAGCATAATAGTAACAGCAACAACGATGTACATAAACGAAGGAATTTCGCCGCCGTTGATTTTCGTTTCAGTGCAAGTGTATTTAAATTGGTACTGCATTTACAGTATAGGAAGAAACGCAATTACGATGAAAATAACCGAAAGATCAAGCGGCGACAGTATTGCAATTCCTATAAACGAAGAGCAAAGTAATGCGAATAAAAATAATGCACCTATTCAATCATCCGGTAGATTTAAGTACTGGTATTGCGACAAATGTTGTTATTATACTTACAAACCGACTCAGCATTGCGTTTCTTGCAAAAAATGCTTCCACTTTCGGGATCATCACTGTTTTTTCATCGGTGCCTGTGTCATTCGACAAAATATGGGCAATTTCATATTAATTTGTTTTTACACTTGGTTAGCTTGTCTGTACTCTCTATCAACGATCGGGCCTCATTTGTATGCCACATTCAGTACGAAAACCGGCTTTTTTGACACCTTTTTAAATTTTTGCTTTCCCGTCGCCGTCACGAGATTTCTCATCGCCGGCGATGATACGAATATTTTACTAGTCACTCTTTTCGATACCCTTTTTTCAGTTTGTTGCATGTGTTTTTTCTATGGAACGTGGAAGCTTTATTTATGTCTCACGGGAAAGCAAAGATACTATCCGCATATTGCGACGAAACAACAATTAAAAGAGATTTTCGGGAGCTACGGCTTGTATAATGTTATTTTTCCGTACAATGGATTTTTGGGCACGCGAGATATCGACGGCAACTATGAATTGAAGCAAGTTTAGATTCTTTTGAAATGATTCCTACAATGGCGATCGAAATCTTGACGCTAATCTAGCCGGAAAAATTGTTAATATTCTTTCTCATTCACTGCCGGATTATTACTATAACAATGTTAGACATTTTTTGACCGAAAAAAATACTGACTGTTGTTTACCTGAAAGGCAGTTTAGTTAATGCAGTTCTTTGAAATTCCACTCGCAGTTGGATTGAAATAATAACATAAGTTTTTTGGAAACCCGTTCAATTGTATTCGTGTTTTTTAAACATATTTATTGTACATTGGAATAAATATTGTATGAATAGTATTTACAATTCACAGTGGAACCTACATTTCATCTTCTTGTTTTATTTGTATTTTTGTGTCCGTCGAGATCAAGAAACTACGATTATAAACCAAAAAAACGTAAAAGTATAATCGGACGCACGCGAGTAATGCTTTATAAAAGCATGTACGGCTTGTTGCGCAACCGAACCATAATCTGCTTCACCAGACGACTTATGGTACTGCGTTTTTCTGTTGTTGTTTAATTGTTTTGGAGAATATCGCTAGTCCAACGAGATCGTGACTGTAAAGCCCAAGAGAGTTTTGGCAGTTTTCGCATCGCGATTGATTCGCTAAAGCCTCTCTCTTTCTCTCTCGTTAAAATCACGAACCCGGAATAATAATTTTAATTAATTTTTCTTATAATTCCGTGTGTTCGTAATGTTGCGTTTTGAGGTCGGTTGGGTGAATGAAGAGTCCTTCCATCGCTCTCCATCGCGTCGCACCTTTTGCACCGCCGTAATCGCCGACTACCTCGATTTGGCCGACTATCGGTGAACCGTAGGTTCGTCCACTCACAGAAAGGAACCTAGAAAATTATCATCGAATATTCGCTTTTAGAAACCCCTTATTTCACAAAATTTACCTTCTGGAATAAATTTTTTTTAAATAAATGTAGACGAAGCTAAATATGTTTTTTTAAAGATCAAAGAATAATTGTATTTGATAATTAACTTATTTCACAAGATTTACCTTCTGGAATAATTTTTTTTAAATAAATGTAGACGAAGCTAAATATGTTTTTTTAAAGATCAAAGAATAATTGTATTTGATAATTAACTTATTTCACAAGATTTACCTTCTGGAATTAATTTCTTTAAATAAATGTAGACGAAACTAAATATGGTTTTTAAAAGATCAAAGGATTGTATTTGATAATTAATTGAATTGTTAGTGTAGCGTTTTCGATTGAATTAACTATAAAAATAGAGTGAAAATTCGATATTGTTCTTTTACATTGTCGCTAATGCATTGAATCTGGCAAAATAAAAGAAAAATTTCTGCTAGAAATTTCACTTTTGTTGAGAAATTTGAAAAAACCAAAATATAAATTTGAAAAAAGGTTTTAAAATGGTAGTGGAATGTAACTAGGACAGAAAAAATGACAGCTTACATATCAGTGTCGACGTGATTAAACTCAACGGGCTCGTTTCTTTCCCAATATTCCGTTTCACAAATAACGACCCAGTGATCTCCAGTATCACCTTCTCCCTTGGGATCCCCATAGGCAGAAACTTCCTGCTTGCCACTCAGTGGGGAAGACACGTGATGAGAATGGAGGTTCTTTTTAGTGGCCATGTGCTCCAATCGAATTGTATCTCCACATTTGATAGGTGTGCTGTTAAATATGCATGAGTTGATTTAAAAGTGGTTGACAATTGCCTAATAACTAGTAAAATATAAAAAATTCATGGGAAAATGGGACAATTCTTCATTCCATTACAATTGATTTTCAATAATACCAAAAAGTTCTTGGTCAAATCATCCAACATTTAGAATTAAAAATAAATCTTATGGATTTTTGTTCATCGCATAAGATTTGTGAAATCCCAATTTATGATCTTTCCAAAAAATTCCGTAAGTTGCAAAATTAATTCTTTCATTCTTCAAAATCGTTTGAAGAAGAAAAAAAAATTAAACATACTAAAACGCACTCTTTGACAGACAAAATAAGACATTGAGGACTCCAATTTGTTCAGCATTTTGGTGCGAAAACTGTGACACGTTAAAAATTTCACTTTTTACATAATACCTTTTTAGTTCTCTGTATAACTTTACAAAATGACAAAATTATAACGCTCATTTACAGAAATTTTTTCCCTATGATGTTTCTTAAGTTACCTACGCCCCTTAAAAAAGACTACGACACAAAAGTAAATCCTCTCAGTATTGTTAATAAAGTAAAATTTTCTTCCGTGTACGTATAGAAATGTTGACAAAATGCAATGAATTGAAAATGGCTTGAGAAAAGATGAGCTTTATCGATATCATATCAGCGTATACAAACCCTCTGGTGCATTGCTTTCCAGTTTGGCTTTTAACGAGCCAGTACGAATTGCCATCTTCCTTCACTTCTGTGCCAGTTACGGATTGTTGTCCGCTGCCACTGCCATACTTAATATCGTGTGAGTGCAACCGCACATTGTAATCGACGTTCATCAATTTCAGGACAGAGCTACATGTGACATATTTCGTACCTTTGGCTGTGAAATAAAACACCAGAAATAATCGTAGAATTGAATGTATGATATCAACGACAGGATATAGAGAATGAAGGCAGAAAATAAGCCGATAATCAAGAGGCGGCTTCGACCGAATTGTCGGAACTTTCTCTTTACGATATAAACAGTCAACTAGAATTTATCAAACGATGAATAGTAATCATTTTTTTTTTTAAGATCTTTGAACGACGAACTTACCATTTAATGGACTTGTGTAATACAGAAAAATAAGAATAATCGGGAAAAGCAATCGCTGCTGCTCCATGATCCGCCGCGTGGCCATTTTTAAAAAACTGACAGGGAAACACGCGTGGGTCGTTCTGATTGGCTGGAAAATGTCGCTGTGGTGGGGAACCAACAATTGATGGTGGACAAAATGTTAAGGTTGGTTCGCAACAACGAGGAAAAGCAGAAGACGACGAGAAGGGTTTGTTTTTACTGTCAGATGGATTCATCCACGATTGTTTACGCTTTGGCATTGCCTCCGATCTCACAGTTTTTTGAGAAAACTCGATAATCATGAATTTTCCGAATTTCCAACAACCAAATCCGTCGATGACAGATGCGGATATCAAATATTGGCTGAGGAAATTGGAATTTCCGAATTGCGCTAGAGAAGCTTTGGCGACGATCGGTAAAAAGAGTTTTATTTTGAGGTTATCCATGTGCTCTAATGCTTCTATTTTGTTTTTTAACGAGATAATTATTTCTGATTGTTGCTTGGGTTTAATTATTGGAGTTACTTTAGTAGCATTCTGAATATTTAGGGCCTTTAGGTAGCTGAAAATATAAAGAGTTTTGTTGTTTATTAATGTTCTATATAATGTGATGGGTGAATATAATAATATTTAACTATTATTTTCTATTATTGTTTAGTTCTAGTTATTTACAAAGATGATATGGCACATCTGAAACTATAATCAATAATTTAAATATATAATGCGATTATCTAAAAACTGAAATCCAACAAAATATTATTGAAGATCAAATAGATGAAGAAAATTATTGCTCAGGTATTTAAATTTGAACTTTTTAAAAAATCACACATTTTACCAGAAGATTATAAATAAATATAATTTTGCTACTTGTCCTAGTTTTGGGATTGAACCATTCCATAGACTTGATGTTTTGAAGTTTTTATTGATTTGCGAGTAGGTAAATCTGGATATGTAAATAAATTTGAAATAAAGTCAGAATTTTTTTGATAGTCTATTAGTAGATCATTTTCAAATAACTAGAATTATTTTTTGCATAATCTCTATTCAAAGCTTTGTACACAGGTTGCTAATAACAAACCACAAACCAAGAAAATATTTTGTCTCAAGCAAAATGAAACATTGCAATTTGAGAATTTTTTATTTGGTAAAAAAAATAGCTTTACCCAAATTTCAAGAGATTTAAGTCCATAGTTTACTAGAAAACTAAGGAAAAAAAAACCTTTTTCATCAGAGTTTCTTATTGTTAAAAAATAGCCAAAATAATCAGTAAGTTTTTAGAAATGAATTAAACAATACTGTGGTACAGTGTAAAATTTAAGTTCTTCCACTGTTGGTTCTCTCTTTTCACATGATTGTATTTTAACCGATTATTTCTCAATATTGATATCAACAATTATTTGGATTTTCTTGGAAAAGCAAACTTGTGCAGTATGCCTGGTCCGCCGGCCCGTCTGCAAATCCAGTTGCAAACAGATCTGATGGAGGAATTTGTTTTTGGCGAGTTGGCAAAACTAAAACAGCAGAAAAAGCCTATAGCTTTACAAGAGCTGCAATTGATAGAAGTAATGAGTACATTTTTCCGGGGACCGGAGCGTCAACCTGCGGTGCGAAACGCGGTTTTCCTATTTTTATATCCAGCAGAATCGACAAGATTCAAGATTCTCGGCAATCTCGTGTCTTTGGCAATCGCCACGCAAAACAAGCAAGTTTTGGATTCCACGGGAATGTGGATGCAACAATTGGGTTCAACGTCTCCGCAAAGCGTCGGCCTCGCCAGTCATATACTCGATGATTTTTTCGTTTACACGCCAAATTCGATCGAGAAATTGAAGCAATTGCCAACTTTAGTACCGCATTTTACTGCTAATTTGCTAACCGCCATCGGCGAGGTTTACAAAGACAAAGATCCGCCAAATGAGCTTCTTAAATTAGCCGGCGATTGGATCGACGAAAATCCGAGTCTGCTGTTAACGTCTTTAATGGATAATCCGGCTTTGCCTTCCGGTGGAATTCCCATGACGCCGATAACGCCGATCGCTGGACTATTCAGATGGTGCGTTCTTAGCCCCGCTCGTTTACAACTAGAAAACACCAATCAACAATTAACGGAAGAACGTAATAAGTTTTACTCCAAAATACAACAACTTCTCATGGACTCCGTTCTTCGCTTAACGAATAATAGCACTAATAAACACGCTATATCCGCTCAACATCTCGCGGATACCACGAGAACTTTAATCGGGCTTTTACAAACGCCTGGAAATAATCCTGAAAATAGTTTTAGAGATTTGGCGATGGAGAGACTTGCACAGGCTGTGAGCACCGCAATGTCCGCTAATTGTATATATGGAAATAAACGTAGGTATTCACACGGTCCTTTTTTTATAAGAATTGTTCACCAATATTTTGAATCAAGTAAAAATGTCTTGTAATCCGAAATAAACTGAAATTTCTCTTCTTAACTACGAGAGAAAAAAAATCAACTACATTGACTGTATTTAGAACATTGATGTTGATAATGATAGTAATCTTCTAACTCAATTAATAAATTTGTTATTCTTTAATGGAAAAAACGATATATAAAATCAAATTCTAAGTTTTCTGAAAGATTGGTGACAAATTCAATTTCGTTTATAGATTACGAGTACAAAAATAATGAATTGGTTTTATTGCAGAAGAACTACTGGCGCTCCTTCAACCTTTGGCTTTTAGGCATTTCTTGATCGAATGGACTCTTCAAACGTATGCGTCAAAAGCCTCGTAACACTGAATAATTGTTGTAAATTATTTTTCTTTACATTATTAACTGAATAAATGCGACGTCTTGTATTATTAATTTGTATCGCCATTGTTACTACTATAATTTAGAAGGGTTAACATGTTTTTTAAAGATTTAAGCTTTGGAAGCATCTCCTTGTCGAGTTCGAATTTCTTTCTGAGTTCGACGAGATTAGAAATAAAGGAATAAAGACATTTCAATAAATTCTGTAACTTTCTTTGCCCGATAGTTCAAATACGGTAGCGATAAGTCACTCCAGTTTTTAGATTAACGAATTTGGAAAGTATAAATGTTGAATAGATTGTCTTTCTCCTCTTGCGCTTTTCTTTGCTCTTCAGTTTGCTGATCGTCGACTCTAAACGCATCGAGCCAAATGGTCCACGCTTTTTTTAACTGGCCACAAACCGATTGTGCGCAGCTGAATAATTCACATCCGTTTTGTGCACAAGCCATTTATGCAAAAAAGATTGTGTGTACGGTTGTATTATGCACAATTTTTTTTGTGCACATTATTTTTTTTGCCTAGAGCCATAAATTAAAAAATTCATTCTGAGGAAAAATGCGATTTTTTTTCTGCGCGAATGATAAAAATATTTGAAAAACCACAAGAATATGACATTTCCCGCAATCCCGATTGGATGCATTATTTGAATGGTGTCTCACGTTTCGATTTACCTTCTATAGGGACCGATTATTTTTTTGTCAGGTGTAATTTTCATGTGTATTATTTTGACAAGTGTTCATTTGACGTGTTATCTTGATACTAAATACAAGTGCACACCGAAATCTTGTGCAATATAGATGTGTAAAATATAAATAATGAAGATCTCGAGTTCGGCGCATCTCGTAGGTAAATGTTTTCGGCTCGTGATAGCTTTATCGTTAAACTATGGTCGTATTTGTAATTAGCCGATGAAAATATTTTTAAAAAATGCGCATCTGTCGGAAATATCAATTCTCGGAAACATATCGCAAAAATCATGACGTAATTGGAAACCGAGATTTTCGGGAGCGGTTTTCTCGTATGCTGTTAGTCCTACGTCTCGAAATATCTGTGTTCTTATCGATACCACAATAATTTGTATTAAAATTACGAAAAGTTGTATGAGCTACCTTTGTGAAGACAAACACTGGCTACAAAAAGGGAAAATTCTTTTCAACGGTCATCGCTTCCACCGATAGATAAGAAGTTCATTGCGCCAGTCGGTGTAATACTTTTATAAGCAATTACAATTCGTAGCTATCGGACAGACGACTGAGCTTTTTTCTTTCGCCAACGTATTATATTTATACGTACATACTAGGGTGTCCCAAAAAAAAAAAATATTTTTTTTTTCGTCCGGCCAAAGTCGCAAAAGTTGGATTATATCTAAACGAAGATTATCTCAGAATTTGAGGCTCGTAAAAAAATATTAACCGGTCGCTCACGATTTAAATTCCATTAATATATTTAAAAAAATGATGTTGGCATGAAAAGTATTGGAAGATATTGATGAATCCGTTTCAAATTTAACAATAAAATTATCTGTTATATCCCAAAGACATCCACAAAATTTGGTAGTGATCCGTACAAATTTCCGGGAGATATGACGTTTGCAATAAGCACTAAATTGATTATTCATATATTTTGAATGATTTTAGCTAAAAAAATATTGGATAATATTGATCGATCAGCTTCAAATTTGCTACTGTAACTATATTTTATATGACAAAGATATCCGCAAAATTTGGTTGCGATCCGAACACATTTTTCAGAGTTATTGTGTTTCCAGTGGAGGGGGCAGACAGACAAAAATTTACAAAACTTTTTCTCGGACTCTGGGTATAGATTAAAATTCAGGATGGGAAACAAAATTAATTATGAGCGGTGTAAGTCACTTGAGGACCATTTTTGTTCCGTTTTTTAATTTTTATTTGAAGTTAATTAATTACGTATAGTTAATTCATTATAGTTCACATTCATGATTTTCTCGTGACAACGTCGGCTCTACTTTCTAGAAACGTCAATTCGTATTCAGAAATATGAGAGTCGTCAATGATGTTGCCGAGCGAGGTGTTGCTCTCATTTCGAAGTACAATAAGGCACTTACGAACGACGAGGAGCAAAAGCAATTTCTTTTGCAGGTCGTGAAAAGCCACCACCAACAATATCCAAACGCTAATAAAAAGACCCTCAACATCGTTTCTAGAAAGTAGAGCCGACGTTGTCACGAGAAAATCATGAATGTGAACTATAATGAATTAACTATACGTAATTAATTAACTTCAAATAAAAATTAAAAAACGGAACAAAAATGGTCCTCAAGTGACTTACACCGCTCATAATTAATTTTGTTTCCCATCCTGAATTTTAATCTATACCCAGAGTCCGAGAAAAAGTTTTGTAAATTTTTGTCTGTCTGCCCCCTCCACTGGAAACACAATAACTCTGAAAAATGTGTTCGGATCGCAACCAAATTTTGCGGATATCTTTGTCATATAAAATATAGTTACAGTAGCAAATTTGAAGCTGATCGATCAATATTATCCAATATTTTTTTAGCTAAAATCATTCAAAATATATGAATAATCAATTTAGTGCTTATTGCAAACGTCATATCTCCCGGAAATTTGTACGGATCACTACCAAATTTTGTGGATGTCTTTGGGATATAACAGATAATTTTATTGTTAAATTTGAAACGGATTCATCAATATCTTCCAATACTTTTCATGCCAACATCATTTTTTTAATATATTAATGGAATTTAAATCGTGAGCGACCGGTTAATATTTTTTTACGAGCCTCAAATTTTGAGATAATCCTCGTTTAGATATAATCCAACTTTTGCGACTTTGGCCGGACGAAAAAAAAAATATTTTTTTTTTTTGGGACACCCTAGTATATACGTATTATATAGGGACAATAATGTTCCCTCCGTACAAGCTAAAAGATTCTCAGGAGTTAAATATTGTGAGGCTGCCAAAAAGGATCTGCTTGAGAGATTTGCAACGGCCAAAACAATTCCCGATACTCAGAAGAAAAATTGTTTTATACCTGAGCCGGAAGGTATGAAAACAAAGTAGTTTTCATTATCGTCTGAATGTAAGATGCACAATCGTATCAAAAGGCAAACCATTGTACACAAATAAAATATTTGCGTAAGGAAACAAACTGTGATCTGTGAGAATACATAATTCTTCGTGAAATCCGCAGAATGCGATTTTTAAATCATGGCATTCGATATTCCACTTTTAAAAAATATTTTTTTTAAATTTGCATAATTCGGATAAATCCGAAAAAAATAAAAAAAATCCGCAGAATGCGATTTTTAAATCATGGCATTCGATATTCCACTTTTAAAAAATATTTTTTTTAAATTTGCATAATTCGGATAAATCCGAAAAAAATATAAAAAATCAGAAAAAAATTTGAAAAATGCGGTTTTACATAGATAAACATTTTAACAATCGCCTGTAGTAGATTCATTATTTTTTATATTTTTCAATAATTTTTTAAATAAAAAAAGCTTAAAAACTGTGAGAAGAAAAATCTTCCCCACTTTGGCTATAGGCTAGATAATTTTGTTATTAAACAAAGTATTTTTCAGAATTTTTT
This sequence comes from Tromatobia lineatoria, assembly GCA_949699805.1. Lineage (NCBI taxonomy): Eukaryota > Metazoa > Arthropoda > Insecta > Hymenoptera > Ichneumonidae > Tromatobia > Tromatobia lineatoria. The sequence continues at coordinate 3,863,280 of OX453046.1, forward strand.
CAGATTTTTCCATTATGGCACTCGATATCTCACTTTAAAAATATATTTAGAAAAAAATTGCGATTAAAAAAAATAAATAAATTTTTTTTTGCGTACTTGAGGGTCTAACTAAGCCTAGATAAAATTATGAGTTAAATCGGAATTATATATGATTCTATAGAATCATATATAATTTTTTTACCCGGACAAACTTTTTCATTTTTTGCAAAAAACCACCCGGTCGTTTTTATGGTAAAACGGTGGTTGTTAAGATTGCTAGGGAATTCACTATAGTAACTTGTTTATTTCGTATGGTTCCCCAGAGCGGTTTTCACCCGTTCTTACTTTATTCCCATAGCGAATCTCCTGTAAATAGTATTAATCTGCGAAAACTCTGAAACACTAATTAATCGGGCATCGATTTCTATCCGATATTGGGCCGTAAATCCAATGAACGGATTTATTGAAATACCGATTAGCAAGTGCCTGATCGAAAATGCAAATTTTTCAAGCCAATTATTCTTCTTGTGGGTGAAAAAGTTGTTTGTGTTAAGTGATCGTGAAGACCGGAAATTGGATCACATATTATGTCCGAGCAGAACGTCGAATCCGAACGTGTAACCGATAAACTTGAAAGGTAAGATAAGATATCTTACATTAAAACATTGTTCACGGTCTACACGTAATTTACGACTATTTAAGGTAGCTATATCGTTCTTCGGTTCTGTTATTTAGTTTTTGCATTAAGTTTTAATTTTTTTAATTGTGAACAAAATGATGTCGCAATTCATATCTAAGTGAACTGTTTGTTGCAAGAACAAAAAAGCTCGTGTACATCTGAAGAGAGCTGTTTACAAAAAAGTCGACTTTTACCTTCTCGATGATCTTCTCGTCTCAGTAGATTTTCGAGTGAGACGTCACTTATTCAATAAATGCATTTAAAAAATCTCAAGTGCAAGACTCGAATTCTCGTAAATCATGAGTTTTAATGTCTCCAAAAAAACCGATACCGTTATCGTTCTCAATCGGATAAGTGAATGAAATTTCACGTTCTGCACTGAGAGAAAGAGATACTACCCGATAGTAAAAATATACCATCGAATAGTATATTGGAAGTTTTGTATAGGGATCACTCTCTGGAGTGAACAGTTAGTATAATTATAGTAATGGTTAATATCTGATTGTACTAAGTACATTCCGTATAATAAACCCTTACAATACACATAATACACGGTACTATCCAAATACTACCCGATAGTATATAATATTTAGTATATCGGATATTAAAAATCTTAGTATCTATTCCTCTCTGTGTGAAGATCGCGATGTAAGTTCCAAAATACGAATAGATTTAAAGGACTTTCAGTTCAGAAATATAGGTACTCTTCATGTTGTTTGATAATTGAATTTGACCGTAATCAGAAAATTGAAATCGTATCCGGATTTTATAGAGTTTCGAAATTTTCTAAAAATTCACGTTGTTGTCCTAACTTTCACAAAACATGAGACAACGAACACAAAATTTGTGCATGAAATCGGTAATATTTCGCGATGATTAGTACAAAGTTCCATCATAATCTGCAATGTGGTTCAAATTTCTCAGGATTTTTACTTTTAGAAAAAATTATGTTATTGGATTAACTCTAGTAAATCATAAGATAGCGAACTCAAATTTCATACATGAAATCAATGCTATTCAGAAATGATAGGTACACAGTTTTGTTATCATTTGTCGTGTGGTTCAAATTTTTCAGAATTGAAACTTAAAAAAAAAAAAATTGCAGAGCAGAACTTTGCAAATTGCTTACTCATGATTTTTGGTTTTTTGAAAAACTTCCTCTATGCGGAAGTGAAGATCAATTAACATACGCCCTTACAGACCAAATAGTTGCGCATGATATTAATGTTAAATCGTCATTTCTACACGACTCTACGTCATGTGAGAATAGCATATACATTTTTTTTGTCCTTGTCGACGTTGCCGACCTGATAGTGACAATGCTTAACGTATTCATTGCGTTGTTAGTCCCACTAGGTTTATCTTTTCAGCTTCGGTTAGTCACCACTGATTTTTAATTCGATGTTTTCGATTACAGGGTACGAAAATTCGCACCATTGTATATTAGTAAACAAGCAGTCCATGATCGTCCGCTGACCCGTTGACAAAACATAACAAATCCCGGAAAACAAAAAGCGACGTATGGCTAAATATGGACGATAACTCTACTATTAAGATTTGCAAAAGGCTATTAAACATACATATGAGGGATTCTCCGTCAATTTTTAAAGATTTTCAAATAAAATAATACGGAAGATAGGATATTTTTCTAAAGTCAATATTTCTTTAAAAATTAAAGTCATAAAAAAATTTGTTTCAATATGAAAGTTGTAGATTCATGTGAACTTTTCAATAAAATTTTTCAAACATTTTTGCGAATATAATATTACTTTTTTACTAAAAAATATAAAGTTTATTTTTTTAACCAAAAAAGGCCACTTTTTTTTTACTGAAAAAATTACAGAATCTCTGCGTCTATGTATTGATAACATTGAAAAATTGCCAGACTGGGACCGATTAAAGTGATAAAATAATTTGTTCTAAGTTCATAAACTT